>CM069912.1:107342106-107520385 GCA_036172215.1 Camellia granthamiana
TAGTTAGTTTTGTCTGGTTTCTATTTGCATCTAAATCTATAAAGTTGCTACTATTTTTTTCCTTAACCCCCATTTCTATTATTTACTTCTTCTCATCATATCTGACTTGTGTCTAGGTTCATACTTGGTCGCTGGATGCTAACCAATACGTGGCTGATGAAGATGACAATACTTATAGTTGTCGTATTTCTGGTAAGTTGTTTCCGAGGTATTTAGATATTTCTTGAGGTATTTCCTCTTTATCCTGTGTCCTGGCTTGGGTGGTTGATTTGGTTAGGTCCGTAGGGATTTATTTCCCTGAAGCTTTCCTTTCTTTTTTTCTGTCCAAACAGACAGGAAAATGTCTCCATGGCTTCCGAGTCCCCCCCTCCCCCCTCTGCAGGTTCCTTCCTGTTTACCCTCCTACCAATGTATTGTTAAGTTAGATACCCCGTGTGTAAGTTATAATGAGAATGATGACCAGGTGGTGTTATCATTAAGATACTGGCTTCAGAGTATGGACTCTGATGTCACTAGGGTTCTGAGTTCTTTGTGGCAACTTATTGGCTCCTTTTGAACTAGAAACTCTTTTGATACTTGGGATTTGATGCATGTGAAGTGTTGTGATGCGACAGGAGATGGACAGTGCAAAGAGAAGAAACTTGAAAAGGTTTTCTTATAAACGTAATTCTTTGGCTAGAAACCTTTCTCAGACCCAAGTACAAAACTAGCTTTAGTCAGGATTACATCGGAACAGGACTTTGGCATTACTATATCAACCAACTTGATACATCTATCATGAAAATGCTTTACTTACACTGAGATTTTCTTTCTATTTTTTGTGCATGGGAATTAGTGTTTTTCTGCAAGACTGATTTGAATATTTTTATTCGTATCACCTCTTTCATGGCTTTAGAAACAATAATTTGAATCATGGTCTTGTTGAAGTATTGTTTTAAGCTCTTGCAGCCTGGTTGCTGAACTTATATGTAGTTTGTGTTTTATTGTTGTCATCTATATGTTTCCATCATCACAATTATTAGCTTGTTAATGAAGTATATAGTCATTACATTAAATGTAGAGACCCTAATTTTTGGTAATTACACATGAAACCTTGAGCCTTAGTTTAACAGCATTTTAGCACCTAGTTTCGTAAAAGTCTGCAAAATGGCCGAATAAAGAATAATTTTCCTGTATATTATCAAAATTAAACCGAGAACATCACTTTATAATTGGAAATATCCTAAAACTTGGTTTTTATTTATTTACCTCTTAGTTTATAAATTAATTCATACATTTTATTTTTATTTTTATTTTTGTTTTGTTGTTCTTTTATTTATTATTTATTTGAATATTTATTATTTATTTAAATATAATATTATTTATTTGAATATGTACATAGGTGTCACAAATAATATTTTGGTGGAAAATTGATTGAAAAACAAAATAAAAAAATATCTAGATATTTATGCTTCCTTAGTCATTAAGCTAAGACCAAGCTTATTTCCTATAAATTGAGAGCCTTGTCTCAATTCCACACACACACACACACACACACACATACCAGCAGCCAAGGAGAGGGTGAGAAGGAGAGTGTGATTAGAGGGAAGTAGAGAAGAAGAAGAAAAGAAAAGGTAGAAAATGGTGCCTTCTAGGGTCAAGGTAAGAACACACCCTTCCATGTCTTCTCCAATTCTTTCATCCATCTCATCCTATTGTCTAGATACCCTCTTGTGTTGCATATTAATGGTATATAGGGTTTTTGATGTGTATGAAAGTGTGGGTTTGATTTAGTGACTTTGCCTTACAAATTTTCCAAATTATGCACTGCTGCAACTTCTCTAATTTAAAAGAAATATCAAAGCTATTTATTTTTCAAATCTGAATTTAGTGTAGGCTATTTGGTGTGTTTAGAACTTGTGATAATTTTACTAGCCCCTAATTATGTGTTTTTAGGGCTTGGATATTTTATTTAGAAATCTGGTCCTGAGTCTCTGAAAAACAGTCCACTTCTTTCAATTTTATAAAATTCCAAAAAAATCATCTCATGTTGGTTTTTCTGTCAAAACTTAGAATTCTGAGTCCTCTTTCCAATAGAATTATTTGGGTGAAAATCATTGGGTAGATTGAGAGGAAAACTAGTCTTCCCAAAGGGTAACAAATCTGGACAGGTTTTTGAATATAGCTTGTAGATGAATTTCTGGAGATTCTGTGCAAATTCTGAGAATTGGAATTGAAACTAGACAGGTTAATTATTATTTCTGTGCAATTTCAGCCCCTAATTTGACCTAGAAGTATTTTTCCCAAAGCATTCTTGTTAGCCCTGCAGAACTGAACTGTGCTGGAAATGGTGTTTTATTGTGTTATTTGTCTCTAAGTATTTCAAAGCATGCCTAATGTTATTTGCTTGCCTTACCATTCTTATGTATGCTTATCATGGGCTATATTTCCTCTCTTATGTTTGTCTCATGCTCTTTTATATTACCGAATTACCGAATGTGACTAACTTACTTGGCAAAAGATCCAATAAACGGGAAATGATAAGGGGTTGGCAATGGGTGACGTTCACATTAGTGTTGGAATAATTTATACATATGAATGGCATGAATTATGATGGGATTAAAACCAAATGAGTTAAGTCTTGTGCAAGCGGTCTAAGCAAGCCCCTAGATTGACACGGATGTATTCAGACTCTATGCGGTGATTTTGGGATGTAAGCGAGCCCTTTGGTATGGTATGTGCAGGTTGTAAGCGAGCCCTAGGCATGATTTGGTATGGTATGTGCAGGGTGTAAGCGAGCCCTAGGCACGATTTGGGTGTAAGCGAGCCCACTTGTTTGGCCATCCCTTTTGAGGTCCATCAATGTCACTGACCGGTAAATAACCAGGAGGCGGGCATAGGTGGTAAGGTCTGCAAAGCAGCAAAAGGGGGAGTTCTGAATAGTCTGGTGTTCAATCCTTGTGGTTGGGTAGAAGGATCTCTTTGGGGGATTCTAGATGTCTAGTCTAACTACTAATGCATAGACCCTTGTTGTAATATTGTATGTTGTGTTACCTATTTTGTTCTGTGTATGGTTGATTGGTTGATAGAAGATATGGGGGTGTGTGTGTTTTTACTGGGCATTCCAAACTCATGGCGTGTTATGCCAGGTGATGAAGCAGTTTACAATGGTGAAGGTTATTTCGATGGCAAACAAGATGAAGTGTTGGAGTTGTGGTTCATTTGAAGACTTAGACTAGTTGTTTTTTTTCTTTTTTCCTTTTGGTTTGGCAATGTTTTGGTAATCCTATAATGGAACATAAACGAATTATCTGTGATATTAACTCTGGTTATATATGTATATTAAGATGTTCTGGTTATCTATCCTACTTGTGTTGTATTATTGTGCGTATTTAACGACTTGGAAGTTGGGGCGTTACATTAAAATGGTCTTCTCTCTCTGCCTGTGTATGTGTGTAAATTGTGGTATGGTATTTCATTGTTCTGGATTATTATGTTTGGTTAATGTATGAAAACTTTCAATGATGAAAATGTGGAATCTCTTCTTTCTATGTTCATTTTGTATTTTGCCTTTATTTCTTTTCATTTATATTTTAGTTTGAATTTTTCTGACGGTTTCTTGAAATTTATAGCACTCTTGCCTATTTATTGTTTCTTGCAGGTGCTCTTTTACTCGAAGAGGTTATTAACTCTTGTGGTATAGAGGCTATTGATGCTATAATTGATGCTGCAAAAAATCGATTTGCTGACTCTCAACAAGCAAAAGTTGCTGGTTCTGCTGCCTGGTGGAGAGTGAGTCATTTGGCCGTCTCAATTATATTTGTATTGATGATAATTGAACTACCTATCTCAATTTTGGATTGTAAATTTTGGCAGATGAGGGAGGCTACACTTTATGGTTTGGCTTCTCTATCAGATCAGTTGCTTGAAGCAGAGGTCTGTTATAAATTTATTGCCTCTTTATAATTGAGCAAAGTACTTGTATAGTGCTAATGTGCAAGATTCTAGGACAATTGTAAGGATAATGAGCAGGATGTCAAACTCAATCATTCACTTTGTCAGAATTATAGTTGCATTTCTCACGGGAAACTCTCTTTTGTATATTTAATTAATATAATTTGATTTACAGGTTTCTGAACATACTAGGACCAATTTAGGAAACCTTTTTGAGCAAATAATTGCCGAAGATGTGGGAACAGGTAAGTCATTTTTCAAAATTGCATTCATATTGTTAGCCATTAATAAAGTTGGTTGTATTGCCTATTGTGCAGGGGTTCATGAATATCCCTTTCTGTTTGCACGTGTGTTTTCATCAGTTGCTAAGTTCTCCTCTGTGGTAACTATCACAAAAAGTCCTTATCGTTATTATGATTATCTCTAGCATAATCTTCTCACACTGAATTTATATTGTTTTGTACAGATCAGTCGTGGGGTTGTTGAGCATTTTCTCTATGCTGCTATTAAGGCAATTGGCATGGATGTGTAAGTGCTTGTATCTGTATGTTGCTATTTAATTATCGATAAGATAATGACACTATTGGTGATAATTTGCTGTCTACAGGCCCCCACCAGTGAAAGTTGGTGCCTGTCGAGCACTTTCTCAGCTCTTACCTGATGCAAACAAGGGAATGCTGCAGCCTCATATAATGGGTTTATTTTCGTCACTTGCAGATCTTCTTAATCAAGTAATGCACCGATACAATAGTTCCTTCTACTGCTGAAGTTATGCGTCTAATACTTAAATGTTATCCTGCTTTGTAGGCATCTGATGAAACCATGCATCTGGTACTTGAAACACTACAAGCAGCAATAAAGGCAGGTCGGCATCAATGCAGTTTAAATCTAGAATCAATGGTCTTCCAAATTCATTGGAGATCTAGTGATTTTGGATGTTGGCTTTGGTGTTCATGTTCCTTTTGCTGAGTATCATTCTCTTTGTTTTGTGTTTTGCTTATTGTAGATGATGAAGCACCAACATCTATAGAACCAATTATCTCTCCAATCATTCTTAACTTGTGGGCGTCACATGTTTCAGACCCTTTCATTAGCATTGATGCTGTTGAGGTTCTGGAGGTAATCATATCAAGTCTTGTTGGACTTATGTTGGATTGCATGACTGTCCTGTCAACTTGCATTTGCTATATTTTGTTTCGTAAAGAAATTGTGCTTGTTTTGTTATGTGTGAGTTTTTTATTTGTTATTATTATTTTTAAATTAGTGATTAGCAGCAATCCAAATAGGATGGAAAGTCTGATAAAATGAATACTAATAATTCTGTTTGAAAGCTGTTATCTGGTTTTTGAAAGGTAAAGCTTGTTTTCAGGGATTTTTAAAATTTAAAATTTTTATTTTTAAAGTCGATCTAATTGCAAGGACTTGGCAGTGACATGTGTTCCCACAATGAGATGTTTATACTTTATATGCATTGCTAACCGAAGTGGATATTTTATTAAATTAGACTAAGAAGCACAAACACTTCTATAAGATGGTGGCATGTCTGTGTCGTGTCCTGTCCGTGTTGGACACTTCCTGACATGTGTCTGACACTTGTTAAACACATGTCCGATTTTTAAAAAAAAAAAAATTTAGTCCTAGACAATTGGAGGATACACTTGCTCATCACTTAAACACATGTGTCTATCAATTAGACACATGAAACTTATTATAAATTTGAACAAAATAACTAAAGATAAAATAATAAAAGAAAAACTATATAAATTAGTGTTATATATTGCATTTCTTTATTAGCTATATATTTTATGCATGCCCCCATGTGTTGTGTCGTGCATTTTTTGAAAATTGTTGTTTCAACGTGTTTGTGTCGTGTCGCATGCCCATGCCCATGACCATGCTTCGTAGTTTAATGATCTTGATTATTGATTTGCTGGCATTCCTTATATGTGTCTTGTTACTGTACACTTCAAGTATAACACCAATTAGAAGTTTTCAACTTTGCAGTCGCTAAATATTTTAGTAAGAGTATTACTTTGTACCTTACACAATGATGTAAATTGTGCTTAACACTTCAGCACCTAAAATACCTTCAAGAAAACCTTTTACCTTCCACAAACTCTCACTTCAGTGTACACATTAGGCTGGTTGGTACATAGATGTGATCCTCTAGTGTTTTTATGTACAGAAGACCGAAGCATTTTTTTGCTGGAAACACCTTTGATGTTGGGGGTGTACGAATTTCTGAATAAACTCGTATATTCAATTGTATTTCAATACAGTGTGTACATCTGATATATATATAGCACTTTTAGACTTAATCCTAAATAGGAAACCAAGAATAAACCTACACCAATCCTAAATAGGAAACACTATTCACAAGAATAAACCTAAACTAATATTATTCTCACACACACCGCTCAGATTCAAGGTGTTTAGGCAAAAAACACTGAGAGTTTGCCAAGAAGAAACTAAAACCGAATAGTGGTGTGAGTCTTGGTAAAGAAGTCAGCAAGCTACAGAGCCGAAAGACGAAAGGAAGCGAGATAGAGCCAGACTGCAGATGCTAACAAATAAAGTGACAATCAATCTCAATATGCTTGCCTGCTTATGGAAGACAGTGTTATGTGCAATCTGAATAGCACTGCAGTTGTCACAATAGAGAGAGGTCGGAGAAGACTGAAGGACGCCCAAGTCAGAGAGAAGACAACGAAACCAGACAATTTTAGCTGTAGCATGAGCCATAGCACGATACTAAGCTTCGGCAGTAGAGCGAGCAACAGCAGTTTGTTTCTTGCTTTTCCAAGAGATCAAGGAATCGCCAAGAAACATACAAAAACCAGATGTAGACTTGCGGTCAGTAACATCACCAGCCCAATTAGAATCAGCATAGGCCACCAAATCCAGAGAGGAAGTAGAGGACAATCGTAAACCCTGAAAGATAATACTTCGAAGATAGCGAAGAATACGAACCAAGACAGCCCAATGTGTGGAGTGAGGAATAGAGACAAATTGGCTAACCACGTGAACATCATAGGCAATATCAGGACGAGTAACCATCAAATAGACCCACTAGCTCTCGATATAAAGTAAGATTATCCAGAAGAACACCATCAGTAGTGCTGAGTTTTACATTAAGCTCAATGGGGGTATCAGAAATCTTAGTGTCAGTAAGACCGGCACGATGAATAACCTCATTGGTATATCTTGGCTTGAGAGAGAAAATAGCCATTGGGAGAATAAGCTATCTCACTACCAAGAAAATACCGCAATGAGCCCAAATCTTTCATTTCAAAGGTGCGGAAAAGATGTTGCTTGACTTCAGATATAGCAGAAGAGTCAGAACTGGTGATGATCATATCATCCACATATAGTAATAACGCAACAAATCTGGCAGAGATGTGGAGAAGAAATAAAACAGAGTCTTGGGCACAAGGATGAAACCCAAGCTCAGTAACAGCAACCTAAAAGCGATTATACCAAGCATGAGGAGATTGATTCAAACTATACAGAGCACGCCGAAGGCGGCAAACTTGTCCAAAGGAATGGTGAAGGCTAGGGGAGAACGCATGTAAGCCTCCTCAATGAGATGGCCATTAAGAAAAACATTCTTAACATCCATCTGATAAAGAGGCTAATAACGAATAGCAGTGACAGAGATCAAAGTACGGACAATAGTCATCTTGACAACATGAGCAAAGGTCTCCTCATAATCAATACCATACTCCTATGAGAAACCTTTGGCAACCAAACGAGCTTTGTAGCACTCAAAAGAACCATCAGAATGAGTCTTAACTTTGAAGACCCATTTGCAACCAACCAGATTCTTACCAGTAGGCAAGGAACCAACTCCCAAGAACTAGTTTTCTGTAAAGCAGACCAAACTAATCCTCTATAGCTTGAACCCAATGAGGATTCTGACAGGCCTCCTTGTGAGATTTAGGTTCCGAAAAGAGTGAATAGCAGACAAAAAGTACGATAGGAAGTAAAAAAACATGTATTAGACCAACCCAATCTGTTTGGAGGATGACGAACTCGAGTAGGATATCAGTGTGCAGCAGGATCAGAGTCGTCAGAAGCAGGAGGATCAACAGCATGGGTAGAGATAACCGGTGGAGGAGGAGCCTTGCAACCAGAATAAACTAACAACGGAGGAGGAGAAGAAACCGAAGGAGGAGAAGTAGCCAGAGGTGAAGCAGGAGGAGAAGATGAAACAAGCTCAAGAGGAACTGTGGAGATGTACTCATCAGATGGGACCTCAGAAGGAAATGGATCAATATGAACCAAATCCTCTTTGGAAACTGGGGCGATGAGAGGAGGAAAACTGAAAGTAAGGTAGACGTTTGAGAAAAGAAACATGACGGGAGACATAAAGACGACGGGAAACAGGGTCGTAACACCGATAGCCTTTCTGAGTCGGACTATAACCCAAAAAGACACAGAGGACAGACTGGGCATTAAGTTTGGTCCTATCTTTGCGGGGAAAGACAAAACAGGTAGATCCAAACATATGAAGGATGGAGTAGTTAGGAATCTAGGAGAACAAAGCATCATAAGGAGACCGATCAGAAAGAAGGGGAGTAGGCATGCGGTTGAGAAGAAAAAACAGCAGTAAGAATTGCCTCCCCCCAGGATGGAGCCGGAACTGAGGCAGCGAGAAGAAGAGACCTAGCTGTCTTAAGGAGATGATGGTGTGTATGCTCGGCTTGACCATTTTGGATAGGTGTATCTGTACATTAAGTTTGGTGAATGGTACCCAAATTGGCCAAATACTCACATAACTCATTTTTAAAATATTCCCCACCCAAGTCAGACTGTAACACTTTAATTGTAGACCCAAACTGAGTAGTAATCATAGATTGAAAGGTACGGTATATCTGATAGAAATAGAACTTATGAGTCATAAGATAAACCAAAGTGTAACGGGTGCAGTTATCAACAAATGACACATAGTATGCAGAACTCCCTTTGGTGAGAATAGGAGAAGGGCCCTAAACATTAGTATGAACTAAAGAAAATGGTGTATCAGATATAGAAGTACTTTTACGGAAAGGTAGGTTGTCATTTTGGCAAGTTTACACTCCCGATATTCAGTAAGTTTACTAGGAGAAACTTTACCTAATATACCTAAATGAGTTAAAGACCATAAGTGGTCAGCAGACAAATGTCCTAATCTAGAATGCCACAAGTAGAAAGGATTGGACAGAAAATCTAACTGAAAAGAGGAAAAAGCAGTTAGAGAAGTTGTCATAGGCAGATGTAAGCTCTCCACCACATAGAGGTCTCCAACTCTACAGTCAGTCCCAATCTGCTGCCAAGGTTGTTAAAATTGGGATCCTACGTTGGATTGTTGGAGGAGTTTATAGGATCGGATTGAGGATCGTAAGATCCTATTGAAAAAGACAAATTACATAATAATTTAATTTAAATAAATATTTCTTAAAAAGTATACACAAAATGAGCCTATATTCTATTAAAAAGAAGTGAAGATATTGTGAAAAATATAATACTCTATGTAAAATGTACATATAATATTATACAATAGAAAACTCGATGGTAAAAGTTTTGTATTTTATCAAAAAAGAAGATGATGAAGAAGAAGATTCTGTAACAAAATACTTTACAATCTACAATAATGCATAAAAAGTGAAGAAAAATATTTAAGAAAGTTGGAACTTGGATATGAAAATAGATTAAGAACTTAAAAGAGCAGCTTAACCGAATGATAGGGTTTATTGTTAGCATCCCTGGTGGAGCGGATTCGAGCCACAAAAAAATCTCTCCAAAAATTGGAATAAAGTTGCAATCATCTTACCCTCCTTAGACTCCACTAAAGCTAAATTTGTTTTTCCGACTAGTTAATTTTCTTAAATTACCTCAATATTTGAATGTTGGTTTCCTAGTTTGTTTTTCTTAGTCTATTTGATTCAGTACTACTTAAATTTTATTATTTATTTTGATCACATAAATTGGTATTTGGACAACAAATATAAAATTTACAATAAAATATGTTATACAATACAAAACAAGGCTTGTAAATTGGATCGGATAGGATCGGATTCGGACCGGGATTCCACGATCCTATAAGATCCCATTACTAAGATCGAAAGATCCTACTTATAAGGAATTTTTTACACGATCCGGATCGATTGTACTCAAATGGATTGTAGGATCGTAGGATCGTAAGATCCGGATCGGGATTCTGATAACCATGTCTGCTGCTTGAACATACGATCCTGCACAGAACAGATAGAAGAAGAAAAGATAACATCAAAACCGGAGGCATCAAGCTGACTGATAGATAATAAACTAACAGATAACTGAGTAACATAAAGGATAGATGGAATAGAGATAGCAAACATAGCAAACGGTAAGGCAGACTCAACAAATATAATAGACATACCAGGCCTATTAGTAGCATTAACAGTAATAGGAAAAGGAGGGGGAGTACAATTTTGAAGTAAGAAGAGATGGGGAGTCATATGATTGGAGGCACTAGAGTCAAAAATCCAGACAGATGAAGAGATACCTGAAGAAGACCCAAGTAAACCTGAATGAAGAGAGGAAACAATGGAGGCAGATGGGGATGGCTGGGAGGTAGATAGTGTATGCTGAAGCTGATTAATTTGAGCACCCAAGGAAGTCAAATTAGGATCAGGAATTGGAGCAAATGTAGTAGAGTTGGCAGGAGCCTGAAAATTACTCAGAGAAGAAGGGCAAAACTGGGTCCGAGATTGCTGAGAATACGAGTCAGATAGACATTCCTTCTTAGGACAGTGATACTTCTAATGGCCCCTCTGATGGCAGAAGGCACACTCATCCGAAGCTAGAGATATCATAATAACCAGAAAGCTAAGGGGTTCAAGTGTAAGAACCCAAAATCAGAACTAGAGGGATCAAACTGTAATAAGCAAAAAAGTTATCCAACAAACCCACAAGTTAACAAGGTCTTGAATGAAATATATAATGACTAGGTGGGTCACTTTATAATAACTAGAATCTTGACCCAACCCATAAATATTCCTAGTCAGATAGATAGAACTGGAAACCCTGACCCACAAATATCCCAAGTAGAATTAGAGAGAGAGAGAGAGAGAGAGAGAGAGACCAGCGATGGAGATTCCTAAGGCTCCGAACAGCGACGATAGTGAGAGAGAGATGATGCAACAACTAGCGACCTGGTTCCTAAGGCAACCTGGTTCTTTGACTGAAACAGAAACAGAGGCAGAGACTAGAGAGAGGTCTGATGATCACGAACCAGAGAAATCTAAAGGAGGGTCACATCGAACTCGACCTAGAGAGGCAAGGCCAACGTGACACTCCTTCAACTAGTGAAGACGGAGCACGAAGTCAATCTTTCTGAAGCAGATGAGGAACTAGTTGAGTCACGCGAGACACTCGTGACCTTCGATCGAACCAAATGAAGACAGAGGGAGTTATGACTTGCGACTCAGAGAGAGATGAAACTAGAGGGTTGTTTTCCGATAGATAATCACGATGAAGGAGATGACCTATGATCACGACTTAGTGAGAATTTGATGAGGAAGACGATTCAAAGACGATGTCTAGGGTTTAGGCTCAGAGGCGGT
The DNA here is from genome assembly GCA_036172215.1 of Camellia granthamiana. Lineage (NCBI taxonomy): Eukaryota > Viridiplantae > Streptophyta > Magnoliopsida > Ericales > Theaceae > Camellia > Camellia granthamiana. Next base: position 107,353,626 of record CM069912.1, read on the forward strand.
TTTGATACCATGTAAGAATTTCTGAATAAACTCGTATATTTGATTGTATTTCAATACAATGTGTACATCTAATATATATAGCAATTCTAGACTTAATCCTGAATAGAAAACCAAGAATAAATCTACACTAATCCTAAATAGGAAACAATATTCACTAGAATAAACCTAAACTAATATTATTCTCATAGGGGGAACTGTTTGTTGGGTGACTATATGAATATTATTTTAATATTGTTTAAAAGGTTATGTATTGTCACCATGAGTCAATTCACTTGCTCAACTCAACCCAACTAACCCTTTGTCGCAATTAGCGACATGGATCTGTTTTCTCCAATTGGTTCTATCTGTAGTCATATCTTCATTTAAGTTTAAGATATTCATGTTCTTTCTTATCACCTCAACCCAAGTTCTCCTAGGCCTTCCTCTATAAAAATAGTTATACTAGAAATTGATTCTTGCATTACTAACTTACTTAGAAAAGCCCCAAAAGAAAGTAAGAGAATAGGTTTTTAAACATTAAAAATTATTTTGCTTATTTCTTTTGCTATTAATTTGACTATTATTCAGCCCTCGTTTGGTATGGGCTTTTTTAGCCTAGTGTTTTTGACTTATTTTAGCCTGACTAAAAAAGTTGTGTTTGAGATGAATTTTAGTTTTTTTTTTAGTTGATTTAATGGTTGAGAGAGAAAATGAAATGATTATGGTTTGAATGTGATGGTTTGTCTTATTGGCTATTTTAGCATTTTTTTTTGTCTTTATGGGCTATTTTAGCCAAAAACTTGCATCCCAAACGAGGCCTCATTGTCCCCTAAGAATGCTCTAACATCTTCAAAAGCACTAACAATTCAATAGAATTTTCTGGGTACTGTTGATTAATGGATATTAGATATCTCCAGTAGCATAGAAAGGGAAGAGAAGCAAAGAGCACAATATTTCAATCCTAAAGTGCTTATGTGTTTAAAAGGTGTATTCCGGAGGAGGAAAAAATTTATGGGATTTTTTTTGGTTGTTGAAATTGACAAGCTACAGAATTTGATGAATCATCTTTGAACTATGAAACACGGACATGTCAGAATAGGTGGCGTAGCAGTGTCAGACATAGGGACACGCTAGGGACACGGGGATATGTAGGGGACATGTATGGGACACGACATTTGGCATGTCCCTTTAATTTTATTATTTTTTGTTGTAAGGGATATGCCGGAGACACGTGTGTCTAAAACCAGGCCGGAATCAGAACAAAAAGAGGAGAAGAAGCTCTCGCCTCTCGATCGGGTAAGTAGTCTCGCCTCGTCGCCTCTCTCCTCTCGCTCTCGCTCTCATCTCTCTTCTCTCTCTTACCTCTCAATTCTCTCTCCTCTCGCTCGCGTCTCTCTCTTCTCTCTTGCTTTTTTATTTATTTATTTATTTTCCTTGATTTATACACCTATCTCTCTCTCTATATATATATATATATATTTATATATTTATATATTTTATATTTTTATATTTAATTTTTTTCCTTTATAAGTTTGTATCTTTTTTTTATTTTATTTAAATTATGATTATTCTAATATATATTTTTTAATTTCTCTATTTATTTATTTTTACTTTTATAAATATAATATAGTGATTTATATGTATATTGAATTAATGTTAGTCTTTATTAATTTTGATTGTTTGGTAACATAATATTAATCTACATAGCAAATATGTATAAATAAAAAATAAAAAATAAAAAATAAAAAAAGTTGCCGTGTCTCCCGCCATGTCCGTGTCCCCTATTTTTTTGAAATCACCGTGCCCTATGTCCGTGTCCGTGTCCGTGCTTCATAGTCTTTGAATCATGAATGATATGATTCTCTTACGATTCACATGGATTCATTGAGTTTCATTACAATGTAAGATTCAAGTTCAACCTGTGTGTGTGGATTGAAGAAGGTTTAAATTAAATAAAATTGTGAATCGTTATATTCTGATAAATTGCTAAGGCAGACAATATCAGGAAACACTCTTAAATGGATTATGCATTGTTTATGCTGTTGAGTTTTAACCTTATGGATTCACATTAATAATTGTTTTTTGTTCATCTTTTTCCAGGCAATAAAAAATGCTCCTGGTTGTATTCTACCCCTTGTTTCTCGAGTTCTACCTTATATTGGACCAATCCTAAATAAAGTATGTATATCTTAGATAAGTCACATTCAGGGTGGAGAAATAGTTATATCCTAGTTTTATCTGTTTCTAATGTATCCTGTTGACATCCATCAGCCCCAACGGCAACCTGATGGTTTAGTTGCTGGTGCATTGGATCTTTTGACAATGTTACTGAAGGTGAGTCACACTTGGTGTTATGCTTAATTATTTATTTATTTGTCTAATCAGTTATATATAATTGGAGTGCATCTTCAGTGTGATATTTTTCTGATAATATTATGTGTCTACATTGTTCAGAATTTGCCTAGTGATGTGGTGAAAGCTGTATATGAGACTTGTTTTGACTCTGTTATCAGGATAGTCCTTCAAACGGATGATCATAGTGAAATGCAGGTTTTCTTCTTTACTAAATTTACATTCTTCTTCTCATGTTTCCCAAGCTATTTTCCCCTATTTTTCAGTAGTCAATGTGCTAGTTGCACTGAATTGTAGAAATGAGTTATTTGTTTTGACTACTTTGACCAGAATGCAACGGAGTGCTTAGCTTCTCTTTTATCGGTTGGAAAAAAAGAAGTGCTTGCTTGGGGTGGTAATCCTGGATTTACGATGAAAAGTTTGCTAGATGTAGCTTCAAGGTGGTTTGCTCATTCTTTTATCTTGCTTCAACCATCAGTGAACCATGAGAATTTGCTGCTAGTTTTTTATATTAATTCAGGGATATCCCGATTGACCAATTATAGGTTCTAGCAAAAATAGTTGGATGATGTTTTTGAGTGTGGTGGGAATTCAACTGTTTCCTGTCTCATATTCTATTGTTAGAAGTTTCATTGGCACAGATCATTTTGGGTAGCTTTGTGATTGCTAAGGAGTGTTATTTGTCTTTGCTTTTTTCCAATTATTTTGTTGATGCTGATCTAAGTCACCAAGGATTCCTGAGATGCATTCTAAGGTTCTTTGAATAGTATTTAGCCTGAATGCAGTTCCCTGAAAAACTCTCTGTTTGGTAGAGTTTTCTAAAATTAATTCCACCCTTACATTCTAATGCTATATTTGGTTGGAGTTTTCAAATCATGATTCCAAATCAATTTCAAAATACATTTTGAACACATGTTTGGTAAAGTAGACAATTTTTGAATTTTTGGTCTATCTGGTCATCTGCCTGGACATCCTCTCGGATGTCTGGCCGGCCGGTTGACCAGCATAGGACTTTTTTTTTCTTTTTTTTTTTTTTCAATTGCTAATGGCCAGCTGTTATTTGAAAAAAAAAAAAATATATTTGTTTTTAATAATTTTTAAATATAGAAATTATTTTGGGCGAATTACACTAATAGTCCCTATAGTTTGGGGCTCATGTCACTTTAGTCCCTGACTTCAATTGTGACACATTTGACTATGAATTTTGAATCTTGTTTCAAATAAGGACAATTAAAAATATTATTGTTTAATTTTAAGGGCAAAATCGTCAATTTGATAAAATATAAACTAATTTGATAAAAATAAATGTCAAAAATATTTTTAAATTTAAAAAAATTATTTATACCCACAAAAGATAAAATTATGTAAAATTAATAAATCTTTTAAACATTTATTTATTTATTTATTTTATCAAATTAATTTTTATTATGTGTTTGGATGATAATTATACAATGGGTGGTTACTAGAATTTTAATGTGTAATCGATATATTTAATATATGAAAGGTTTTTAGTTTTGAATTTTTTGATTTAATGGATTAGTTTAATAATGATATCAAAGTTGTAGTCATATTTGACTTTTGGAAAAATAAAAACTAATTTAATGAAAATAAAAACAATCACCCATTACATGATCATTATCTGAACATATAATAAAAATTAATTTGGTAAAATAAATAAATGTGTAAAAGATATATTAATTTTACATAATTTTATTTTTAGTGTATAGAAATAATTTTTAAAAATTCAAAAATATTTTTTTGACATTTATTTTTATTAAATTAGTTTATATTTTATCAAATTGACAATTTTGCCCTTGAAATTAAGCAATGGTATCTTCAATTGTCCTTATTTGGAACAAGATTCAAAATTTAGGATCAAATGTGTCATAATTGAAAAGTCAGGGACCAAAGTGACACAAGTCCCAAACTATAGGGACCGTTAGCGTAATTTACCCAATTATTTTTTTAGACCAAAATGATAAATTATTTTTCTGAATTGAATTTTAAAAAGAGTTTGGTTATGAGCGTTGAATAATAGAGTTTTGAATTGTGTGTTTGGTTATGAGTTATAAGTTTTTCAATTAAGTTTTGAAAACTTTTTTCAAAACTCATAACCAAACAACTTTTCTCAATTCATATGTCACATCAAAAATTCAAAATGCAATTCAAAACTCTTTTCAAAACTCATAACCAAACAAATTTTCTCTTTTTAAATCATAATTCCAACACACACAAACTTAAAATGCAATTCTATTATCAAATCATAATTCTAAAACTCTACCAAACGCTACCTAAGAGGTTGGGTTTTAAAGTTGATTGTTTTTTGCTTTCATGTTAACAAGTACAGTACTGCTGATTGGAACTGAAACACTATGGAATGAAGTAATCTATAGATTTTTATCAAATCATAATTCTAAAACTCTACCAAACACTATCTAAGAGGTTGGGTTTTAAAGTTGATTGTTTTTTGCTTTCATGTTAACAAGTACAGTACTGCTGATTTGAACTGAAACACTATGGAATGAAGTAATCCATAGATTTTTGTGGCTGAGTTGTTTGTATGTTGGTGTTCAATCAGATCATGAGATTAATGCTCCATCTAGAAATGACAAATAGGGTGCATGTTTGCTGGCACATAACTGAAAGTATGAAGTCTAGATTTAGCTAGTTCAAAATTTTCTTTTCTTTCTTAAAAACACCCCCCCCCCCCCCCCCCCCCCCCCTTATCTTTGTAATTTTTTTGGGTGTTCAAATTATCCATTGTTGTTTCTGGTTTTTGGGTTCTGAGCTTAATGTTGGGCAGTCTGAGTGCAGGCTTCTAGACCCTGATTTGGAAAGCTCTGGATCACTTTTTGTTGGAAGCTACATTCTCCAACTTATTTTGCATCTGCCCTCACAGATGGCACCGCATATCAGAGACCTGGTTGCTGCTCTTGTCAGGCGCATGCAATCTTCTAAAATTGCAGGATTGCGAAGCTCATTGATACTTATTTTTGCTAGATTGGTATATTACTTCAACTCTTTTTTAATGGAACTGGATTTCTTTCAAAATCCAACTTCTGTAACTTACTCTAGTGTGACTTTCTTTAATTGTTGTAAAAAAATAGTGATTTTATCTCCACTTCAATAACAGCACTTATTTTACTAGCATGGACCTCTAAGTAAGTATTAGTTGGCGAGGCGTAGGGCATTTATAAACGAATGCATGATCATGCTTTCATACTGCTATATATATTTGTGAATTGGGAAACAAGTAATATTTAGCTACTGTAAAAGTTGTGCCACAAAGGACACGCATCTGAATTCTCAAATTGTTCTCATTATCTTTTTGAAGCAGAGACCTGATGGGCTGTCACAGAAACTGCCCTACCCTTTTAAACTTAGTTTTCCTTTTTAATGTAGGTCCACATGAGTGCGCCACATGTAGAACAATTTATTGACTTGCTGATCTCGATCCCTGCTGAAGGCCATAGCAATTCTTTTGTTTATGTGATGTCAGAATGGACCAAGCAGCAAGGTGGGTCACTTTCATTGGAACTGTTATTTATGCAGTCTGTGTGGTGAATAATATTATCATGCTTCATCAATAACTTTCTAGAAGCTTAACTTCTGTAGATTGGTTGTTTTATTTATGATTCTCACATGCTGTTCACCAAATGTATGTTCCTTCTTCACTATAGGCTAATGTTGGTTGCATTACTCTATCAGTTAATAAGTACAAAAAATGCCCTTTGCAAATGAGATTTTACATCCCACTCTTTTACCTCTTTTTAAGACTGATGATCTGGTTTATCATGACAAGAAGCCAAACTTCTTCTGATTCTTGTTAGTCATAGATTTGATATTTTCATGAATACTTTATGTATGATTGCTGTGCAATTACACTAACTGGCATTAAAGAGAAGACCAATATTCTTAAATCCCATGATTTGAACCCCAAAAAGTTCTTAGTAAATTGGTTGAGGTTAATTTGTCTTAATCCGTTTTGTTCATTAATTGCATCATTTAACTTAGCCATAGATGCATCATATGACTATCAGATAACACGCATAATGTGGTCTACTTGAAGTTAAATATCATTACCACATCAAAATTTGTCTCTCTTTTGTTTGTTCGGTTTAGTTTCAAATCTGAATGATTTTCTTCGTCTTATCTGAATCTGAATTTCTTCTCTCTTTTTTTTAATAAAAAGTTATTTGTGAAGATGAAGTCAAAATATCTTTGAAATTGATCGGAATTTGATGTTTCCTTGGTCATTAGTATCACAGAATATGAAGGAACAATTAATTGCCTTTTGCCTTTTGTTATCTTGTAAGAATCTTTTAAAAAACTTTGTTCAATTTAAGACAAGTTTGAAGATCTGGCATCTTTGTGTGGTGGAGTTTTTCATTTGGCATTGTTTTGAGCTTCCGTTTTGACTCCGTTAAAAAAGAAATTTTTTTTTTTTCCTTTTCTTCTAGCGATTGGAAAGCAATTTGCGATAGTTAAATTTTCTCTTAATTTTTGGTAGATGATGTAGAGGACATCTTGTCCTCCCTTTGTACTCATTTTCTTGTGTTTATAAAATTTTCTTTGGCTGCCGATTAAAAAAAACATTGTTCAATTTAAAATTTAAGCACCATTGATTCACATCTCATGGAGATGGACATTTCATTGCTATTTCAGAGACAGAGTCACTGTTGTTATTGATTAACAGAAACTTGTTAGACTTGGCGTTTATATGATCAAGTCACTTGGCTGAAAATGAATTGTGAGACTAAAATGATATTTCTTCCCAAACGGTAACTGAGTACAGGGGAGATTCAGGGGTCATACGAAATTAAAGTCACAACAACTGCATTGGCTTTATTGCTATCAACGAGGCATATCGAACTGTGGAAAATCAATGTGCAAGGCCATCTAATTAAGGTTGTTCATATATTCATAATTTCAGCTTGTAGGCGTCATATTTGTTCAAGAACTTATTTGGTTTCATGTGAAGTCCACTACAGGGATAACCACTCGCTCAAAGGCTAAATTTGCTCCAGATCAATGGTCATCGATGTTGCTTCCTGCAAAGGTACTTCGACTAGTCTGCCAAAGATGTCTTTTTGATGAACAAGGTTACAATCAAACAGAATGTGGATCATATTGGGATAGAGAGTTTCCTAATCCATACTGAACACATTGTTGTTTCATTATTTGTCATAAATGAAATCCCCACAAGTGATCACCTCGTGGAGGAAAACTTTCGTTGTATCATATCAGTACAATTTTGTGTTGAAGAGGGGTTAACATGATATTAACTCTGATACATTCAAGTTATGCATCATACCTCTGTTTCTCAGTTATACATATAATATTGTCAAAGCTTTCTCTAAACACCCCCATAATTATAATGAAAGAAAGGAAACTATGTAAAAGTTTAGTTAACATTGTAGCAATAAATGTATATATGTTACATGGACTTTTCAAAATAAACCAAACACTCATGTCGGACACTTGACACACGGATAAGGTATGAAATATGTGTCCGATATTTCCCATGAAATAAGCACTTGGCATAAGTATCCATGAATTCAATTTTTTATTTTTTATTATTTTTTTTAAATGTAATTGTATTTAACACTGTCATTGTATGTATTTTTCGTTGGATAAATTCTATAAAATTGAGTGAATTGCCTTTTTTGACATTATGTTACCATAACACTATTTTATACCACAAAATAGATTAAGAATGTAAATAATATTCTCCTTTCTTGCCGAATAAACATATCCTACAATTAGAGGTTTGATGCATCTAATCCCTAGATATGCACCACACCGGACGCATGTACTTGAGTCCATGTAACACACACACACATGTATATATATGTGCATGCACTTAGACTAGTGGATTGAATGGCCTCGCAACCCCACTTTTATTGTGAACTGACAGATATTGGCTCTATTGGCGGATGTGTTGATTGAGATTCAAGAACAAGTATCGGGTGGTGATGATGAGGTAGTTTGGGCCTCTTAACTTGTAATATCCACATTGCAAACTAGTATTGTAAATATTAAATTTTGGACCAATGTTTGTGGCAGGATAGTGAATGGGAGGAAGTTCAAGGAGATTTAGAAGCAGATCAAGATTTGCTACATTCAGCAGCTGCTACATCATATACGAGACCGTCTTATGAATATCTTGATGCAATGGCAAAAGCTCTCAATGAGGTGTGTGAAAATATTATATTTCTTTTGTCTATTACATGCTTGTTATGAATTTCTTTGCGTGTGTGTGTGGTACTTTCTAATGTACTTTGTTCATTTGTTTTACTTACAAATTTTAAGGACAAAGATGACGGTGATGAAGATGAATTACTAAGTGATGCTGACCCCCTTAACGAGGTATCTATTCTTTTATTTATTTAATTTTTCATGTAACTATTATTTTATTAATCTAAACTTTCACACTAACTCCTGGCAGATTAATTTGGCAAATTATCTATTTGATTTTTTTGTGAAGTTCTCTCAAAGCGACAGACCATTGTTTGATCATCTTTGTCAGGTCTGCTTGAACTGCTTTTTAGCGACCTTGTTTCTTAATTGATTGCATTACCATAGTTTGAAAAATCCCTTATTCCATTTGTAATTTGCAGAGTTTGACAAAGCCTCAGCAAAATGCTGTTCTAATGGTGCTAAATCGGTGAAGATTTTGGTTGTTGTTCCGAGTGTTGTTTTTCAGCGTGCAAAATTTTCATTGATTTGACTAAAAAAGTGACCTTGCTTTTCTTGCCGAATCTACTCCTATTTGAGTTTGTAAAGCTGAGTTGTCGGTCATTGCTTTTGTTTGGTTGTCTTTGTTTTAGTTTTGTTAGTAGGAGCTTTCAGTTATTGTTTACAGTCAGGTAGCGTGATATCCAAATGATTGGTTATTCATGTGTAAATCGGGAAAAAAAAAAAAAAATTGATGCAAGTTGTATAAGAAATTGAGTGGGTTCTTAGACATCTCTCTCTAATATTTATTCATTGACAAATGGTTTATATTTTTCCAGAAACAATTCTGAAAAAATTTCACTTCCGAACATGGATCAAGTGAAACAGATGTGCAAAATTTTTTGCAGATTTTAAGGCCAGAAATTTATGGTAAATTGCCTAGTTATGCAATGAAAATGTGGTGTTGCATTGATGAGAAAGTAGTGATTTTGATTTGATTTTATGGATTTAAAATGAGAGGATTAGGCACTATTCATATGAGAAGAGTAGTTCAATTTATAGTTTTAGATATGAATTTTAAGATCAAATTGTTACGATGATTTGGAGTTAAATTGTGAAGTTTGTTACTTAGAATTCTTCGTACTCAGGGTTCTAATAATAAGAATAGTTCAATTGGTCATTTTTGTATACTCTTACTTGTGAGATCAAGGGGTCAATTATTGTCAAAGGTTCAATTATTTCTCCTCTCTTTGGAATTCCCCCGCCCCATCCCATTTTTTGAGAAAATATAAACTGCATTAATAATGAAAATGAATATATAGTTCTACATAAGGAGGCTTTTGTTGTATTGGGTTGTTTATTTATTTTTATTATGGGCTGTTTTTTGTAGTGGCGTTTCCTAGCTATGTAATGTTGAATTATAATAATTGTCAAATTTGTCGTAGTTCTTTTCATAATTGTGATTAATTCCTACCAATTGGAAAAAATAAAATTTTGGGCACTTGGTCCAAACATCTAATCTTGAATTTTCTTTTTCCAAAGGTCCATATTTTAAAACATTTTGTCCATAAGGACAAGCTATTAGAAAATGACTAAAATATACATATATATATACCTATAGTATACACTCATTTTATTAAACCCTTAGAATCTCAGTCAATCTCTCTCTCTCTCTCTCTCTCTCTCTCTCTCTCTCTCTCTCTCTCTCATTTTTCGTCGCTGCTCATCAGCGGTGGCGCCGCCATCATTACCAATGATGTCCCTTCCATCTTTGGAAACCTCCACGATCTCAGATCTACCACTATCTCACATTGTTGTTCAAGAACCTCCTTTTCTCTCTCACCACCACTTCTTTTCACCTTCTGCCGCTCTACCACTACTGCATTTGCCACCTCATTTCTCTGTCTTTGCTACGTCGTCGGCAACAACCAAACGATCGAAAACCTTGACCCAAATCGTCTCTCTCTTCTTGACTCTCCTCTTTCCTCTTTTCTCTCTACCTCTGTTGTTGCCAACACCACCGTCTCCATCGCCAACGCTGACTCAATCTACGCCAGGCGTCGTCGCTCAAAGGTAGAGATGTCACCATTGACAGTGATAGATTTGATGTCACTTTGTACGTACAGACACATACACATACAAAGCTATACTATTTTTTTACTCATCTTTTTCATTCTTTGTTAGACAAGCACACACATTCGCAGATTTACTCACCTCTCTCTCTCTCTCTCTCTCTCTCTCTTTTGAATATCTCTCTCTAGGGTTTCAAATTTTCATTTCAACTATCTCTTATCCCGCGAATTAGGGTTTCAAAAACCCTAGATTTGATCTATATTGATCATCAGTTCATCAAGGACAACAGATCACACAGATCTGTATTGATTTGTTATATTGGAACAGATCAAACTATGTTTGTGTTGATTTTTTTTTTTTTTGGGTTCAATCTTAGTCTCTTAGTGATATGGATATGGATATGTATGTATGTAATTTACACAGATAAGAGAAATATAGAGATATATATGTTTGTATGAATGTATGTAATATGCATAGATAATAAATAGACAGATAGGAAAGATTGGCTTGGTATTTTAATAGATAACTTTGTATTTCAACAAAAACAAAGTTTGATTGAACAAATAGTTTTGTATTTGAACAGATAGTTTGATTAAATAGATAATCTTCTTTCTCTCCTCTTTTATTTGCATAGATAAAAAAAATAAAAAATTAAAACATATACATTAAAAGAATTTCAATAGATAGAAAATGTTTTGCATAGGTAGATATATATTTGAATAGATAGTCAAAAATTTTGAACATATAGATTAAAATTGAGTAAATGGATATAAATTTGTATAGATAGTTAAAAAAATTAAACAGATAGTCAAAAAAGTAAATAGATAAATTAAGGAATAAATTTAAAAACAAAATGTCCTTCAAAACAAACAAAAAAAAAACTTCTCACCAAACTATTTCACAAAAGTGGACCTCTCATCAACAAAAATATATCTACTGGATCTAATGTCTTAAGTTCTCTTAAAATTGGACTTTTCAATAATTTTTTCAGAGGACACTCGAGCAGTGAATCTAAATTAAATTTTTTTTAATCTAAGGTCTACGCCATAAAATGTCAAGTCCAAAAGGACAAACTTCTATGGAATGACCAAACTAACTCCCTCCTGTCAAACTCTGGATTCGCACGTTTCTCTCCATTTTTCTTATCTGTTGAAATCAAGTCCACTTTCCCTCTCTCCATTTCTATCTCTCTCTCTCTCTCTCTCTCTCTCTCTCTCTCTCTGTTTTCCCTCTCTATGTGAGACCTAGCGTTTTGTCTTGCCTCTTTACGATCCTCAACCCCTTTTTTTTTCTTCTATTCGATCATTCGTGGCATCACTGGCGATGGCGTCCAATCGGAGCCTTACTGGAAACAACAATGCCACAGTCGTCGTCTTGTTTCTCCTACAAAGCTTTCTACAGCACTCAACCATGGCACTCAATCTCTAACAAAGATAGACTGGTAACTCTCTCTCTCCCTCCCTCTCTCTCTCTCTCCCCCTTCCAGGTCTCTCTCTAGATCTATCGATCTAATTTTGCTGATATATATATACATATTCATACAGGTTAGCAGGTATTCTAATATTATAATGTGTTAATGTGTTATCGTTGGCTTTTCTTTTCTTTCCCTCCAAGTTTTCAAGTCCACCATACTTATCTATCCAAGTCTTCTCCAAGTCATCCGTTCCTTATCCACCAAGACAATCTCCAAGTCTTTGCCAAGTCTTGGTCTTGGTCCACCAAGACTTATCCATTCCAAGTCCATCTTTACTTAGCCACCAAGATAGACTCTTATATATAATTTGAACTTATGTCCTATCTTGGGTGAACACGAGTGAAGAAGTTTGTTATTTTGTTATGTCTTGAGTGAGATTATCAGACAAATAAAAAGGGTGTGTGTGATAAAGTTTTGGGTTTAATCAATTGTGCAGTATTGGTGAACCATACGACTTAGTCGGGCTGTTGTATCCTGGGGGAGACAAGTCAAGGTTTTTCTGCTGCACCGGTGTGAGGCTTTGCCTAACCGCAGAGGGCTTGAATCTCCTTAAAGAGAGCGAATTTCCCGCGCTTCAGCCCTTACAATAGTTTTTGTAATTTCTATTATTCTTATTTTTCTAGCGTTTTATTTGTAATTATCACCAACAATTTTAAGGAGATTCAAATAGCAAAAATCTATGGAGCCAGTACTGGAGAAACCTAACAAGAATACCGGCGATCTCAACAAGCCCTTCCGGTTCAAGGGAGCTCATTTCAAGAGATGGAAAGGCAATGTGCTTTTCTACCTCAGTCTCCTCAAGGTGGTCTATATCCTAACCGAGAAAAATCCGAACAAAGTCCCCACTAAAGAGATGACCGACGAGGAGTATGCCACTCATCTTGAAAAAATCGAGAAATACAACACAGATAAGTATAAATGTCGATACTATCTTTTGAATTGTCTTTCAGATCAATTTTATGATTATTATGATACTACTTACACTACTGCCAAGAAAATTTGGAAAACCTTGCAGAACAAATATGACACTGAAGAGGTAGGCGCTAAAAAATACGCTGCAAGCCGTTTTTTCCGCTATCAGATGATAGATGGAAAATCAGTGGTGGAGCAAGTTCAAGATTTTCATATGCTAGTGGTTGAAGTTAGATCTGAAGGCATCAAAATTAGAGACAATCTTGTTGTAGCAGGTATTGTTGACAAACTTCCATCATCTTAGAGGGAGTTCCAGAAGTCGATGCGTCACAAGCAAAAAGAGACGTCCTTGGAGACTCTAATCACACGGATTTGGGTGGAGGAGGAAGCACGAGGACAAGATGCGCTTATGACACGAGCATTTCACTGCGAAGGTAAATTTAACTTCTGGAAATACTTTACCTAAAGGTCGATTTCGTAAAAATAGTCACTTGAAGCCAGTTAAGAAAATTTGGAAAAATACTGGAAGGTCACAAAATAAAAATTACCCGAGGCAAAAGAAATGGAACCAAGAACCCCCTTCACAAGATATGACAAATGTGACATGTTTTGTGTGTGGCAAAAGTGGGCATATTGCTCGAACTTGCAAATTTCGGAAACAACAGCCTCGACCACAGGCTAATGTTACCGAGGAACCATTTATGGCTATGGTCACAGATATTTTTATGGTTCAATCTGTGGAAGGGTGGTGGGCAGACTCTGGTGCCAATATGCATGTCTGCTATGATAAAGATTGGTTCAAAAATTTCACTCCTTTTAATGAGGAGAGGACTGTCATGCTTGGTGACTCCAGTTTAACCAAGGTGCTCGGGTATGGAGATGTTGAGCTGAATTTTACCTCTGGATGTGTGCTTGTTTTAAAAGATGTGTTGTACACACCGTCCATGAGGAAAAATTTGATGTCGAGTTATTTGCTCAACAAAGCTGGTTTCAAGCAGACTATTGAATCTGACCAATATGTAATCACTAAAAAAGGCATATTTATGGGAAAAGGGTATACTTGTGATGGAATGTTTAAATTAAATGTTGAGAATAAGAAAGCACATGTTTCTGTTTACATGCTGTCTTCTATGAATTTTTGGCATACTCGTCTATGTCATATTAATAGCCAATATGTGGGAGTCATGAGTAGTTTAGGATTAATTCGCAGACTAACAAATAAGTTCGAGAAATGTGAAATTTGCAGTCAAGCAAAAATAACTAAAAGGCCTCATAAAAGTGTGGTGAGAAATACTGAATTGTTAGAATTAATTCACACTGACTTATGTGAATTTGAAGGAATTTTAACACGTGGTGGAAATAGATATTTTATCACTTTTATTGATGATTTTTCAAAATACACTTATGTATACTTGTTGAAAAATAAAAGTGATGCTTTTGAGAAATTTAAAGAATTCCTTCTTGAAGTTGAAAATCAATTCGGTAAAAAGATTAAAAGGTATAGAAGTGATAGAGGCCGGGAGTATGAATCTTTTGGATTCAACTTGTTTGCTTAGTCTTTGAGAATAATCCATGAAACTACTCCACCATATTCACTTGCATCTAATGGTGTAGCAGAAAGGAAAAATAGAACTTTAACTGATTTAAAAAATGCTATGCTAATTGAAGCAGGTGCTCCTTCAAATTTGTGGGGAGAAGCAATTTTAACTGCATATTATGTAATAAATAGAGTGCCACATAAAAAAACAAAAGTTACACTTTTTGAGTTGTGGAAAGGGCATAAGCCAAATTTGAGATATTTGAGGGTTTGAGGTTGTCTAGCTTTTGTTAGACTTGTGGACCCTAAAAGACCTAAATTAGGTGTGAAAGCTGTCACTTGTGCTTTTCTTGGATATGCAACAAATAGTACAACCTATAGATTTTCTGATATTGAAAACAAAATAATTTTTGAATCAGGTGATGCAATTTTTCATGAAGAAAAATTTCCTTTTAAATCTAAAAATGGTGGGGGTCAAAATTATCAAGAAAATATTTTATTTGAAACCGGCTCCTCTACTCCTTTTTTACAAAACCAAGATACTGTAGTTTTTGAACCAAGCAGTAAAAGAGCCAGATTAGAAAAAGATTTTGGTCCTGATTATCATGTTTTTAATGTGAAGGAAACTCCATTAATTTTACAAGAAGCTTTGGCATCTCCTGACTCTGTTTTTTGGAACGAGACTGTAAATGATGAGATGGAATCATTATTATCCAATAAAACTTGGGTATTAGTAGATTTACCACCAGGTTGTAAAACTATTGGCTGTAAATGGGTTTTGAGAAAAAAACTTAAACTGGATGGAACTATTGATAAATATAAAGCAAGGCTTGTTGCAAAAGGTTTTAAACAACAAGCAGATCTTGACATTTTTGATACATTTTCTCCGGCTACTGGAATTACATCCATTAGATTATTAATTGCAGTGGCTGCAATTCATGATCTAAAAATTTATCAAATGGATGTTAAAACAGCCTTTTTAAATGAAGACCTGGGTGAAGAAATCTATATGGATCAACCTGAGGGTTTTGTGGAACCCGGTCAAGAAAGCAAAGTGTACAAGCTAGTTAAATCTCTCTATGGCTTAAAACAGGCCCCTAAAAAGTGGCATGAGAAATTTGATTCCTGCATGATTGAGAATGGCTATAAAACGAATGAATGTGATAAATGCATTTACTATAAATCTGAAGAGAATTCACATGTCATTATTAGCCTCTATATTGATGATTTACTTATATTTGGCTCTAATTTGCATATCATCGTGGAAACTAAAAATATGCTTAGTAGCCATTTTGATATGAAAGATCTTGGTGAGGCTAATTATATTTTAGGAATGAAAATTACCAAAACCTGTGATGGTATATTTCTTGATCAGTCGCATTATGTTGAGAAGATTTTGAGAAAATATAATTTTTATAAGTGCAAGCATGTACTTACTCCTTTTGATCCTCATGTGCGTTTATTTCCTGTTGAAAATGATGAGGATGTAATTAATCAAAAGGAATATGCTAGTATGATTGGTAGTTTGCGTTATGCGACTGACTGTATTAGACCTGACATTGCCTATGCAGTTGGAGTAGTTAGCAGGTTTAATAGCAAGCCTGGCAGTGATCACTGGTTAGCCATTGAGCGTATTATGAAATATTTATCTGGTACCATAAAATATGGCTTGTTTTATAATAAGTTTCCTGCAATACTTGAAGGTTACAGTGATGCCGATTGGAATACCTTGTCAGGTGATTCATTATCAACCACTGGTTATTTATTTACATTGGGCGGTGATGCTATAAGTTGGAAATCAAAAAAACAAACCATTATTGCTAATTCAACAATGGAGGCTGAGCTTATTGCTTTAGCTACAGCCAATGAAGAAGCAAATTGGTTGAGAGATTTGTTAAATGAAATCTCTTGCTGGGAAAAACCGATTCCACCTATATTGATTCATTGTGATAGCACCGTAGCAATTGGTCGAGTTAATAACCGTTATTATAACGGTAAATCCAGACCTATCAGAAGAAAATACAGTACTGTGAGATCTTATATGAATAATGGCATCATAAATGTGGATTATATTAAATTTGGTGATAATCTTGCAGATCCATTAACTAAGGCCTTAGCAAGAGATAGAGTCTGGAATACATCGAGGAGGATGAGGTTGAAGCCCATTGAATATAGCAGGAGCCATGTATGAGGATACTCAACCTAGGGACCAGAGATCCTGTAATTGGGTTCAATGAGAAAAACGATCATATGATGGCCGTGAGAAATGCACCAAATTACTTTTTACCCATCCCTATGATGTAAGTGCATTTATCCTGTAATGTTGTAGAGGTTGAGTTGTTAAAAAACTCTTAATGAATTTCTGTAGCTCTTATTGAGTGGGGTGTCATAGTTACAGGAGCACCCTTGACAGAATTCACCTATGTGAGTGTGGTAGTGGGGCCGCTACCTATGAGATTTGGGCTAATTCTCAAACACACTCATGAATCCTGGGATCGCACAAGGCCGTAATGTGCTAGCTTTTAAAGCTTTTGTGAACACCTGGAATATTATGTGTGTGCAATAATTATTTATTTCCCTTAAGTAGTCATAGTTCAATGTTGAGCATACTATTGGCTCTGGAGTAGATATTATTGTTTCACTCAATGTTGTGAAACCCGGACCGGACCGGCCGGTCGAACCGGTTGGACCGGGAACCGGGCCTGGTTCCGGTCCGGTCAACCACCTAGAACCGGATTGGGGCCAAAACCGGAAAAACCCGGTGACCCACTGGTCGAACCGGTAAAACCGGTGACCTAGTGGTCGAACCGGCCAAAACCGATCTGGGGGTTTTTTCGGTTTTCCTTCTTTTGTTAATTTCTTTCTTTCTTTCTTTCTTTTCTTTCTTTTCTTTCTTTCTTATATATTTATATATATATATTATAAATATATTTTAAAATTTTGACTAAAAATTCTTACTTCAAGAGTCTCCTCTCATAAGGAAGAGTCTCATTGGAAGTTGGAGAAGATTATGAAAGTCTATTCCTATTTATAGAAAAAGATTTTTCAAAAAGAACCTACAAAATTCTATGTGGGATTCAATCAAATTATTTGAAACATATTGATTGGAGGGAGAGTTGAAAATTTCATTTCCCTCCAAAATTAAACTTAACATTCAATCAATTTGTTTGGAGGGAATATTTAAAAAATTTAATTTCTTTAAAACAAGTAACTTTTTTTTATCAATTATGACTTTATTAAATATTATTAATAAATATTATACAACAATTTTTATTTTTATTTGAGTATTTATATATATTTTTATTTATTTATAATTTTTAATTATATAATATTAATTATGACGTCACGGTTCGACCGCTTTGACCCGACGGTTGAATCGGTGACCCGTCCACCCGGTCCCTTTTCCGGTTCGCTCACCGGTCCGGTTTTCAGAACATTGGTTTCACTAATGGAGGTTCAATGTAGAGCACACCTACCATGATGCATAATATCCTTATTTGCCTAATAATCTCAGTTTTTGTTACCTATAATATTAAAATAGGTGGGGGAATGTTAGCAGGTATTTTAATATTATAATGTGTTAATGTGTTATCGTTGGCTTTTCTTTTCTTTCCCTCCAAGTTTTCAAGTCCACCATGCTTATCTATCCAAGTCTTCTCCAAGTCATCCGTTCCTTATCCACCAAGACAATCTCCAAGTCTTTGCCAAGTCTTGGTCTTGGTCCACCAAAACTTATCCATTCTAAGTCCATCTTTACTTAGCTACCAAGATAGACTCGTATATATAATTTGAACTTATGTCCTATCTTGGATGAACACGAGTGAAGAAGTTTGTTATTTTGTTATGTCTTGAGTGAGATTATCAGGCAAATAAAAAGGGTGTGTGTGATAAAGCTTTGGGTTTAACCAATTGTGCAGTATTGGTAAACCATACGACTTAATCGGGCTGTTGTATCTTGGGGGAGACAAGTTAAGGTTTTTCTGCTGCACCGGTGTGAGGTTTTGCCTAACCGCAGAGGACTTGAATCTCCTTAAAGAGAGCGAATTTCCCGTGCCTTAACCCTTACAATAGTTTTTGTAATTTCTATTATTCTTATTTTCTAGTGTTTTATTTGTAATTATCACCAACAATACATGATTTTGATTTACAGAATGCATAACTTGAATGTTGAATCCGACCACTAGAATAGGTTGGCTCGTCTCGTCGTCCTCGGTCTTGATGGTCAGTTTGAGGGCGGGGGCGACGAGGCTGGAGAAGAGGAATGAGCTGAAGGAGTAGACGTGGAAAGCCACGAGGTGTTCGGCGACGGCAGAGGTGGATTTGTCTATTAACCTGACCCAAGTCTCTCTACAAATCTAGACAGAAACACCATTGCGCTGATAATGCATCTGGGCTGAGGATATGAAAGAGGAGAGTGAGGATGAACCACCACTATCGACCTAGGGTTTCTACAGGGAGAGAGAGAGAATATGTTGATGGTGCTGTTTTCTGGAGGAATTGTAAGCTCTTCCATTGGTTGTCATCTTTGTCCTGCGATTGTATTCGTCCTCATTTGATTGTTTTTTTTTTTTTTTTTGTGGTGGATTTGTTTGATATTGCAAACCGTGTATTTTTTGGGATTTCTTCTTCAGCGCAATAAAGAAACCCACTGTCTCTGCCCATCTCCCTTTACAGGTCGAAGATGAAGCCGTTCGAAATACACTTTCCATACGCTCTCAATGATGAATCTAAACTGTTTGACAAAAGGCCTCACCCAGATACATTCTTATTTCTTTCTTTGTAATCATCATCTCTCTCTCTCTCTCTCTCTCTCTCTCTCTATATATATATATATATATCTTCATTCTCAATATCCATCTTCCTCTATCAACTGGTTCGTTCCAGATCTTGTATAGTTCTTTCGATTTTTGAAGATTATTGAATCAAGGTTCATTTTTCTTCAAATTTCCCAAGGTACTGTTGACAGATCTCATGACACCCGAGCCTTTTTCCATTCAAACCCTAGCCACTGGGCTAAAATCAGTGCTTGATTTGAATGGAGTTTTTGTTTTTTTGTGTGTGGAATGGAAATTTGATTTGCTTCGGTTTGATCCTTTTTGCTTTGCTATGCAGTTCACTCGTTGAAATTTTGGCAATTTTAGCATCGTATATGTATTTGTATGTATGTGTATGTTTGTTTGCGTGAGAATGGAGGAGCTGGGTATGGGTGGGGAGTGGAGATGGAGGTTTGGGTGTGGGTGAAGGAGTGAACAGATCAGTCCCCAAAAGCTCAGATTTGTTCAAAAAATTGAAAAATTGAACAGATAGGTGTTAATTTGGACAGATAAGAAAAAATATTTTAATAGACAGTAAAATTTGGACAGATAAGTGAAAAAAATTGAAAAGATAGTCAAAAAAAATTAAACAAATAAAAAATATTTGAGCAGATGAGGGAAAAAAACTGAATAGATAGTTAAAAAATTAAATAGATAAAGAATTGTTTGAACAAATAGTAAAAAAACTAAACAGACAATTAACAGATAAATTAAAGGGTAAAATTAAAAATAAATTGTTCTCAAAAGAACGGAGGGAGTACTTTTTACTTTTCAACAATTTTTTCTAAATTTATCACTATGAAAATATTTTAATAAATAAAATTCACTGCACTTCTCACATAATTTCATACAGACTAACACAAATAAATTAAAAATAAATAAATCAAACTCATAAATCAAAACTAAAATACTCCAATCATTTATTAATTAATTTGATATTTATTATTATTATTATTATTATTATTATTATTATTATTATTATCAAATGATCATTCTACAAATACAGAATTTATATTTAAAAAGTTTTTAAAATTTTCTCATTATCAAAATGAGAGACAAATACATAAAAGAAAAAATCACTCAGGATTCATGAGTAGATACGTCCGGTTAATAAGGCCAATTAATAATTATCTCTTATGTTTTTCTACCTATTATGTACTATTCTTTCTGATGATTGTGGATTTGTAAATATGCATTGTTAAATTTTAATTGTCTAATTTGATATATGTAAAATAAAATACAAAAAAGAAGGAAGAAGTCGTCCATGAACATATAATTTCCTAGTTGGGTCAATTTCATGATAGAGCAGTGGTTGTGACGGGGTACTTTGAGTATCGCTTCGTTTGGTTTGATTTTGAAGTAAATTAAGACTAAATTATTACTTACGATCTCATGTAATTTGAAACTAAATTGAAAATGAAAATCATAAAATCAATTCAAATTAATTTAAATTATGAAAATGTGGTTCAGTTTAATTTAGAATTATGGTTTTTAAAAATGTTATTATTGTTCATAATATGAACACAACATACTCAAATATCAAACAATAATAGTATGAATCCAAAAATTTTATTAAAAAATTATCTATCTAGAAACATCAATATGTGGTTCAAATCATTATACACATGGACCCAATAATATATGAAAATAATTTGACTATAATGGTGATACCATGTCATTGATATCACCATTTAATTATTTCTTATATTTTACCTTTCGTGTATATGTGGCAAGGCAGTTATACCTGAAAAATGGGGTTTACCGTCCACATCATGTGGCTATATTATTTGTTGGTGATACCACGTCATTGAAAATACTGTTATACTGAATTTTTAGTGGACCTTGCTACATCCCCTAAAAACATTCCCCCTAATCCCCCTAATTTCCATATCAAGTAAAAAAAAAAAAAGGAAACAATTGCCCAAATTGAAAATTAGGGGGATTAGGGGAGGTATTTTTAGGGCTCCAAATCATTTTCCATTTTTAGTATACACTTTCAATCTGTACTACATATTATCATTCTTAATACAAATTCGGACCCGATGTCTGTGTTTGTAGGCTTTCTGAACATCACATAATATATTGTGGGAGCCGAATAAGTAACATATGAAGCAAATGACAAATGGATCGTATCCAAGCCCATCTAGGATGGGCCAAATTCGCTAAAGGCCCATTGGGTTGGAACACAACGCCAAGTTGGTTAGGATGGACCAAGGGCATATGCCGAATAGAAAAGTAGGACATGAGGCAAAGCCGGGGGAACAGAGAAAAATCGGCATAATGAGTGGGCTTAAGCTGTTCCATTCTAGAAATGCAGTAAAAGTGTGGGTTACGAAAAACCAATGATGAAAGGCTACCATAAGAAAATATCTATGAGGATGGCTACAAAAGAAGGGAAAGGGGAAGGGGAAGAAGGAAGGTAAGAGAACATACCCACACTTTGATAAGTAAAAATTATTCTCCCTTTTTTTAAGGAACTAATTTGCTTGTTAGAGTGCTAATTCCGGCACTACCAACTAGAGTGTTTTTCCTGTTTCAGTTATCGGAGCAAGGATCTCTCAAGGGCTAGTTTGAGACGGAGGAGTATTGTAAAATCACCTCTCACATATATCATCATATTATAAATAAGAATTGTTTGAATGATTGTTTAAAATTAGACCTACAATTATACAAAGTACATTTACAAGAGTAGATGTTTAACAATTTATGAATATATATGGAACACTAATAATAAGGTACTCAAGTGTTTATAATAAATAATAATATATATACACTCAATAGTTTGGTTATTATAAATCAAAATCATAACTATAAAATCACTTACTGAGTCGTAAAATACCATTGGCATATTTTAAGAAAATCAAACCAAACCAAACCGTGCGGTTCAATTTGGATCGGATTGATTTACAATTTTTTCAATTTTTTTTTCTTAGTTAGCCTTAGCGCAGCCACCATGAACTCCGGTGACTTGAACTTGAACTGAAAAGGCAATACTTGAAAAACAACGCTTCCTCTCCAAGCTCTGTAACCCTTTTATGTGGAGCTAGAGAACCTCGACACAGAGGACATGTTTCATGCTTATACCCAACAATCCATCTATCCAAACACACCCTATGAAAGAGATGATCACACCTCAGCTCTTTGATCTCATCTCCTTCTTCAATCTTGCTCAAACACACTACACATTCAGGTGCTCCTCTTTCAGACACCGGTTCATGCTCGTATCGCCGGATTCTGAGCTCCTTTTCATTCTCCAACACATGGCTCTTGAGATTATGATGTTTTGAGTGATGAAACAAGAAATTCCAAGCTGAATTATTCAAGTTGGTGATGGTTAAAGCAAAGTTAATAAACATGGTGTGGTTGAATTTGGGAAGTAGAAGGTGATGAATGAAGATATGGAGAAGTAGGCGGAAGAGAAAGTGGGTTGAGAGAACTACCAAAGTGGTCATGTTTTTGGAGATTGCACTGGGGAGGCTAGCTCCCAATGGTCATACATATAAGCGTGGCGTAGCCACGTGGTGACCAGAGGTCACCTGCCCCTACGATTTTTTTTAACATATATATAAATAAAATTTTAAATAAAAATAATATTTAAAATAAAATGTCAAGGTATTTTTAAACTTATAAAAATAATAGTGATTGTTTTATTAAAAATGAAGAGATCATAACAAATTATATTTTTATGTATGAAAATTTTATAAAAAATCTCAATATAAATGTAATATCTATTATTATTGATATGTAAATATAATTAATTTCACCATATATATGTAAAAATTACTGGAAAATGTTATGGATTCCAAATAAATTACCAAATCTCTCACATGGGTGTGGGACCCACACAAAATCACATGTGTGCAGGTCTCACACCTACGTGAGAGATTTGGTAAAAAAGTTGGTAATTTATTTGGGATCCCTAATATAACTCAAAATTACTAGACTGTTAGTTATATTTACATATGGAGTTCACCCTTCATATGTTACTTTACTATTGGCTGGTGATATTATATATCAATAATGACGAGATATCACTATTGAAATTTTTACTCAAATTTTGTAAATATTTGATTTATCTTATCATTATATAATTTATTTTAAGACTTAAATATATAACTTTTTTATATTGTCCAAGATACACTAGTTACATGCACTACTTTCTTTTCGATTTTACTCGAAGTTAATTATAAAATTTTATGTGAAATACTTTTGTAATAATTTATTTAAGTTTTTATAATATTAATTTAAAAATTATTATTATCTTCCTATTGTTGGTTATTAAAAAAATAAAATAAAGTTTTAATTAATAAATATCCCTTCTAATTTAGTTTTCTTGGCTCTGCCACTGCATATAAGGTGCTTTTTCATTTTTTTTTTTCCTTTTTCAAAAATCCTATTTCTAATAGTTATATACCAATTAGTCTAAGTTGCAACTCATTTAGCCCTACAACTATCTAAAAGACCAAAAATCTCAACTTTAGATTTAGCACAAAAAATAAAAATTAAATCTATATTTTAGGAGAAAATCAATCTAATTTGAATACATACCTCATTTGAATTAGATACTATCCATTAGGAGAAAATAATGGAAGTTAATACATATCTTATTTAAAATTTTACTCTTTTAAAATTATGGAAGCTAATAAATCACTACTACAAAATCATAAATAGATCACACTTTTTATGTGTGATATATGTTATTTAATCACACGTTTTAAATTTTGTCAAATTGTGATTTTTGGTAGTGTGATTAAAAATGGTCATTTTTAATCACACATTTTAAGTTTCATTAAAAGATGATTCCATTATACGCTATGCATGTGATAATAAATATTTAGATCACACTTTTTACATGTGATAATAAATATTTAGATCACACTTTTTATGTGTGATGTATAACTAATAAAACATGTGATTAATAATGAGATAAGATCACGCGTTATATGTATTTCTCATCACATTAATGTGTGTGATAAAAAAAGGGTTCGACATATTTGAAAAATAATCAATATTATTTTTGTACGTATTTGAAGAATGTAATACATAATATATATACTATCCTTAATTACAACCACATATTGAATGAAATAACGTCATATATTTCATAAATAAAAGTTGAATGTGCAAAAGTATATACAAAAGAATTAATAAAAAAAATTAATTGTGATTGCATATATTAAAAAAATGAAAAAACTTGAACCACAAAATTCTTGAATTTTTTGACTATATTTTGCATCTCTCCAAGTAATTTCTGACTTGAAAAATGAAAACACAAATTAATTCAGAGGCAAAATTTTCCTCTTCTTTAGAAATTACGAATGCATTTAAACTAATAAAAAAAATGAAGCATAACAAAGAAAATCCATGAATATCAAATCATCCATCTTGTTGTGCCTTTGGGTCAATATCCACTTTTCCACATGTGGGGGAAAAAGAATCTCCCACATGCAGGAACAAATTCGGTAGTCTATGCCAAAATTGATGGGCATGACAAATATGATAAAAAAAAATTCTTATTTTTTGATGACATGATAAATCTCGTAGTCCATATCGAAACTCATATTACACCTTGTGTGAGTGAATTTTTGACCACACTGCCAACTCAGTATTCAATTGGAGAGCATTGGCAGAATAGATGGCGCCTGAGTGACCTGTAATAGAAAGAAGAGATTCTGGCGGTGGTTCGTCCAATCCGGGGCACTCCGATAATCAAGTCAGTTATCTCCCAAAGATAGATAAAGTACTTAACTTACTGTTCAGAATATAAATTGCGTACCTTAGACCTATTAGGGGTGCCTCTCTTTTATAGCCAACTCAATCCTAGTCCCAATAGAAGCCTAGCTTCAATGGACTTCAGTTCAGTGCTTATCTTGGACTCTCCAATAGATAAAGATAAACTCCATAAGAGCTTTATCCTTATCCAGGCTAAGGTCATTCCTCATTCTAGGACTCTTGTCCCTTATCCGCTTATCCCGGACTCCGATATCTTCGGAGATGACCTCGGCCTAGCCGAGATAACCTCGGCGTCACGACTTGGACACGTGGCACCCCGGCTGACACGTCGGCGTCACCTTGGCCACGTGTTGGTACTCATAAAATATATCCCCACAACTGCCCTCTAGGTTCTATTACCTCGGCATCCTGAGGTGATGGAACCTATATCATATAGCATGTCGGATATCTTGCTGTATCATCCACTTACCGAGGTCATAATACGTCGGCTTCACACGACCAAGTCCAGCCGAGGTCACTTGCTTCATTAAACCAAGAACTCCAAGAGTTTTATCACGCGTGTGAGCTGTCACACAAAATAAATCAACCGTTTCTGCCACGCGTCTTCCCCTCACTGGATCGTACTCGATACGCGCCTGTAAGTCGAATTTTTCTAGCGTGCGCCATCTGATGCATACGTCGTTTTAGGCACATTAATTGCCTCTTTGCCGCCGTTTTTGTGTTTTAGACAAAACGTCCTTCCTCTCTCCGTCTTTTCACTTTACACCATCGTTTCTGAAGCTTTTTCTCTTTCTCTTTCTAACTTTTTCTCCCAAATCTTCCATTGTCAATCTCGCGAAGCTTTCTGTGACCAACCCCACTCTCTCCTCCGGCGGGGCTTCTGCTGCACTTCCTTGTTTCCAGCTACCGTCTGATCCCGGTGAACTTTACTTCGGTTTCATTTTTCTGGTAAGCCACTGTTCCTCCTGGTTTTAGTTCTTGATTTACCTCAAACTCTGTCATTTTTGACAACTTGCTCATGTTTTCGATCATTTTAATCTGTACCTTAATTTTCACCATGTGTTTGAGTATGTTTGCTTCGTGATTCTGTTTTTGCCCAATCCTTTTTTGAATATTCACACACTGCTCACAAATTTGTTCACTTTTGCCACTGTTCTTGGCCTTGTACCCTTGCACACACTCTGTCACAGTGTTCTTGATGATTCACCACTATTCTTGATTCTGAATCATTGCTTTTGTTTGTGTTTTCTGTATTTTCTCCAGATTCTTGCCTTCAATCTCCGTTTGCTTAGACTTAGGTTTGAGATTTGCCCTAGAACACACAAATCTTAGGGAAAACTGAAACGAATCCCCCTCTGATCTTCACAAATTCTTACCCCGGCGTGAACTTTAGGTTTTGCCGAGGTCTTCTGAGCCTTTACAGAACACTTTATTTCCAATTTATACACCTTCTCCCTAAGCTGATGTCATGGGTATGTGGAAGCATAAGGTAGACACCCCGACCAAATTAGAATACTTTAGGCGGGAGTTTTCCATTCCTGCCGACTGTAGACACCCCATTTTTGACCGCCTTTAAGACTTGGACGCGATTGATGGTTTTGGAAGATGTGCAGGGCAAAGGTTCAATTTCTTCGGCAAGGAGAGAGAGTCAAATCTCGACTCCATACCCCTGTTCTAGACCGAAACAATCTTGTTCAAAATATTTTAGTCTTAAAACCCTCTCTTTCAAAACGTTTTTGAAATAAAGTTCCTACAATGTTCCGGCGCTCGCATTTCGTTAAATGTTGCGCTTTTCGGTAAACCGAGCAAGGACAAAGTGGAAATGAATGAAAGAGAGATAAAATCTTTGAAAAATCTTTCAAAACACCTTACTTAGGGGGTTTGGAGTTGAAGAAAAGAGGAGAAGAGGGAAGAAAACTGGTTCGGGAGAAGTTCGGCATGAATCCGGGTAGGGCCAAATCTGCGCAGCTTCACGGAAACTGGCATAACTTTTTCCACAGGAGGAATTTTGATGCAAGGTTTGCGGCATTGGAAAGCTAACTTCTGGGGCTTCATCCTAGAAGTGGCCGGCCACTTTACCCTTTTGACCTGGTCGGCCGGCCACCTTTTTCTGGCCGGCCGACCACTTACTTGGTGGATGACCTTTTTTGCCCTTTTAAACTGGCCGGCCATTTTTGCCCCTGTGAGTACATTCCAGCTGTGTATTTTGTTTTCCCCCAGATTTTGTATCCGGGGGTTTGGCCTTTTGGGGGGAAACTTGAATTTGAATTTCCCCCCTTTTCTCCACCTCTCTCCCTCTATATAACCAGCCTCTCCCCTTCATTTCTAAGGGTTACAAAAACCCTTTGAAGCTCTTGCATACATTCCCCTCTCTCTCCCTCTCTTCCAACCTTCAACCCCTCAAGTCTTGCACCATTTCTACACCAACCCATAGCACCACACCTCCTCACTCCATTCCAGCAGCTTGGAGGCCATTTCCAGAGGCTAGGAGCTCCATTTCTTGGACCAAAGATTGTTGAAGACAAAGGCTACAAGGGTGAGTTACATTTTCCCTCTTTTGTGCATTTTTTTGGCCTATATCTTAACTCCTTGTACTTACATTTTTGGGCTCCGACCCTAACTAAAAATAGTCTTATTTTGAGCTCTTTTTCATGTTTGATTAAGGGCCTTTCTCTGTTTGAGGCCTCCTTCTAGCCCTTTGTGTTTAAACTCCCTTTTAGGCTTTTTTTTTGCATAGTATTTTAGGCCTATTTGTGAGCTGTTTTGGACTTTTCCATAAACTGTAAAATACCATGTTTTGGGCCCCTCTTCAACATTGTTGAAGGGCCCTACTCTGTTTGAGGTCTCCAGCTATCACTTGCTTCTTTATCCCTCTTTTGGCCTTTTTCTTGCATAATGTTTTAGGCCTGCTTGTGTTTACTTTCGAGGCTTGATGTAAACTGTGAAGTGCCATGTTTTGAGCCCCTCTTCAACTTTGTTGAAGGGCTCTTGGCCATTTGGTACCAGCTGCTACCCCTTTCCTCTATTCTCTCTTTTAGGCCCTTTTTTGCATGATGGTTTAGCCTTATTTGTGTTCATTTTTGAGACTTGTTGTAAACTGGAAAAAGGCTTGTTTTGACATTATCTTCATGTTTTATTAAGGTTCCATTCTTGTTTGAGGTCATATGCTATCTTGTATGCTCGGTTGCCTCCTATTTTGAGCTTTATATCCTAGCTATTGTTGCATGCCTTGTTTGGTCCTCTAGCCATTGGAATCCAGTGGATTTCCAGTGGCTTGGTCACTGTTTTGAGCTTCCAAATTAGAGGGGGGTGACCCCCTCTCACCTTGACTTGTTTGATGGCCATTTTGGCCTTTCAAAGGGACCCTTCTTTGCATGTTTCTTGGCCACATTTCAGGCCTAATTTTGTGAGTTTTGAGACTATCATATTTGATTTTCAAAGTTGATTTTGGGCTGCCACATGTCTATCTTGTATGTGCTTAAGAATCCCTTTGTATGCCCTCTAAAGGAGCTCCTCATTTGTGCATGTGTTGGCTGCATTTCCATGGTTATTTGGGCATATTTTAACATGTTTTGTTCACTGATTTTTGGTGGTTCGATGAGTTCTTACCTGTTTCATACACTTGCCATGTAAACCTTGTTTACTAGTCAAAATTGCATGCTAATTTAAGCCATCTTGCTAGCACTTTTTGACCATGCTTTGAACTAGAAAAGCTCATGTTTTGGGACTGCCCTGCTTCTGTCTTCATACTTCATGATCAAATAATGCATGCTTTGTATAGCTATAAGTCATTCCGCATGCATAGTTTTGAGTTTCGGGGTTTATATCATGCATCGGGTACCATGTTTCCATGTTTCGGGGCTGTTTAGCATCGTATTTTAGCGCTGAAATTTGCATGTTCATATGCCATATTCCATGCCTTGCCATACTTTGGTAGAGTGGCATTCGTGCCTTAGGATCTGTCCTCGGTTTGCGTGCATGTGTGCACGCATCTCGAGTGTCTCGTTTTTCATCTTATGGCCTCCTATGTGAGTGTGGCTGAGGTCCACTTGTGTTGGTGTAAGCCCATATTGCATTGTGTATGCCATCTTAGTCCATAGCATTGCGTATGCCAGGTTGCATATTAGAGCATTGTATATGCCATGTCACATCGAGCATCGAGCATGCCATTTTAGTCTGTAGCGTTGCGTATGCTAGGTTTGTATATTAGGATTGCATTCATGCATGTCATGCATATTGCATTGTGTTTGGAATAGGAGTTAGCCCGAGCACAGGAAACGAGGGATGTTTCGTACTTCGAGTGACGAAACGTGTCTCGATTCCCAGTCACCGACACTTCGGATTACCCATGATGGAATCTTGGTCTCGTTGTGTTTTCATGTGCATTCATTCCATATTGAGTTGTGCAATTCGACTCCTCAGCCATCATGCATCGAGATGCGTGATTGGTGGCACGAGGATCGAGGCGTGCATACATACGTGAAAATACATTGCTATGCCCCTCTCTTACTCTCTGTTGCAGCAAATCAAGAATCAACAGCCTTCCGAAGCTTGGCACGCATTCCAAGAACAATTGCAAACAAAGGCTAATCGGGGCATCGCAGTGGATTTCCGCTCAAGGCAACTCAAAACATGCATCATCCATCATCCGGAGCAGAGTCGAGGCAGTCCTTAGCTTGCATGCTAGTTTATTGCTTTCCTAGAATTAATTTGTTAATTAATTAGGGTTTTGTATTTATTCGGACTGTAATAATTTATTCGGGACTGTATTATTTATTCGGACCCTCCGAGCGAGGGCAATATTGTAATAAGTGTGCGTGCGTGTGATGTATGTCTTCCAACCCCACGTCTTTCTCCCTTTTATTTACCAGCTTATGATGGTTAGATTAGGGCATATTTCAATTAGCATACAGTATGATAGCATGTTTGCATTCATTCATCTGTTTTGCATGTACCGGGCGCGGCGCATCATACTAACTGCATTGTATTTCAATTCCAAGTTGAATACTTGTTAGTTGTAGCATTTCACATGCCATGTTTAGAATAGCCGAGCCTATTTTAGTTGCATTTTTGCATGTGTTGCATTAGGCACTTCTGTATATTTAGGATCATGCATGGATTTCTAATTAGCTTCTGTTTTGGCTTGGAGTACTCGGTAAGTTTTATGCTTTAGCATCCTTGCATGCGTGTGAGTGACTGTCATGATAGCATGCTTACCATGAGGCTATGTGCTTATGTGATATAACTGCCTGAATGCCTGTGGGTGAAGGTTGGGTTATTTGGATTGGAACAAATCATCGACTGTGAGTTTCAAGCCCACTAGATAGTGGCAAAACCATGTTTTCTAAGCCCACCCGAGGGTGGCAAAACCTGCATTTTAAGCCTACTTGCGAGTAGCAAACCATCTTTCAAGAAAAACAAACATGAAATGTTTTGTTCCAATTCAGGCGATCCAGTCTATACTTGTATGCTGTGCGCATCACATAGTAAATCTAGGCTAATAATCGGAATAAGAATACACAACGTTTTCAAAACTAGATATCATGGTTAGTAGAGGCTGATCTTTGATCGGGCGAGCGGGGGTGCTCACGAAGTGACCTTCCCCAATCGTACCCAAGTTCCCGAGCCGAGGCAACTTTGGTGATGACGGACACGTGGCCTTAGGCAAACGAGTCAGGGTTTCCTAAATTTCCCAAAATAAAATATTTAGGTGGCGACTCTGTATCTGGCAAAGCAGTCCATGTTTGGCACTTCTTTCAAAAATTTGTTTTCTCAAAACGATTTGCCGGATTTGGACTCATTGGTTCAGATCAAGAACCGTGACAAAAATCGAGTCTGAGCTGTAGCGAGGTCCCCCGCGGGCTTGTTACAGGTTCTGGCGACTCCGCTGGGGATTTAGAGAACTTGACTCGAACTCATGATATCTTGTTTCGACTACACTTATGTGTCTCTTGGCATTGCATTTGCATTGGTGCGCCTAGGACACCGTGTTTGCCATCTGCTATTCCTGAACGGTTTGCCGGAGGCTTGTCTTGTCAAGGCATGACCATAAGGCTAACCGGTTGTGGGCTCTGCCAGTATGGGAACACAAACCCCGGTTTTACCGAGGCACCCTTTTTGACCATTCGACCTAGTGCATATTCAGATCCATAGTGACCATTCCAAACTAGGACAGGTTGCTTACCCGATATAGGTTGTTTGAAACCGCTGTGTGCGTAGTGAAACCCTAGCTCCTGACAGAATAGGACAGGAAAACCCTGCCCCAACATAGGGGTGTTTTGGCTCTCACTTATCTATTATGTGCTTTTAGAGTGCGTCTCTATAGGGAATGCATGTATCAGTTTACAAGTTTGGGCATCAGGCCCGCGGGCATCAGTATTTGGTGGGAATCAGTTTTACCTAAGGGTATCAATTTGCAGGCAGAATTTGGGGCAGAGTTCAGTAGAGAGCACAGTCATTCAGCTTTGCTCAAATCTGTTCTGGTAAATCAGGTTGAGATGCTGCATGTTTTCTCTTTTGCTAGGTAATCCTGGAACTATAGCTTCGGAAGGCTTTGATATCTCCCGGGTACATTGGACTAGTGCTGATAGACTTTGTTTGGTCAGAAATTCAATTCAAGGGCAACCAGTGTTCTTTCGCTGAGGCAAGGCAAAGAAAGGCCAATCAGGGCTCACCGGTTCATCTGATCCGTCAGTCGCCAGTCACATCACCTTTGTTCAGACTCAGCAGATCGTGATGGCACAGGGTTCGGAAGAATTTGTGGCCGTGATAGTAGCGCTAAATCAGGGAACTGCCATGCAGGCTGAGACCAGTATTGAAACGCAGTGCCCATCTGGGGCATCTGCCTCATATCCAGCTTTAGGACCCCAGCCGAACTTTGACCCACTTCCGCCAGCTGAAGATTTGCAGGGTCCAGGTCCTCGAGAAGGGTTGGCTCAAGCCCGAGTTTCCAGACCCCTGGTGCAGCCTAATGAGAGGCTTTATCCCCTTGATGCTAGTGACCTCGATCCGACCGCGGTGAAAATTGCGAACCTTGAGAAGCAATTCAAGAAGGCACAGGGCCTTAACTCCATTCACGACATTGAGGATGGGCACACCGAGTCTGCCGTACGGCTCCCAGATAGATTCAAAATGCCATATATTGACCGTTTCGACGGGTCTGGAGATCCAATGGTACATATCTGAATTTTCTTAGATGTCCTGAAGCCGATGGGTCTGACTAAGCCACAAAAACTCTCTCTGTATAGAAGAACCCTGTCGGGTGTAGCAGCCACTTGGTACGCTAAGTTGGAGGACAAAATGAAGCAAGACTGGGAAGAATTGGCTGAGGCCTTTGTCGATCAGTATTCTTACAACACCCAAGTTGAAATGACCATGCAAGAGCTTGAAACAACCCGCCAGAACCCAACAGAGCCTTTTGTGGAATTTATCGCGAGATAGAGAGCAAAGGCAGGACAGATGACAGATCGCCCTTCTGAGAGGGATCACGTGCAGATGATGGTGCGAAACCTCGAGCATGATATGTTGCAAAAGTTGATAGTCGCTCCGCTATTCACTTTCAAAAGTTTGCACTAACTGGGGGTCCAGATCGAGAATGCGTTCAACAGTGGGATCATTCCCAGAACAAGTGAACCGACAAGGAGGG
Organism: Camellia granthamiana; assembly: GCA_036172215.1. Classification (NCBI taxonomy): domain Eukaryota; kingdom Viridiplantae; phylum Streptophyta; class Magnoliopsida; order Ericales; family Theaceae; genus Camellia; species Camellia granthamiana. The sequence continues at coordinate 107,386,322 of CM069912.1, forward strand.
TGATTTCAGGGAGTATCAACGCTGGTAGTAGCGCTATTCCCAAACCCACCGAAATCAATACAATCGCCACAACCGACCCTTTTGCCAAACCAAGCCTACAAACAGCCGGCCCAGCCCGAGCTCAGGGCAGAACTTTCACCCCCCTCTATATGAGCCTGACTAGCGCACTAAAAGCCTTGATGGAAAGAGGGCATCTCAAACCCCTCGATCCTCAACCTCTTCCTGACCCACTCCCAGCCAGACATAACCCCTCCAAGTACTGTATGTACCATCAGCAGCGCGGTCATGGCACCGACCGTTGCTACCGCCTTCGTCATGAGGTCCAAAATCTCATCGACAACCGGATGATAGCTCCACCTTCAGACCCCAATGACCAAACATCTCTTGCCTACCTTAATCTCATCTATATACTGCCATCCACCTATGACCCCAGCATATACATCACCCTAGCCCATCTACCCAAGCCTGAGGTGTTTATCCCAGAAAGCATGGACTTATGCATGATGGGTGCACCTGAACCTCAATCATTTCAAACCCGCGAACCCACTACTTATGAGCTGAAGAGAATGATCGAAGATCTTCAAAGAACTGTGACAGATTTGGCCTCCGGGACATTGGCTCCGTCATCAACCACATCTTATACCAGGGAGTTCGTGTCAAAAGGCTCCCCAGTCTTGGAACGGGCTGTATTTGAGGAATGTCAATCCCTTGGCGAGGTAAAGGCGAGTGGAAAGAACAAGATAGGGGCGGACATGGATCCCCATGAACATCTTCTGTTGGCTGTTGAGGCTTTGAAAGCCGAGGGACTGAACAAAGAGCAAGTGCTCGTAGTCGTTGCAAAAACTGTGGACGACATTTTCGCCACTCAAGTTGGGGGCAGTTTGAATCAAGGGGCAAGCTGGGAGAAGGGTCGTTGTATCAGAAACGTTCCTTTCAGCTATAATCCTGCACTCAGAAGAGATCAACAAACCAGACCAGCACCTGCCAATCCCTTTAATGGTGCGTCCAGCAAAAATCCACAAACCTTGAAGTACCAACCCCGAGGTCAGAGGGTCTTCCATGCCCTCTATATGCCTTTGTCCAAAGCTCTCCAAGTCCTTGTTGGGACAAGGCCATCTCAAACCCCTCGAGCCTCGGCCTCTCCCGAACCCTCTTCCGGCTACACATGATGCTACCCAGTATTGCGCATACCATCAGCAAACCGGTCATGGTACCAACAATTGCTCTCGTCTTCGCCACGAAGTGTAAGATCTGATTGACAACGGGGTCATTGCCGCGCCAAGCTCTGCAAAGTCTATCGGCACTGGATCGGTGAACTTGGGGGATAATGTGACCATGTGATCGAGGGATGAACCAGCTGCGTGTGGCGCTCGATTAACTCCAGACATGGGAATGGCACGCACTGTTCTGAACAATATGCAAACACCAGTTTTTGTGCTTTCTGACTTGGGTATTGAGTCAGTCTTATTGTTTTGTATAGAGTCAGTCTTTTCTTACTGAGTCAATTGGGTCTGTCTTGTTGTACCGAGTCAGTCCTATTTTATAGGAGTCGGGTGATTCAGGGGGGTGTTACCTCGGGCGTCACCATTTTGTTTTGTTTTTTGTCTTTTCGTTTTGTTTTGAGTCTGTTTCTGCCTTGGAGCCAGTAATGCCAACAGATTTGAATGAACAGCAGTGATTTTCACATTCTTGTGCTTGCTTCTGCCTTGTGCCAGTTGTGCCAGAAGTTCTGAATGAAATGACAGTGCTTTTCACCTGCTTTTCTGTGCCTTGAAGTCGTTGTATTGACCTAAGTTTTTCAAAACTTTTTTTGAACACTGCGGTGAAAACGAAGAGGAAGGAATTCTTCGGGATTTGCAAAACTTTGATCATTTGAGAGAAAGAGATGCGTGCTAAGCCCTTAATGAATGAAATCATGCTTGTTAGCGTGAGTACTAAGAAGGACCCTGGCTTGATCTAGACTGGTTTCACACTATCTTCAGCGCGAGCGACTTGTCGCTTTCTTAAAAATTTTCAAAAACAAAATGTTTTGCGCGGTCCTGTGAATACCTGTGTGGAATCGCTTTTGAGATTGTGCAGCCTAGGATCGCTCTCAGCCTCGAGACTCAACCCCTTTACTTCCAAACCTTGAACTTGAATTCAGAATGTTCAACGGTCAACTACAATGTGAGGCCTGTGTGGCCAGATCAAAAGTAGCCCATGAACTAGGGGCGAGAATATCAGATGTGATCAAAGAAAGCTTGCGAAGCTAAATCAAAAGCACCCCCCCGAACTAGGGGCAAAAATGTCAGATGCGCTCAAAGAGTCAAAGATGAGTCACCAAGTTCCTATCCACAACACTAGGGGCAAATTCGGCCCCCTATTGGATGGACTCCTGCATCGTCAGCGAACAGCAGCCTTTCTCCTGGATTTAGATGACGTCGGGATCTCAAACCATTCAACATGGATAATGCTACACTTTTACCCCTGAGAGGCTCGCTGGGTCGAAAACCCAGAAGGGTGACCCAGGCAAAAGTTAGAGCGAGACAAAAAAATATACAAAAAAATGCAAAAAGAAAAGAAAAAGAAAAATGCAAAAAAAAAAAAAAAAAGAAGAAGAAAAAGGAATGAAAAGAATATAAAAAAAAAAAAGAAGAAAGAAAGAAGAACAAAGCTCGCAAGGTCGAAAACCCGCGACGGGCGCCTTGGCAAAAGTTAGAGCATAAAAGGAGAGGTTAATACCCGAGTGTACCTTAACCCCGAACTACGTAAGGCTTGATTCCCATCTTTGGGATACGTAGGCAACTTCATTCTGAAGTCCAGCCGTAAAACAATTCAAATTCGATTGTGTCTATGCGATGGTTCTGGTTATCTTTGTCTTCTCTGTATCTGAGGATTTGGTTGTGTTCGTCACTCTGAGGACTGCCTACAATGCGCTGCGGTGCCATCCAAACAAGGGGCAACTTTCCGTTGCCATTCAATGCGCCGCGGTGCCGTTCAAACAAGGGGCAACTTTCCGTTGCCATGCAGCTCTCTTCAAGCACGGGGCAGTTTTCCTTTGGATCCGAGGTTGTGCATCTCAGGAGTAGGTTTCATGCTTGTTGAGTAAGTGGCCGTTTGCAAAAATAGTTTTTGAAAATTTTTACTGAGGTTGACTAATTTTCTCGAAAATTATTCCATCTTTTCCAAAAACTGGACCGTTTCTTGGACCCAAAAAAGGAAAATTTTCAGTGCTCATAGCCTGACTTGTATGATTTCAAATCAAAAATTGAACAAGCATGTTAATCAAACTCTTATGCTGATCAAAATTGTTTTAGTAGAAAATCAAAACAAAAAATGGTCAAAATGATGAGCTAGGGGCACAGTTGAGTCGGGCTTCCTGTCTTTTCCCTGTTGTCAATGCATTTGCCAGAAGGGCATCATACCTGCCGGAAAAGGGCACCACTGAAGCTAACCACAAAAGGGTAGAAAGCTCTCACATCCTTCAAGCAATGAAGTATCAAGCCAAGTGCGAAGCACGAACTGGAATGGGGCCAGATATTCCACTCCCTCATCTGGACAGATCTGAACACGTCCAAACTCCCCAGCAGAGCATCGTCGACCGATGTCAGCTGCAGATTTGCTACACACCCAATTGTAGCGTGGCCCCTCTGTGGAAGAAACTCACTGTTGTGAACAAGAAGAAGAATCTAGCGGAATGCTAGGAGCAAGACCCCGTAACTTTCTGTTCATCCATCAACCACCCAGGGGAGGGATAAAAAAAATGAGAGATTAAAGAATAGAGAGATGTGCGATGAGAGAAAAAGTGAGAAAAGGGTTTTGAGAGAAAAGCCGAGCCTGAGGGTCGAGTGATGTGAGAATCACAAATGAGAAAGGGTGAGAAACAATACCCGGAGAAACTGGCTCCTCGTGCACCAAGAGGTATCTTGCCTTTGTAACACGTCTATGTGTCGTGTCTTTTGTTTTGTTTCTCTCGATTCTTGTTTTGAGTCGTTTGAGTGTCAATAGATGTGTTTAGGTTGTTTTACCTTGTTTTTCCTTTGTTGAGTTGTGTTTAGATTGTTCTACCTTTGTTTTCCGTTGTTGAGTCGCTTTGGCTGTGGTCAGTTGTAACAACCCTCGTCACTGTTTACCAAATAAGCACTGATTACCGATAAACCGAGCTAATTATGACTGATAATTGAACTGGATAGGATACTGAACCGACTGACTGAAATTGAAACTGAATTGACTAAGTATATCCATTGTATTGCATTTCTATCTGTTTGATTGATCATTTATCTGTTCGTGTTTTATGCTTAAACTGCTAATTGAAGGCCTTATCGGCGGCCGAACCGGAAATCGTTTAGTGTTTCATGATCATCGTAATTTATGTGATTTTATAGTATATTTAATTAAAATGTGATTAGGTGTGATCAAATTAGATTAAATTGAGTTAATTAAGGAGTTAGGCTTATTTACATTTTTGCCATCCTTAGTGGCCACTACCTATACACCTTTGAGCTCATACACTTAATCACAAAACACAATTCACCAGCCACTTTGAGCACAAAACCGATCTAGAGAGAGAGGGAGAGAGAGAATTGTTGTGTTCTTGAAGATTTGGCTTGAAAGACTTGAAGGAGTTAAAGCTTAAGTGCATAATTGAGCCTCCATATCTCTAATTCTAGACTAAGGTAGGAATTCCATCTTCTTATTGTTGTCTTTGAGCTAGTTCTTGCATAATTCATGCTTCATTGTAGAATTGAGCCATGAATTAGTTCTAGCATGATGAAATAGAGCATAATTCATGCATGCATGTTAGTATTGTTGGATTTTGAGTTGAGTTCATGGCAAATTGTCACATGCATGTCCATGTTTAGAGTGTAGGCCATGATTTCATCTTGTTTGTGAACCAATTAGCTCATTAGAGCATGTTTTGAAGCTTGGGAATTGATTTAAAGTTCACACATGTCATGTTTGAATGTTGTTCTTGGAAATTGATTTGAAAATGAGTTTGATTAAACACCCTTGGGCTTTGATTTCTTAAATTGAGCTTTGAAACTTGTTGTACATTGAGTTTGCAAGAGTTTTTCCAGAAAATAGCCCAAGAGGATCGAAAATATTGCTTTTGAACTTGGTTTTGAGCTTGGGACTCAAATCTGGAATTTCCAGATTTTGGTTGTCCGCTCGAGCGGGGTAAAGTGCCGCTCGAACGGGAAAATCGAGCTCCCAGCATCTTGCACTGTGCATCAGTCCGCTCGAGCGGAGGACTGGGTGACACGCTCGAGCGGGCGGTTGAGCGGAGATTTCACCTATCCAGTACTTTTTGGTCCGCTCGAGCGGGGATGTTGCCGCTCGAGCGGGGACCTTTGTTTGCTTGTACGCTCGAGCGGGGAAACCTGCGCTCGAGCGGGACTCTGTTTCACTGAAAATTCTGCAAATGTTTTCTGAATACATCTTTGCATCCTCATTCCATCCTAGGCATTCCTAGGCCTAGTTTTAGACATCTTAATGAGGATATAGATGTAGAACACACCGAGGTATAATAGGGAGTTAATGTTTATCTTTCCCAACTGTGAAACTTAGAGTGTGTTCAATCTGTTAACTGTATAGGGTTGGCATTCTGGGGAGACGCTCTAGTTCACTGTAGCCCAGAACTCTGTGAGTAACAATTGTGTAAAGATATGTTCAAAATGTTTATCTTCCGAATACTGAACTGTTTACTGAACTGATATTGTTACTGAATGAATGTATGTCCTTTATTTCTGAACTGTACTGTGGCATCCTTAGCACCTACTGTTTACTGTTACTGTTACTGTTACAGAGATCTCTGTCGGTTCTCTCGTGGAACCACTTACTGTTTACTGATTGATGGCCATCATTATTGTTCGGTCTTTTAAGACCTACCGTTACTGATATGCTAATGGATGTACCACATATGACTGTTTACTGTACTGAACAACTGATATACTGATTGAATTGAACTGTTTTCACTACTGTAAGGACATTCATTCTAAACCTCTTTACGCATTGTGTTATTCACTGGGCTTTAGCTCACTGCTCATATATATATGTAGGTGTACAGGCACCGGATCAAAGCTAGAAGCGTCAGAGTAAACTCCAGTTTTGTCAAGCCAACCAATGTGCCTTACTGCGAGGTTCCGAGCCTATCATGCTAAGGCTTAGGGGTGTTTTAGTATTTCCCCTTTTTGCACTGTCTCACTGCTTTGTAGTAACCGAATGGATTGTATAGACTGAATGTTTACTGTACTGTTGAGTGGGGTTAAGTCCCTGTTTCACTGAATGACATGTATGTATATGTACTGTTCTGTAAATATGTATGAAAAATCTTTTTGGCATACAGACTGTCACAGCTCATTGGACATTATTTTATTACTGTGTTGGCTTCCGCCAGGCCCTGTACTCTGTTTTACTGTATTACTGTTAAGCAGGCCTTCGGTAATCTTGGGTTACTGGCCGGTTACGGTGCTAAACCCATAGGGCCGGGTTTGGGTCGTGACATCAGTTGTAGGCTCAATACCCGGTTGAGAACCCTTTTCTCATTTCAATTTCAAAAAGGAATCGTTTTGTGCTCAGAGTATCGTGCCGTTCTCCGCGTTTGTGCAAAACAGGATTTGTTCTTTCATAAAACTGCAGGGTCCACCCCCAATAAGTGTGAATAGTAAAACAAGGACCTATCTGAAGCTATTTAGGTTCCGGACTGCAAAGCAAAAGAAAGAGGGAAAATTTGGAGCATCTTAGCATGTTTCAATCTTAGCAAAATCCGAGACTGCATTCCAGGTGCATCTTCTCAGGCCTCGCCATTTCTCTGGAGTATGAGTGTATCTCGACCCCAAGTGTAAGCCTGCTTCAAGTCAGAATGGTAGTCCAAGCAGCACCCGAGGGTTTCACATGCAGATGTTATCTCTCGCCAATATGAACAGGGTGTGCCCTTTTTGAGCTGAGTGTGTTGCGAAGTCCTCTAAGAGGCAAATCAAAGGCACCAGAGTACATATTTGATGCTCATCTACTGCATAGAATGTGAACTTTCATATACACTGTTGTTGCATGCGTGCCGCGCGTCGTTATGATTCCGCATAGAATATGCTTTGCTTGTTTTATGCATAGAATATGCTTGCTCTCAATATTGCATAGAATGTGCTTCCATACTTGCATAGAAAATGCTCGTATCTGTTGCATAGAAAATGCCCCCATACTTGCATAGAAGATGCATTTTATCGCACTTTCTTGTGCATTTTATCTCACTCGCACTGTCTTGTGCATCTTGTGGTTGTATCTCACTCGCACTATTTTGTGCATTTCAAATCAATCGCGCTGTTTAGCGTATCGCACTGTTTAGTGCATTTCAAATCAATCGCGCTGATTTGCGCATCGCACTATTTTGTGCAGATTCAAGTTCGCGCTATTTTGCGCATCGCACTGTCTTGTGCATTTTCGCATTAAGTTTACATTCGCGCTATTTTGCACATCGCATTGTTTTGTGCAGTTTACATTCGCACTATTTTGCGCATCGCACTGTTTTGTGCAGTTTATCATTTGCGCTATTTTGCGCACCTCAATCGCACTATTTTGTGTAGTTTACATTCGCGCTATTTTGCGCATCGCACTGTTTTGTGTAATTTATCGTTCGCGCTATTTTGTGCAGTTTACATTCGCGCTATTTTGCGCACCTCAATCGCACTGTCTTGTGCATTGCATTCATCGCGCTATTTTGCGCACCTCAATCGCACTGTCCTGTACTTTGCATATCACATCGCACTATCTTGTGCATTTCAAATCAATCGCGCTGTTTAGCGTATCGCACTATTTTGTGCATTATATCATTCGCGCTATCTTGCGCGTCATACCTGCACTTGTTAGTGCATTACATTTCACTCGTGCTATTTTGCGCATCGCACTATTTTATGCACATTACTTGCATTGTGCATGCATTTTATCGCACTATCTTGCGCATCTCACCTGTACTTGTTAGTGTATTGCATCGCGCTATCTTGCGCCGTGACCATTACTTGCATCGCGCTATCTTGCACACCGTTACCTACACTTGTTAGTGCATTGCATCGCGCTATCTTGCGCACCTTATCTGTATCGCACTATTTTGTGCATTCACCCTGCTCGTACTGTTTTGTACACCTTTAACATCGCACTATTTTGTGCATCTATTTAGTACTGTTTTGTGCATTCACTCTGCATCGCACTGTCTTGTGCACATTGTATTTTTGCATCATTCGCAATTTTTGCATCATTCGCACTGTCTTGTGCACTCCTCGGTCTAAGGAGACCTTAAATCCTGCATCATCATTCGCGCTGTTTTGCACATCGTACTTGCATTTTACTTGCATTTCATCGCACTATCTTGTGCACTCTCTGGTCTAAGAGACCTTAAATCGTCTAAAGGTGCAATTCCTTTGGTGTTTGTCGTGCCCGAATGACTTCCGGTGGTCTGGTATAACCACCTGCCTGTGTTAGCAGTGAGTTCCTAGGAGACCAACTGAGACGGTGGAAACTAGAGTTCGAATGGCTTATGCCTAGAACGCAAAGGTTCGGGATTTCCGAGACTAAAGTCTGGTTTAAATACCCAAGGGTATATCCTCAGCTTGAAATCTGTATGGCAGCCCCATAGATTGAGATAGCATGTGTATGCGCCTCAATTCTGGATATTGAATCAACCTAGTCTGTCACCCTGTTGGAGAATAGGGAAAGCTGCGACCATAGTCAGGGAGAAAAGTAGTACCTGCGGTTCAACCAAGAAGAAGAGGAAGATTCCCATATCAGCATGAGGTAGGACATTGTCGAGGTAAGTCATTGCCAATTGCCCCTGTAAGGTACCTTTACCTCTTAGCTATTACATTGCATTTTAGCCACTACATTGCAGTGCATTGCATGAATCCTCAACTTTCAAACCGGTTTCGCGTAGCGTATAAGTCCAATTATCAAACCGGCTTCGCGTAGCGTATAAGTCCAATCTTCAAACCGGCTTTACGTAACGTATAAGTCCAATCTTCAAACCGGCTTCGCTTAGCGTATAAGTCCAATTATCAAAATATTTCTGCATATCATTTTGCATCTTGCCCCTGAACTACGCTGGTTTGATTCCTTGCAAAGGGATATGTAGGCAGCCTGCGGGCGCAACCATTTATTTGTCTGTACTTTGTTTGTTTGTCCAAGTCTTCGGCCTTGTCAAAAATGGGTCGTCTCTAGGCTTTGACATTCACTCCTGTCACTTCTTGACTTTCGTGTTCTGTCAAAGAGGGGCAACTGTAGACACCCCATTTTTGACCGCCTTTAAGACTTGGACGCGACTGATGGTTTTGGAAGATGTGCAGGGCAAAGGTTCAATTTCTTCGGCAAGGAGAGAGAGTCAAATCTCGACTCCATACCCCTGTTCTAGACCGAAACAATCTTGTTCAAAATATTTTAGTCTTAAAACCCTCTCTTTCAAAACGTTTTTGAAATAAAGTTCCTACAATGTTCCGGCGCTCGCATTTCGTTAAATGTTGCGCTTTTCGGTAAACCGAACAAGGACAAAGTGGAAATGAATGAAAGAGAGATGAAATCTTTGAAAAATCTTTCAAAACACCTTACTTAGGGGGTTTGGAGTTGAAGAAAAGAGGAGAAGAGGGAAGAAAACTGGTTCGGGGAGAAGTTCGGCATGAATCCGGGTAGGGCCAAATCTGCGCGGCTTCACGGAAACTGGCATAACTTTTTCCACAGGAGGAATTTTAATGCGAGGTTGGCGCCATTGGAAAGATAACTTCAAGGGCTTCAAAGTGGACACATGGGAGGCCAGCAATTGTTCTGGATGGCCACCTTTCTTTGGTCAAAAGTGATTCAGCATGAATCTGGGAAGGAGAGAAAATCTGCGCGGCTTCACCGAAACGGGCGTAACTCTTTGTACAAGAGGAATTAAGATATGAGGCCACCCCCATTGAAAATATTACTTCCGGGGCTTCATTTTGCACTCAAGAATCTCCTAAGTCCAAGTCCGGGGGGAGGAGATATGGTTGGTTGAAGTCCGGTTGGACCGAATCTGCGCGTCTTCACGGAAACTGGCATAACTTTTTCCACAGGAGGAATTTTGATGCAAGGTTTGCGGCATTGGAAAGCTAACTTCTGGGGCTTCATCTTAGGGGGTGGCCGGCCACTTTACCCCTTTGACCTGGTCGGCCGGCCACCTTTTTCTGGCCGGCCGGCCACTTACCTGTTGGATGACCTTTTTTTGCCCTTTTAAACTGGCCGGCCATTTTTGCCCCTGTGAGTACATTCCAGCTGTGTATTTTGTTTTCCCCCCAGATTTTGTATCCGGGGGTTTGGCCTTTTGGGGGGAAACTTGAATTTGAATTTCCCCCATTTTCTCCACATCTCTCCCTCTATATAACCAGCCTCTCCCCTTCATTTCTAAGGGTTACAAAAACCCTTTGAAGCTCTTGCATACATTCCCCCCTCTCTCCCTCTCTTCCAACCTTCAACCCCTCAAGTCTTGCACCATTTCTACACCAACCCATAGCACCACACCTCCTCACTCCATTCCAGCAGCTTGGAGGCCATTTCCAGAGGCTAGGAGCTCCATTTCTTGAAAAATGATTGTTGAAGACAAAGCCTACAAGGGTGAGTTACATTTTCCCTCTTTTGTGAATTTTTTTGGCCTATATCTTAGCTCCTTGTACTTACATTTTTGGCCTTTTTCTTCCCACTTGCTTCTTTATCCCTCTTTTGGCCTTTTTCTTGCATAATGTTTTAGGCCTACTTGTGTTTACTTTCGAGGCTTGATGTAAACTGTGAAGTGCCATGTTTTGAGCCCCTCTTCAACTTTGTTGAAGGGCTCTTGGCCATTTGGTACCAGCTGCTGCCCCTTTCCTCTATTCTCTCTTTTAGGCCCTTTTTTGCATGATGGTTTAGCCTTATTTGTGTTCATTTTTGAGACTTGTTGTAAACTGGAAAAAGGCTTGTTTTGACAGTATCTTCATGTTTTATTAAGGTTCTATTCTTGTTTGAGGTCATATGCTATCTTGTATGCTCGGTTGCCTCATATTTTGAGCTTTATATCCTAGCTATTGTTGCATGCCTTGTTTGGCCCTCTAGCCACTGGAATCCAGTGGATTTCCAGTGGCTTGGTCACTATTTTGAGCTTCCAAATTAGAGGGGGGTGACCCCCTCTCACCTTGACTTGTTTGATGGCCATTTTGGCCTTTCAAAGGGACCCTTCTTTGCATGTTTCTTGGCCACATTTCAGGCCCAATTTTGCCAGTTTTGAGACTATCATATTTGATTTTCAAAGTTGATTTGGGGCTGCCACATGTCTATCTTGTATGTGCTTAAGAATCCCTTTGTATGCCCTCTAAAGGAGCTCCTCATTTGTGCATGTGTTGGCTGCATTTCCATGGTTATTCGGGCATATTTTAGCATGTTTTGTTCACTGATTTTTGGTGGTTCGATGAGTTCTTACCTGTTTCATACACTTGCCATGTAAACCTTGTTTACTAGTCAAAATTGCATGCTAATTTAAGCCATCTTGCTAGCACTTTTTGACCATGCTTTGAACTAGAAAAGCTCATGTTTTGGGACTGCCTTGCTTCTGTCTTCATGCTTCATGATCAAATAATGCATGCTTTGTATAGCTATAAGTCATTCACATGCATAGTTTTGAGTTTCGGGATTTATATCATGCATCGGGTACCATGTTTCCATGTTTCGGGGCTGTTTAGCATCGTATTTTAGCGCTGAAATTTGCATGTTCATATGCCATATTCCATGCCTTGCCATACTTTGGTAGAGTGGCATTCGTGCCTTAGAATCGGTCCTCGGTTTGCGTGTATGTGTGCACGCATCTCGAGTGTCTCGTTTTTCATCTAATGGCCTCCTATGTGAGTGTGGCTGAGGTCCACTTGTGTTGGTGTAAGCCCATATTGCATTGTGTATGCCATCTTAGCCCATAGCATTGCGTATGCTAGGTTGCATATTAGAGCATTGTATATGCCATGTCACATCGAGCATCGAGCATGCCATTTTAGTCTGTAGCGTTGCGTATGCTAGGTTTGCATATTAGGATTGCATTCATGCATGTCATGCATATTGCATTGTGTTTGGGATAAGAGTTAGCCCGAGCACGGGAAACGAGGGACGTTTCGTACTTCGAGTGACGAAACATGTCTCGATTCCCAGTCACCGACACTCCGGATTACCCATGATGGAGTCTTGGTCTCGTTGTGTTTTCATGTGCATTCATTCCATATTGAGTTGTGCAATTCGACTCCTCGGCCATCATGCATCGAGATACGTGATTGGTGGCACGAGGATCGAGGCATGCATACATACGTGAAAATACATTGCTATGCCCCTCTCTTGCTCTCTATTGCAGCAAATCAAGAATCAGCAGCCTTCCGAAGCTTGGCACGCATTCTAAGAACAATTGCAAACAGAGGCTAATCGGGGCATCGCAGTGGATTTCCGCTCAAGGCAACTCAAAACATGCATCATCCATCATCCGGAGCAGAGTCGAGGCAGTCCTTAGCTTGCATGCTAGTTTATTGCTTTCCTAGAATTAATTTGTTAATTAATTAGGGTTTTGTATTTATTCGGACTGTAATAATTTATTCGGGACTGTATTATTTATTCGGACCCTCCGAGCGAGGGCAATATTGTAATAAGTGTGCGTGCGTGTGATGTATGTCTTCCAACCCCACGTCTTTCTCCCTTTTATTTACCAGCTTATGATGGTTAGATTAGGGTATATTTCAATTAGCATACAGTATGATAGCATGTTTGCATTCATTCATCTGTTTTGCATGCACCGGGCGCGGCGCATCATACTAACTGCATTGTATTTCAATTCCAAGTTGAATACTTGTTAGTTGTAGCATTTCACATGCCATGTTTAGAATAGCCGAGCCTATTTTAGTTGCATTTTTGCATGTGTTGCATTAGGCACTTCTGTATATTTAGGATCATGCATGGATTTCTAATTAGCTTCTGTTTTGGCTTGGAGTACTCGGTAAGTTTTATGCTTTAGCATCCTTGCATGCGTGTGAGTGACTGCCATGATAGCATGCTTACCATGAGGCTATGTGCTTATGTGATATAACTGCCTGAATGCCTGTGGGTGAAGGTTGGGTTATTTGGATTGGAACAAATCATCGACTGTGAGTTTCAAGCCCACTAGATAGTGGCAAAACCATGTTTTCTAAGCCCACCCGAGGGTGGCAAAACCTGCATTTTAAGCCTACTTGCGATTAGCAAACCATCTTTCAAGAAAAACAAACATGAAATGTTTTGTTCCAATTCAGGCGATCCAGTCTATACTTGTATGCTGTGCGCATCACATAGTAAATCTAGGCTAATAACCGGAATAAGAACACACAACGTTTTGAAAACTAGATATCATGGTTAGTAGAGGCCGATCTTTGATCGGGCGAGCGGGGGTGCTCACGAAGTGACCTTCCCCAATCGTACCCAAGTTCCCGAGCCGAGGCAACTTTGGTGATGACGGACACGTGGCCTTAGGCAAACGAGTCAGGGTTTCCTAAATTTCCCAAAATAAAATATTTAGGTGGCGACTCTGTATCTGGCAAAGCAGTCCATGTTTGGCATTTCTTTCAAAAATCTGTTTTCTCAAAACGATTTGTCGGATTTGGACTCTTTGGTTCAGATCAAGAACCGTGACAAAAATCGAGTCCGAGCTGTAGCGAGGTCCCCCGCGGGCTTGTTACACCGACGTCCACCTCAGGTTGGCAGGGGAGGAGGATTCCATTATGCCCGATGTGAACCTCATGCCTTTCCCAGTAATGGCCTTCATCGAGTGTGGACTTAGGTTTCCACTTGACACCTTTTTCCAAGAAATCCTTCATTACTATAAATTGAACCCAATGCAGCTTGCCATCAATTCTTACCGAGTTATCAATGATATAATAGCCTTAGCCAAACAAGAGAATTCTAGGGTTACTCTTGCCGATATCTAGTACTGCTACACTATGTGTCGCCTGAAATCGAAAAAAGGTCACATCTATTACCTCAAGCCAAGGTCTACTGAGTACAAGCTCATTGCCGACCTCCCAGACTCAAACAAGGGTGCTGGAGACGATTACTTCATCGTCTCGGGCAACTGGGAGTTTCATCCAAACGATGACCTCCACCTTTATCCCCTAAGCCGAACAGTTTTCGGGAAAGGAGATGGTAAGGGCCAAGTGTTACTTTTTTTTGCTTTATTTTTTAAAGTTTTCAATACTTTGTTCTAACGTCTGTACTCTTCTTTTTGCAGTTCTTCCCCAGCCACCAAAAAGCTTTCGCAAGTCTTTCTTCCCCAGCAAGGACTTGAAGAAGCTATTGGATTTGCCAGTCCACAAGCGGAGAGCCCCTCTGCTGCTCAATTTTATTCCTACTTACAAGTCGGTTCTTCCCGACGTTCCAAAGAAGAAGAAAAAGAGTCAGTCTCCTCTGTCCGCCACTACTCCTTCCATCACTTCAACATCTTGGCCAGATCAATGATCGACCTCTGATCCAGCAGAGCAGCCATCTACTTCAGCTCCATAACTGATCTTGCCATCCCAACGCCGACGCCGAACTGCAATTCCTGCCGAGATGGGTCGCAAGAAGGCAGTTGCTGAAGATCTTCTAGCCGACATCCCTATCTCGGTGGACACTCAACCAGCACAAACCCAACCTCAACCAAAGCTGAAACAAAAAAGGCTGAAGAAGGCTCAGCCAAAGGAAATGGTGACTCAGATTGACACTGAGGACACCTTGCCAATTTCAAAATTGGCTTCGAGCGAGAAGACTCCCTTCGTCCCTGAGAAGAGGCCCGCTGAGGCCGAACCATCCCAATCAACTCGGTCCAAGAGGCCGAGGTCTGAATCTACCACGACCTCCGTGACAATGAAATCAGATGCCTCCTGGGCCCCTCCGATCACCATCGAAGACAAGCCGATCAGAGCGGGTGACTGTGCGACCGACCTCGAAGTCGGCGTCGCCCTCTCCACGGCTTTGCTGCTTCCAAATGACCTTAATTGGAACGCTGAGATGAGCGAGTACGAAAACTTCGCTCTGATGCTCCAGCACTCTGTTCAAGTAAGTCTTCCACACTTGGTATTTTTCTTTCTCCATTCTTTCATACTCATAAGATTTTACTAATTTTGGTTCTGCTGATTCTCTTTCAGGCGATCCAGCACGCCCACTCGTTCTCTATGCAAGCTTTTGAAGTGAGGAAGGCGTTGGCCGACAAAATAAGGGAGGTCGCCGCTCTACAAAAGTCCCTCAACAGGGCCAAGGACAAGATGAAGACCCTGGCAGATCAAGCCGAGGCAGCTGTAAAAGCTCAGGACGCGGCTGAGGAGAAAGTTGATGCTGCAGAGGCCATTGCCAAGGTCCTCACAGCTGGAAAGAAAGAGGCCGAAACAAAAATGGCCGAGGCCCAAAAGGAACTGTAAGATGCCTTGGCCACAAAGGAGGCCGAGATCAAGGCTGCTGGTGAGAGGGCATATGCAGAGGGGGCGCCCGACGTCAAAGAGAACTACAAAAAACAAGTGAAGCAGGCATGCAACAAGGGTTTCACCCTTGGTTGGATGTCTGCTCTAAAAAAACTTGACGTCCCCGAGGACTCCCCCCTCAGAAATATCGACGTCCTACCCCTGCCATTCCCCCCTACTCCAAGCCAATCTGACGACAATTCTGAGTCTGAGGAGGAAGCTTTGGTGAGGAAGTCAAAGGAAGTTGCTGGGGCCAAGTCTCCAACTCCAAATGAGCAAGTCCTGGACTTGACTCAGGATGAGGAGGGTGAGGAGGTCCCTAAAGAGGCCACTCCTGAGAAGGCGACATTGGACGTGCCTATCGCCGACAAGAGCTTTGACCAAACCCTTCAAGAAATAGATGCCGAGCTTGTGGCTCTCTTTCTTTTTTCTGTACTTTGTACTTTTTTCTTTCTTTTTGAATCAATGTAAGCTTAGATCTAGCCGACATTCCATTTTTTGAATGTAAATACAACTTCTTCCTTTGAATGCTTGTATGTTTGTCTTCCCTTTACTGCTCTTATATGACTCTTATACTTGGAATATTTTGCATATCTTCAATGTACACCTTAACTGTGTAATCTTCTCAGGGTGAAATACCTCGGTTATACTCACCAACGGTTTACATTGACAAGTACATAAGTACTTATTTTAATACAATCTTGGTTTTAACTTGTAAATTTTTTCACAAATTTCAACAAGTGTTCAGTTCAACTTTAGCTTGTAAATTTTTCACAAATTTCAACAAGTGTTAAACATGATCTCAGTTTAACTTCAACTTGTAAATTTTTCTTAAATTTCAGCAAGTGTTTAAACATGATCTTAGTTTAACTTCGACTTGTAAATTTTTCTCAAATTTCAACAAGTGTTAAACATGATCTCGGTTTAATTTCAACTTGTAAATTTTTCACAAATTTCAACAAGTGTTAAACATGATCTCGGTTTAACTTCAACTTATAAATTTTTTTCAAATTTCAACAAGTGTTAAACATGATCTCGGTTTAACTTCAACTTGTAAATTTTTTTCAAATTTCAACAAGTGTTAAACATAACCTTGGTTTAACTTCAACTTGTAAATTTTTCTTAAATTTCAACAAGTGTTAAACATGATCTCGGTTTAACTTCAACTTGTAAATTTTTTCTTAAATTTCAACAAGTGTTAAACATAACCTCGGTTTAACTTCAACTTGTAAATTCCTCGGTTTAACTTCAACTTGTAAATTTGTCTTAAATTTCAACAAGTGTTAAACATGATCTCGGTTTAACTTCGACTTGTAATTTTTTCTCAAATTTCAACAAGTGTTAAACATAAAATTAGTTTAACTTCAACTTGTAAATTTCAAATTTCAACAAGTGTTAAACTAATTTTAGCTTTGTATATTCTACCTTTCCAGGAACCATTTTCCAACTCTCTGCCCCCAAATGTGAACTTAAGTTTCACTTGGGTTCTCATTATGCATGTATTCCAGAAACATCGTCAAGTATCGTATCAGTCACAAGTGTGAAAAATCAAGCTAAAACTTTATTTATTACTTCAGCTAATAACAAAGAACAAGAAAGTCAAATGGTAAAAAAATTTCAGATTGCAAGTATTCCAGGGCCTTGGCAACTCTTTGCCTTCATTATCTTCAAGCCGATATGCCCCATTGCCTAATACCGAGATGATTCTATAGGGTTCCTTCCAATTCGGGCCAAGCTTGCCCTCTCTGGGATCCTTCTTGTTGCCGACGACTTTTCTCAAGACGAGGTCACCGACTTGAAACTCCTTTGGGTTGACCTTCTTATCATAAGCCTTGGCAAGCTGTTGCTGGTATGCTGCTAGTTGAATTGCAGCTCTCTCCCTTCTTTCTTCTAGCACATCCAGATCTCGGGCTAATAATACATCATTAGTTCCATTCTTTACTCCCTGGGTTCTGATCCTTGGGATTCCGACTTCTAGAGGAATGACTGCTTCTGTGCCATAAGCCATGGCAAATGTGGATTCCCTAGTTGATCTTCTCGGCGTAGTTCGATATGCCCAGAGTACACTTGGCAATTCATCCACCCACTTTCCCTTTGCTGCTTGCAGCCTCTTCTTAATCCCATCCAAGATGACTTTGTTGGATGCTTCTGCTTGTCCATTGCTTTTAGGGAAACTTGGGGTGGAAAAATAATTCTTGATTTTGAACTTTGCACAGAAGCTTTTGATTAGCTTACTGTCAAACTGTGTTCCATTGTCTACAACTAGTGCTTTTGGGATCCCAAACCTGGTAATGATATTTTTCCATATGAAGTTCTTCAAATCCACGTCTCGGATCTTGGCAAGGGGTTCAGCTTCTATCCACTTGGTGAAGTAATTTGTTGCTACCAACAGGTACTTCCTTTGCCCAGTTGCTTGGGGCAGTTTTCCAACAAGATCCATGCCCTATTGGGCGAATGGCCAAGGACTGGATACTGGGTTCAGGTCTGCTGCTGGTTGGTGTATCAGTGGTGCAAACCTTTGACACTTTTCACACCTCTTGACATAGGCTTTTGCATCTTTCTGCATGTAGGGCCACAAATACCCCTGGGTAATGGCCCTATAAGCAAGTGATCTGCCCCCAACGTGGCTTCCACATACTCCTTCATGTATTTCGTATAAAAAATCTTCAACTTGTGAAGGATGTACACACCTCAAAAGGGGTCTAGTGAAGGATCTTCTGTAGAGATGTCCTTCTACTGTCAGACTGAATCTTGCCGACTTCAATCTAATCTTGTGTGCCTCTTTGTGATCATTTGGCAATTTTCCTTCTTTCAGAAATGCTACTATTGCATCCATTCAGCTTGGTTCCATGTCCACACACATTGCTTCACGCTCTGTGGTTAGTGGTTTGATGCTCGGGCCCAACAAGTAGTCAACCATTATCGTCCTTGCCTTTCTAGGTTGTATTGCACTAGCCAGGTTGGCCAGGGCATCAGCGTGACTGTTATCATCTCGGCCAACCTGCTGTAGTTGGCAATTCTGAAACAAGGCCACCAACCTGCTGACCTCTTTTGCATAGGTCGACATCCTCTCATCCCGGGCTGCAAACTCGCCCGTTGTCTGGTTAACTATAAGTTGGTAGTCATAGAAGACTATCACCTCATCTATTTCTACTGCTACTTCTAGTTTCAATCCTGCAATCAGTGCTTCATACTCTGCTTCATTGTTTGAGGCCTTTAACCCCAAACGAATGGACTGTTCTAATATCTATCCATCTGGAGAAACCAGTACCACTCCTGCCCCCGCTCCTTGTCGGTTTGAACTCCCATCAACAAACAGTCGAAAGGAGTCGCCGATGTAAATGTTGTAGGGCCTGAGTTTTTCTTCCTTTCTTTGTTCCGTTGCCTTGGGCTGGGTTTCTCTTTGCTCGTTTGAGCATCATTCACCTCGGCTCAACGGAGCTCGATGTACGATGGATTCTGGCGTGAACTCGGCCACGAAGTTGGCCAAAACTTGGCCTTTGATTGTTGTTCTGGGTCTGAACTCCATGTCATACTGGCCCAAGGCCACTACCCATCTGGCTATTCTTCCTGTCAGATCTCCCTGCTGCAACAGGGACTTCAAAGGGTGTTAAGTTAGAACCATAATTTTGTGGGCTTGAAAGTAATGGTTCAGCTTCTTTGAAGCCATTACTAAAGCCAGCACCAACTTCTCTAGGGGTAAATACCTGGTTTCTGCATTTGCCAGGGTTTTGCTTACATAGTAAACAGCTCTTTGTTCCCTTTTTTTTTCTCGGACTACCACTGTGCTTACCGCATGTTCCGAAACTGCTAAGTACAGGAATAGCTCCTCTCCAGGTTCTGGATTTGAGAGAACTGGAGCCGTGGTTAAGTACTTCTTTAAGTCGGCCAAGGCAGCCTCACACTCCTCGGTCCATAAGAAGTCTGTTGCTTTCTTCACTAGGCTGAAGAAAGGTTTGCACTTGTTTGAGCTTCTGCTTATGAACCTATTCAAGACTGCAGCCCTTCCAGTCAGCATCTGCACCTGTTTTGCCGACGTCGGGCTCTTCAACTCTAGGATGGCTTTGATCTGATCTAGGCTGGCCTTAATGCCCCTTCTAGTCACCAGGTATCCCCAAGAACTTGCTAGATCCAACTCTCAATGCACACCTCGATGTATTGAGTCGGAGTCGATATGTTTTAAGACTGCTTTTAGGTCGGCCAGATGACCTTCAGATTCCTTGGTCTTTACGACCATGTCATCGATGTAAACTTCCACTGTTCGGCCGATCAGGTGTCTGAACATCTTGGTTACCAATCTCTGGTAAGTTACTCTTGTGTTTTTCAACCCAAAAGGCATCACTTTGTAGCAATACAGCCATTTTGGGGTGATAAACGCAGTCTTCTCCTTATCTGGGGGGTACATAGCTATCTGATGGTACCCCCTGTAGGTATCCAGGAAGCTCATCCTTCCATGCCCTGAAGTGGCATCCACCAGTTAGTCTATCTTGGGTAATGGGAAACTGTCTTTGGGACATGCCTTGTTTAGGCTGGTAAAGTCCACGCAGACCCTCCATTTACCATTCTTTGTTCTTCACCACACTGTGTTCAATAACCATGTCAGATAATTTACCTCTCGAATGGCTCTGGCCTCCAGAAGTCTGTCTACTTCCTCTTCCACTGCCTCAACATGCATCAATATCGGTCTTCTTGCCCGCTGGATTACAGGTTTGGCTGACCTGTCTACGTTTAGTTTATGGCAAGTGACCTCAGGGTCAATGCCAGGCATCTCGTAAGGCGTCCAGGCAAACACTTCAATGTTTGCTCTCAAGAAAACCTCCAATTCTTTTTCCTCTTCCTCGGCTAAGCCCGAGCCGAGAAGGAAGAAGCATTCTTCATCTCCCTACTGGACGAGGATTTTCTTTAGGGCTTCTTCACTCTTCTCGGCTGGCTCCTTGCCGACGTCCTCTAGGACTTCCACGTCATCGTCTTCGATCTCTGCCCTTTCTGGTTCTCGTATGTTGCAGGTGGATTTCATTGCTGTCATGGAGCAATTCTTTGCCTGCAGCTGGTCCCCTCTGACCTCCTCTATCCCATGCTCTGTTGGGAACCGTAATAGCTGATGCAGTGTTGAGGGAGCAACCCCCATTGCATGCAGCCATGGCCTCTCCAGTATAGCATTGTAGGGGAACGGTGTGTCAATTATGGTGAATTCTGTCTTCACCTTCTTGGTGCCAGTCTGTACCTCTAAGCTTGCTGCTCCTGGTGGCCACGTCAGCGTTTCATTAAACCCAACCATTGGGCTGTTGGACTGCTCCATATCGTCTGGGTGAAGGCCAAGCTCCTTGTAACACCTGACATACATGATGTCACAAGAGCTGCCTTGGTCAATTAGGATGCGCTTCACTTGGCACTCCCCAACATAGAGGGATACTACCAAGGCATCGTTATGTGGATGCTGCACCATCTTAAGGTCGGCTTCAGTAAAGGACACTACTGGTCCCTGGCACTCCTCATCCCGAGTTCTTTTCTATTGGACCTAGTACACATGCTGCAAGTGCTTTACCTTCTGGGTCTCCCTCCGTATTTCGTTTTCGTTGACCTTCGAGTGAATTACATTAATTACCCGAGGTCCGCCTGCCTGCGGTTGTTGTGCTGGGGGGGTGGAGCTGCTGGTGCCTGAGGCAATCTTGCTTGCTCTTCCCTTGTCCTAACCTCATCTACAAGGTCCCTGGTCTTGCCTTACCAGGTCTTTTAGGTGTGACTTTAGGGCTCTGCAACCCTGAGTCTGATGCCCATCTTCATTATGGTAAGCACAACGCTTACCAAGGCTTCTTCCCATAAACTCTCCTGGTACCCTAGCTGGTGCTCTGAAATAGGGTTAGGTTCAGATTTTATCCAGGACTTTGTGAATTAGGATTCGGAATACAGTTGTGACTGCCTGTGCAATTCTCAGTCCTATTTCTTGTTTGTTGGATCCGTTGTTACCTTGGCCTCGCTTCGGCGAGCCGTTTCCTTTCTCTTGCTTTGTTGCCTTAATCCTTGGCGTGTCTTCCTCGGCTCTGGCATATTTCTCAATTTTGGCCATGAGCTCCTCCATGCTTTTTGGCAATGCCTTTGCTAATGACTTTCGTAGTGCACAATCATCTTTTAGGCCGTTCTTGAAAGACACGACCGCCACCTCTTGGTTGTACTCGGGTATTCGGTTGAAACACCTCATAATACCTTTTTGCGTAGGCCCTAAGGCCCTTATCCTCGCTGATCCTCAGAGCCATCAGGGCGTCTACCCTTAATGGCTGTAGTTTGTTTGTCACGAACCTGGCCACGAACATCTCGGCCAGGCCTTCCCAGGTTTTCACACTTCCTTTTGGCAATTTGTGAAACCAGTCTGATGCAATTTCCTCGAAGGATAAGGGGAACACCTTGCAAAGCAATGGCTCATTCCCAGTGTACAATGCCATCGAGTTCAGGTATAAACCGACGTGAAAGTTAGGGTCCGATTTACCATCGTATATCTGGAACTTCGGCATACTGAATCTTTTCGAGGCCTTAAATTTGTCTAACTCCACCGAGAATGGTGTTCTCGACTTAACAGGGGAAGTTACCTCGGCATTTTGTTGCTTCCTCTTGCGGTAATCTCTCAAGTCCTCTTTGGTACGCCCAAGAGCTCGGCTATCTCCTGATTTCAGTCTTTTAGGTGCATTACTCTCAGCTTTGTTGTGAGCCCTTTTCGACCTTTCTCCATTGGTCGCATCGAAGCACAACTCCTGTCTTTGAACATGCCGATGTTCTCTGGGATCTGCTTCCTTGGTGCGGTGTGTCCTTCGAGATTCTTCCCTTCTCGACTCTCCTCGCCCGACCTCCCTTGAAGGCCGATGAGAGTGTTTTTCGCTCCTGGTGTGCTGTGGGCCTACAGGGATTGTTTTTTGCCCTCTATTCTGGGCATTGGCCGCTGGAATCGGCGTGTCCTGCAGCGGGAATAGCGGCTGCATGACGTTGTTTTGCATCATGAAATTGACGATGGATTGTAGGTCTGCCAATTTATTCGCCATCTCCTTCATCTCTTCATCCCTCCGTAGGCATCTTTCTTTTCATACCTGGAGGTTATCCTCGTTATAGTACTCGTTTTGGTCTGATTTCTTTGGTACGTCGCCTTCCTGGCCGATGTCTTTTCCTTCGTGATTCTTATCACAAGTCTCTTCGTTACAGTTGTCTCCTTCGATGTCAAGGTCAATAGGTCTTCCACTCCCCGTAGGAGTGTTGTCTCATGCTTTCTCTTTCTGTCCGTCGTTGGCCATCTATTCTCCTTTCGTTCCCACAGACGGTGCCAAATTATGTGTGTCAATTTCTGACCACACTGCCAATCAAGCACTCAGCTGGAGAACACTGGCAGAATAGATTAAGCCCGAACGACCTGTCACAAAAAGAAGAGATTCTGGTGGTGATTCGTCCACTAGGGGGCACTTCGACGATTAAGTCAGTTATCTCTCAAAGATAGCAAAAGTGCTTAACTCACTATTCAGAGCATAAAAAGCATACCTTAGACCCATTGGGGGTGCCTCTCTTTTATAGCCAACTCAATCCTAGTCCCAATAGAAGCCTAGCTTCAATGGACTTCAGCTCAGTGCTTATCTTGGACTCTCCAATAGATAAAGATAAACTCCCTAAGAGCTTTATCCTTATCCAGGCTGAGGTCCTTCCTCATTCTAGGACTCTTGTCCCTTATTCGCTTATCCCGGAGTCCGATATCTTCGGAGATGACCTCGGCCTAGCCGAGATAACCTCGGCGTCACGACTTCGACACGTGGCACCCCGGCTGACACGTCGGCGTCACCTTGGCCACGTGTTGGTACTCAGAAAATATATCCCCACACACCTAAGCCTACATTCCTAAACATGTATCAGTATCTACATTAAGAAAAACATAACAATAAAAAAGATAACAAACTGAGTGAATATTAAATTAAATTCCTATGGAAGCATGGTTAATAGTATGTATATTGTTTTGTGTCCTATATATGGCATGTTATGTTGTATGGTAGGATAACAAAGTGAGTAAATATTTATATACAAATTAAACAACTTATAAATTAAAGCTCTATCTCTTTATTTCTTTTTCTAAAAAACAGGCTCATCTCGCCAAATGATTCAACAATTTTCATTAATTTTTGCCAATTGGTTTAGCAATTAGAAACTAACCTCTTTGTATCTCATAATGGTTCATCAATTTTCATCTCTCTCTAACCCATTTTCATCTATAAATTATGACTCACTTCAATTTAAAATATCAAATTTAATAACTAATAATTTGAATCTGAATATATACAGATATCCTGTTAAACTAACCTAGAACGATAAAACTCTCAACAATCAATAAGAGAATTCTAAGAAAATTATTGTAAAATAATGGTGAAGGAAGATCTTTGATCAAGTCAATCTCTCATCTATATTTATATACAATATTTTATATATATAAAAAACAACGCTCAATTAGTATTACATTAGTATTTGTTTGGGAGGGAAAAAAATTGGATATATACTTAATCTTTGACATAATGTACAAAGTGGTCGCCCTGAAATTTGAATTCATAACCTTAAGGTTATTAGGTCAAGATTTTATTACTGAAATATATGTAATAAATGATTTCTCTCTCACTTAGATATATGGTATAATATATATATATATATATATATTATAATTATAATATAGTCCAAATGTAAAAGTTTGTGGAGTTATTGTGCTACAAGTCCAAATGTATGAGACTAAGTGGAACACATGAATACTTTGTGGAGTTATTGTGCTATAAGTCCTCTAAATGAGATTTATAAATAAATCTTTTTTTTTTTATTAAATTTTTTGGAGTATATATTAATGTAAACTCTACTTTCTTTATTTCTAGTAATAAAAAAAAATGAGATATTACAAAAAAAAAAGTAAATAAATAAAGAAAAATCAAGGTTTGACCATTGTAACAAAATAATAAATCCTAAGTTTTTAATTTTGTTAATTTAAATCCTAATTTTTGAATTTTTTTTTAAAATTTAAACCATTTGTCTATTTTTTGCTAAATAAAACTAATGGAAAGAAGGATATTTTAATCATTAAACTCAGTGGCGAAGGCACATTAGGCCTGGGGGGTCACGTGCCCCCCTGGGTTTTGAGATTATTTTTTTTAAATATAAAGAAAATATTTTCAATAAAAAAATTTATAAAATATTATTTAAAGTGAAATGTCAATGATATTTTAAAATTATGAGAATAATAATGATTATTTTGATTGAAAACAAAGAGACTATAATAAATTATATTATCATTTTTGAAAATTTCAATATAATGATGGTGTCTATCATTATTGACATGTAAACATAATTAATTTCAGTGAAGATATGGAATTTATTAAATTATTAGTTACATTTGACATGTGGAGTTTATCCGCTATGTGTTTCTTTCTATTCATAACTAAAATAACCATATAAAAATTATAATCAAGCAACATATCTTCAATTATAAAAAATAAAAAAATTACAATAGGTCATAATTAATATCAGAATGAGTCATAACTAACTATTACTAGTCATAACCAAAATAACAACCATAAGAAATTATAACTGAATTATATCTAACACTATAATATGTTATAACTAAAGACCACGAAGATCATAAATGCGACATATGGTATACATTTTTTTTGCAGTATGTTTTATAGAATTTCTCTACTAAAATATATCATTTCTATCTCAACTTATCTTCTTTTTTAAATTTCCAATCCACTTATAAAATTTAATCTCAAATCTTTTAATTTAAAATTCACATTTATCCAAATGAACTCTTAATATTTAAGTTTAATAATATCTCATTGTTGTTTATTATGAAAAAAAGATTAATGTTGTCATTAATTTGTGCCCCCTCTCCACTGAATTCCTAACTATGCCACTAATTAAACTTAATGAAAAATTTTAGACATTTTATGTATACATATATTGAGTTTAGTGACTAAAATATACTTTTTGGTCGATTTTACTTAACAAAATTATGTTGATGGTTTAGATTAAAAACTAATTGCAAGATTAGAATTTAAATTGATAAAATTAAAAATTTGAATTTATTTTGTCACAATGGCCAAATTTTTAGGGTCTTTTTGTAATTTTATGTAAAAAAAAAAAATAATATTACGTTCACTTTCTGTGAAGTTTGGAGAAAGTATAGTTATTCTTTCGTTTTTTATGTTATTACATTAACTCCTTTTTAATATAGATAAAGTGACTAAAACTAGTACTAAAGTTGATGGTAGGAAAATAGTGAAATAATTATTGATAAATATACATTTTAATTAACAATAAATGATAATATAATTTTTTTATTCAAATAACTAATAAATTATGATAAAAAGACATAACTATTATGTGAATTAAAAACGTATGAGAAATAGTTATGTTAAAAATGTGGAACTAATTATATTTTCTTTAGACTTTAAAATAGGTGAGGGTAATTTATCCAAAAATATAATAAATTTTTTGTTTATATAAATAGTTCATGTGATGGTTTAAACTAACGAAGTAGTAAAAAATTTGAGGACTTCATCAAAAAGTTGGAAGGTAAAGAATAAAAATACGTACATAAATAATTTAACAGATTACTTTAAGAACATCTAAAAAATTCTAGAGGGAATTATCATCCAATTATACTTTCAAAAAAATATTACAAATATATGAAAGAATTTTAAATTATTATTATTCTTAATATTTTTTGTATATTAATTTATAGTTTATTTTTAAAACTTCTATTGATCTCACTGTAAGAATTTTCGGAATTAGCGATGTTTAAAAAACGCCACTATAAGCCTTAAAAACTCCATTAAATGCTATAGTGACGTTTATAACTTTCATCGCAGATAGGGCTGTCGTCTTAGGTATATGACGTTTATAAAACGTCGCTAATGACTTTAGCCGGCGCTTTTTAAAACGCCGTGGATTCTCATACATCTGTTATGTGAAAACCATCACAGTTAAACGTTAATGTCATATGACAACATTTAGTGACATTTTTTAAAAACCGCCATCATTTCTCCTTTTTTAAAAAAAAAAAAAAATAGCATTGCTATTTATCAAAAGAAAAAATATAAATAACTTTCATTTGCACTAAATCTGCAAAATAAAAAAAAAATTAAAAAAAAAATCAACAAAATAAGGATTCAATCATCAAATTGAACTATTAGCTAAATAAGGTCAAATATGAAAGTCAAGGATTCTATACAAAAAGTACATAAACTAAAAATAAACCAAACAAGTTTAATTCCTTTTCCAAATGACTACAATTTTACATTTGACAAACAATAGAAGAAAAATTGTAACATTTCCTACCTGTTTATATTTATTAACCACAAACCATACCTCCCTCCCCCCCCAACCCCCCCACCCTCCCCCCCCCCCCACACCAAAAAAAAAATGTTAATAAAACCATCAAAATATTAGACAATGCTTATTTCAAAGAACAAGCTGGCCAATGCTCCTACAAAAAAACATTTAATTAATCATAAAAAAATAGAGAAACCAACCAAAAAATAAAAAAAAGAAATAAAAAGTTAGCAAATTATAATCATTGCCAATAATAAAGTTAGTAAAAAGTTAGCACATCAATCGCAATTCAGGTTCAAAACTCTCGCCTCCACCACCTACAAGCACCCACATTCAAAAAACGTCATGTTCATCACATAAATATATACTCATAAGAGAGATTACTGACAACTCTAGTATGGAGAGCACCACCTGAACTTGTTAAAAGGTAAAAAAAATGTTATTAATGCAAGAACACATTAATTATGTAGAAACAATAAATAATAAAATGAAGTAGCTATTTCACTACCGACAAACTATTCAATATTACTTGTGAAGATCAATTCCAGCCTTCTTATCCATAACTAAACCTTGTTTAATTTTGCAATTTTGATTCAAATAAATTAAAGAGTAAAAAATTAATTTCCCATTGAAAAAGGGAATTGAAATGGTCTAAAGGAGATTTGATGCGTTTGAAAGAGAGAAAGTTTTGGTTATGTAAAGCATGATCAATTCATCTTTAAACCAACGTGTTCAACCTAAATCTTAAGACTATTTTCAAAACGTTGTCCTAAGTTGATCAACATTCTTTCAGAGGCACTAACAATGCAACTATATAATTAGAAAAGCCTAATAATGTATTTAGCAAACTAATAAAATAAATTCTCAGCATTTTGCAACATATAAAAGGAATGGAATTGGAAGGCAAGCAAGAGATCCTTGAGCAGCGAATAATTCATATAGTGGTTAATGACAGATTTTTAAAATAGATACGTTTCATTAAAAATGATGCGTTTTATTAGAAAAGATATGAGATTATTTACAGAAATGAATAGCTTATTACCTCCATTGAGCTACTATAACTTATAGGCCACACGAGCTGTAGTGCATGGTCATTGCTTTCAACTGGGAGATGGTTTGAATCAATGACATTGCAACATGTCTTCTCAAACTACTTGAACTTGATGATTGGAACAAGAAAAGGATAAAAGATCAATACTAATTGATAAGGACCATCATTAGAGTTCCATGGCACAAAAATAATAAAATCATAAATCTAGTAACCATATCACATTTTTAAATCATTTGGTTTGTTAGATATGCATAGAAATGGGTTTGTTAGATAAGGTTTCAAGGATAGAAATTGAGAATAAAAAGGGATTTTATAACTCAAAGATTCAAAGGCTCCCTTCGTTGTGGTTTGAAGATTTTGGAAAGTCTGAAGAATTTAGATAAGGCGAAGTAGTTAACATCTGAAAATGCATTAAAAAATAAATTGCAATACAACATCACAAAATTCTCTACCTACCAAATAAATAAATAAATAAATAAAAACATGAAATTTTCTAACTATCCATGACAACTTTACAAGATTCCCATGGTAAGCAATAAAAAACCAATATTTTGGCAAGCCAAGAAGATAAGAAGAAGAAAATAGGTAGGTCAGAAAATTAGTAAAGTAATTTTGGACACTATTGTATTGAACACATTTCCAAGAAAATAATGTCCATTGCAACGAATAGAACTTAGTAAATTAGTGTAAAAGCTACTTTTAAACAGATTGATGTTTCTTTTAAAGAGTAGATGACATAAACAGTAAATACTAAGAAGTTTAAACAGTAATTCCCAAGGCTCTTTTCCTTATCTACTGATAAACATGGTGTTGTGAGTGTGTTCTTTGAAAGAAGGGCAGCGGATGGTGGCTGGAATTTGGGCTTCAGAAGACCTCTGCTGGTCTGGGAGAAGGAAGAAGTTACTAGACTTTTAAATCTGCTAAGCAATGCCCCACTGGTGTGTACTACCAGATCTGATGACCTCAAGTGGGATGCAGCCCCATCTGCTATTTTTACTGTTTCATCCGCCTATGATTGGTGTGAATCACTTCTGGGTCCTATAGTTCCAATGGCTGCCTCAATTTGGAACAATTTTGCTCCTCCTAAAGTGCAATTTTTTGGGTGGCTAGCTTGGCTTGGTAAGATAAAAACCTCTAGTTTCCTCCATAGAATTGAAATACTTGCTGGGAGTGCAAACCTTGATTGTGTGTTATGTCACACTGAGGTTAAAACTGTGGATCACATTCTCCTTTACTGTCCTTTTGTTTGGTTGCTTTGGTCTAACATTGTTCGATGGTGGGGTATGCAGTGGGTGTTACCAAGTTCAGTGAATGGTTTGTTGCACTGGTGGTCTGGTTGTAAAATGATAAAGCTGGAGAAAAAAATTTGGAAGGGTTTACCTTTGGCTATTCTCTGGTCTACATGGAAGCATCGAAACGAGTGTGTTTTCAATGGCTCTCACCCAAATTTGGAAGATCTGTGTGAATTAGTGAAGGTTAGAGTTACTCCATATATGACCTGGTATTTAATTTGCAAAAAGTGCAGTTTTGTATCAGAAATGGAGGTTGAATGATCTGGATTATGTCAGGTGTCCTGCAACAGCTGTCTGTTTGATTATCTATTTGTTTGCTATTAGAAAGTATTGGTGAGGTGGCGTTCATTGCTGGTGAGGTGTGTCTCTGGTCTGTGGCTGCTGTAGAGGGTTCTGGTCTGTTGCTGATAGTCCTCTACTGTAGAGGGTTCTGGTTTACATTAGGGAGTGAGGCCTGCTGATCTTGTGCATCTGGAATAGTGGTTAAGTTTCTGGCTATGTTGCTTTGTTACTATGTTCAATTATAGTTTTGTGGCTTATTCTTGGTGATTTTTGCTGCTATGCTGTTTTGTGGTTTAAGAAGAAGCTGGTTGCAAGCAGATGAGAGGAAGTTGGTGACTGCTTTTTGTCTCTTGCTCTGGAAGGTCTGTTAGATAAATTAAGATGGAATTTATTATGGAGTGTGCATAATGGAATTCATTATGGAATTAAATCTGAAGTTAATGCAGATTTAGGGAAATTCATTCTAGTTACTCAGTTAATGGCATGGTGTATAATTTGCGGCAGGTTACAGTATGCATTATGGACTCATTATGTCTGCTGCTTGTAGTTAATCTGTTACAGGTTAAAGTATGCATATGTTCTGTTCTGTGATTTGTTTTGCTTTGCTGTTGTGCTTGATTCTAGAGTGTGTTTTGCTTTGGTGTGTGATTTGCCCTGTTGTTGTTGAGAGGCTTCAAGGATGTTGGCTGAACAAATATTTCTTCCTTGGGGTGACTTCAGGGATGTTGTTTTGTGCTTTTGTTTTTTCTGCTTTTGGTTCCTTTTGATTGATTTCTCACCATTCTTGGGTCAAGTGCTAGTAAATGATTGTGCTCCCTTTGCGGTGCCAACCTAATTGGGATTGTGGAGAATAGCTATGATGCTTTGTGCACTTTCCTAATTTGTTGATGTAATTTTGCATGTTTTGCTTTTATCATCAATAAATCTTTTCTTTTGCTGATAAAAAAAAAAAAAAAAAAAACACACACACACACACACACACATACACACATACACATACACACAAAAGTTTAAAACTATATAAAACCTTGTTAATCTTTTGCCATCTCAAATGTGTTCCAGTTAAAAAGCATGAATGGTCTTTATATCAACTAAAGAAATTCGTATTCTTGTGGTATTTGACAAAGAATGATTTCAGACACTAGGCACAACATATAAAAATTAAAACTTGCCTAGTAGATGAAATATAGCCTCCATAATTTGCCACATAGATTATCATGAATCCAAGGGAAACAACATATAGATAATCAAAAAGTGTGATGATACATATAATATACACCAAAACTAGGGCCAAAAGAAAGAAAGAAAGAAAAAAGAAGGGGGGGGGGGTTTACAAAGAAAGTGATTTGCTTCTATGGTTCTGTTTGTTTCGACGTTAAATGTTTTACTTTGAAAAATATGTAAAACCATTTTACAGTAAAAGTTTCATCATCATTTTTATTTTTCGGTGTTTGGCTAAAAATTAAAAGATAAAATAAAAATAACAAAAGTTTTCCATTGACACATTTTATCGAACATTTGACATGCAAGGAAAATGGTATAATAAGAATCACAATATCAACAAGCGATTCCAACAAAAAAATTCATAAAAAAATGTATGTCAGTAGGATAAGAATCACAGCATCAGGGAATACTAGCCTCAACTACAAATCGGTCATCATTAATATGCACATGAGCACCAACGAGCTAGTTACCAGCACCAATTTTAGAAACTGTTTTGACATTTTCTACAAGGAAAATGTGATAGAGTGACAAAGATAATGAGATTCAATCAAAAATAGAGAGAGGGGCCCAAATCTCATAGAGCAATGAAGAGAATATGTGAAATTTGATCGGAGAGATTGAGAGAGCAGATTTGATATTACCATAATAGTAGATCAGAGAGACAGAGCAAATCGATTCGAAAAGAGAAAATACAAAATAGAAGGAAAAAAATTAGAAATCAACTATAAATCATTAGTTTAGGCCATGAAAGTTTACAGATCTTGTGTGAATGTAGCAAATCCATATCAGAAAACTCTAACCTTGAGTCCTAGATCGGCTTAGATAAGAGGGATTCAAACGATATTACAGACATATGCTTAAATCAAGTGTAGAACAAGAATTTCTAGATCATATAACCAAAGAATCGATGGAGATCGAAGATCCAAGGCCTCGATTTCTCTTTCTGCCTCGATTTCTCTCAAAAGTCACGTCTCTATTCTCTAAAGTCACGCCTCTTCTTTTGATCAGAAAAGTCATGCCTCTTCAATCAGAAATAAATGTTATTTCACTGTTTTCTAATAACGACATACAAAACGAGATGGGATAATTAAATTTGCTCAGAAGGTAAAAAATCATAGGAGATTTCACAATGTTTTTGAAAAATGCCAGAAAAAAACGTGGTAGCATCCTATTTTTCTTGTAGTGTCTATTATTTCGACTAAATTTTATGACTTTAGTTAGATTGAGCAAGTTAGTAAAGCAATGCAAACGAATTTATGAAGTGGTACTTCAGAAGGGATACGACGATATTGCTAAACTCCATGCGTAGCAACAACTGCTATGTGATTAAATGATCTCGTTTTGGTTGTTTTGAACAATATATTCTTACCTTACATATTACTACTTTCTTTGTCAAAATCTCCCAACTTTCTCAACTCTCTTTGCTAGACTAAAGAAAATATGGTAAATTATACTTACCTCCTTTAAAATTTTAAAAAAATATCATTAATTCTACTTTTTTAAAGTAATTATATTGATTTCTTTTGAAATTTTAACTTATATAATAGTTAAGATATTTTTAAACAATAATTTATTAGTAAAAGAAATGATATTGTAGTCTCTTTTATTCTAAAATATATATTTATTTTTATTTATTTTAATGTTTACACATCATTTATATTAGTTTCAGTCTCACCAACACCTTACTAAGATGGATGTTAATTTAATTATGTCAAAAATATGTGATTAACTGTATTTTCACCAAAATGATTCTCAAATATTTCACATGTTTTTTTGTATTTTGTATTTTTTATTTTTTATTTTTTATTTTTAATTTTTTTATGTTATTCCTAAAATGCTACACAATTCATAAAATGAAAACAATGGTTCGTAGTTTCAATTCACGTGCACACTTCAAATTCACTCCGGCGTAGACATAATTAACACTGCAAAATGTCTTTTTAAAATGCATAACATAAAGGAAAATTTTCATTTTAGTTGCACAACAGAAAAATAATCTCATCATTTTTTATAGGATGCAAGTCCTTCGTGTGTATGGTGCAATTTTTTTTATAAATATTTTGGTGCAATTATTTTTTATGTGCCAGACTTGCACCAAAAAAAAAAAAAAATCATGTACAATTACTTTGTGATTGTTCGACTGAAATATTATTTCTTCTAACATAAATTTCCTCAATTTTTATATTTTAATATATGGTGACTAAATATTGAAACGAATAAAAATAAATATATATTTGAGTAGATAAGAGATGATAACATCATTTTTTTTTTCATTCGTACAATTTAAGAATTATTGATGAAAAATAACTTAATTGTTATGTAAATTAAAAGCTTAAAGATTGTCAGTGTAATTATATCAAAAATATAACAAAAATTATATATTTTTTTAAACATTACACTTATATTTTATTTAGTCTAACTGAGAGGTTCAGCAGAAAGAGTTGAGAATAAAATGGAAAGAGGTGCAGTAGATAGAGAGGGTTCAAAAATAATGTCACTTAAGCATCTCCAACCCACTAGGTATATAATGTTTATTAGTTAAAATACCTAGTATAACTCATTTTTTTCAACTCCAATGCACTAGGCATATGATTAGGCATTTTAGCTCAACTCACATTCACTAACTATATGTAGCTAGCCTTCAAGGCTAGGCAAAATGTATTTAATTATTAGGATTATTTCCCTCCATCTTTATTGCTGATGTAGCATTTTCTAAAATTAATAGTATTTAGATAAATAGCTAAAATAAAGAGTATGGTTGGAGTAGAAACATGAAATAATTGATAGACAAAATAAAATATATACTCTATAGTAATATTTAAATAGATAAAATGCCTATTACCGTTGGAGATACTCTTAATCTCACCGCAGATGCGCAGCGCAACATCCCCAATCCCTTGAGAAGGACCAAATTACCATTAGGATAAACATTTTAGTGGGGGTGTATTGTGGGGTTGATTTTGTCTCGTAATTCTTTTTCGTTAAGGTTTTTTTTTATTATTTATTTAAAAAAAATTAAACTTAGAAATTTTACTCAATTAGGCATATAGAAGAAAAACTTTAAAAATTTGAAAAAAATTTCAGAAAGGACAGTAAAAAGCAGAAATAGTTTATTTATTTTTTATTTTTTTGGTATTTAGTGAAGGGTGACCCTTCTAACTTTCAACGCATGTTTCCATTTTGAAACCAATACACAATAAAAAATAACACGGCCCTCATTGCATGGAGAAAATCTCCCCTCATTTTAGGGGGGAAAAAATCTCTTATTTATTCTATGGAGAAAATCTCTCCCTCAGTCCATGGAGAAAATCTTTTCCTTATTCCGCAAAAATATTCTCACATTTTCAAAATCTTAAATCGTCTATCTTTTTGAAAATCTCTCACTAAATGTTGATGTGAACTTTCACATTACAAATGGATGCTGGTAAATAACATCCCCTCATGAACTATGCACATACTCAATGTTATATAAGTGTGTGAACATTAACATTGGATGCGACTACTTATTTGTATAACAAAATTAATGTAAACATTCACATCTTTATATACACATTATGTTTGTGACCAAAATAATACATTGTTGTTTTTGTTAGTATGACTATTTTTGAATGTAAATATTAACACATTGTTGTTTGCGCATATATGACTATTTTTGAATATGAATATTACAATGATTAATGATGTGTTGATCACAACACCAATTATAATATGTTATAATGTAATAATCCATAACAAGTAATTACTCCATACAGTATGAACATTCACACCATATAATAATCATGTAAAAATTATGCAAACTTGTACAATAATCAGTGATATGTGAACATTCACATTATGTAATAATCATACAATCATTCGTCTAAAATATTTAGAACAACATACAAAGGCAATTGTGAGGGGGATGAGAGAGAAAGCTAGAGAGATGAGAGAATAAAGTTAGCAAATAGTAGAGTACCTCTGCATTTTCTATGACCCAATAATCAAAATAAAGTGTTATTCTCGTGAGCAATGTTCGTTTCCCTAGAGAGAGAGAGGTCGCTGGAGGAATAATGACTACCAGTGGATTATCAAGGCAGTTATTAACTTGGAAGGAGAGAGAGAGAGAGAGAGAGAGAGAGAACAACAAGAGGAGAGAGATGAGAAAAAGAGCTATTGTTGCGAAGATATTTATAGGTCTCAGAGCTCAGGGAAACTACAAGCTTCCCAAACACTGCGACAACAATGAGGTCTTGAAGGCTCTCTGTTTTGAAGCAAGTTGGGTCGTTGAAGACGATGGCACCACTTTTTATGATTTTTCTAAGCCTTCATCTTGGAATTTTGAAGTTTTTTTGAATTAAGACTCACTTTTTAGGTTGATTTCTGATGGGAAAACCCCAATCAACGATCACAAAAATTGCCAAAAAAAAAAAAAGGTGAAGATTACAATTGTATGTAATACGTATTATCGAAAATAGAACAAATGGTATAATAATCTAAAAAATATTATAAATAAGGAAAAAAAAAAGACTTGCTAGAACATAAGTCTATATATATGGGATTAGGTGAAATATAAGAAAACTTTATGCACTTTAGGGTGTGTTTGATTGGATGGACTGGATAGGGGGGATTAGAATCCATCGGACTTGAATCATCGGACTGTGAATCCCCCGGACTATTTGGTTAGATTGGATATGTATTCTATATTTGTTTTCTCATGAGATTAGATGTCTGGAAATGACTATTTTTAGTAAATCCAATGTTTGGTTGGACGGACTGGATAGGATAAATGAGCAAAAGACTATTTTACCATTTTTCAATTGTTTACTAAGTAATAGTAATATTAAACATATCTTTAATATTTTAATTATTTTTAGCTAGATTAAATAAAAATTTATTTTATTTCATTTTTTTACACAATTAAATAAATTTATTTTTAAAAAATTAAATAAATAAAATAAATAAAATATCAATAAAAAATACTTTATGTTATTTTTTTAATTAAAATTTTAAATAAATTTGTTTCTAAAAATAATAATAATTAAACAATGAAATTAAATAAAACATCTATTAAAATTTAAATAATGAAATTAAATAAAATATAAACAAAATTTTAAAATAAAATATCAATAAAATATCTATAAAAAATTATTTTTAAAAAATAAATAAATAAAACATCAATAAAAAGTTAAATAAAATTATTTTATTTTTAAATTGAGACATTTAAATTTTAGTGAATTTTATTAAATATTATACATAATTAAATAGTAGAGGGTCAAAATGGTCATTTTACCACCTAATCCCAATGGTAAATAGTCTCTCCAAAATTATCCCACACTCCCTTCTGGGATAGTATAATCCCCCGTATGGGAGATAAGGAGTCCGGCTGGACTCCATGTTTGGCGGACTAACAAAAAAATAAACGATGAACTACTCACTCCTTCGGATAAGTAATCCGAATAGTGAATAATTCCCCTCTAATCCCCTCAATCAAACACATCCTTATTGGATTATAACTCCTCTAATGGGATCTACAAATAAATCTCCTCAGTGAAATTATTTAAAAATCTTTTTAATTTTTTAATTTTTGTTTTTTTTTTGACGTTTTAAATTTGTTTATACATAAGAAGGACCTAAAAAGTAAAAAATTTAACATAATTTAAAAAAAAGGATCAATCAAGACCAAAAACTTAATATATATAAATATATATATATATAATTTTAAACTGAATGCCAACATTCCTATATAATCCCACATGCATCCTATACCATATTGCAACAAAATTGATAGTGTAAAGAGCAAATTATTCAAATTGAAGCTACAAGTGACATTTCACTTAAACTATAAGGACTAATGGTATAATTTATCCAAATTTTCTTACATAATTTGATAGATTAAATTTTAAATAATTAATATCACTATATATATAACAAAAATATTTTATCTTATCTCTAATTTAATACTAATACACTAATAATTTCTATCACTCAATTTCGCTATACTCACAATTCTTATTAACCTAATCAAGCAACTAAACATGACCTGCGTTTATATCTTTGGATTTTTCAGCAAGCGTACTCACGGACCATATTGGTTTAGATTTGCGACAAATTTAAAAATAATCAGTATTTTTTTTTTATCAGTTTCAGAAAATTAAAAATCAAACTGAATAAACTTTAAAATTAAACTTGCACAAGTTGTTCGATTTCACGATTTTAGGATAGAAAATTTATTACTAAATTTAAAATATCAATTTAACAAAAATTCATCCTACCAATAGAAACATTTCAAAAATATCAACAATCATGCCTAAAATTTGGATTGATTACAACTTTTTATTCTTATATTTTGACTCAAATTTTACTTTGATCCTTATAATTTTAATTCAATAATTTGGTCCCTAAACTTTAAGTCCAGATTTAATTTGCTTATTTCGTCCAAATTTTCATTAAATTTTTTTATCTGTATATTTTAAGAGACTGAAAATGTACCAAAATTGTTAATTTTAATTTCCAACTAGAATAGAAGGATCAAACTATAACTAGATTTAAAGTGCATGGATCAAGATGAAATTTAGGTCAAACTACAAGGGTTAAAGGTATAATTAACCTATAAAAGTTTAAAGTAAATTACAAATACACTCTCTAAGGGTTGCTTGAAATATGAATTGCTCCTTATAGTTTTGAAAATTACATCTCGCCCTTTCAAATTTCTTATCACATAACAAACGACCTATTTTATAAATAAATCATTAAGTCAATTAATAGTTTTTAATGATATCAGAAATATTTTTGAATTACAAATGCGGATAATTTTATTATTGCATAATTTATTATTGTATAGAAGAATAGTTAAGAATTTTACTTTTTCTTTTATTTCTATTAAACAAAAAATTGTGATAGAGAGGTTTTTGTAATTTCTAGAATCACATGGGACCATTCATATTTTAAGCAAATCTAAGGTGTATTTGTAATTTACCCAAAATTTATAATATATATTCTTGAAGTCAGATTTTATAAAATGTGTAAAGATTTTGTAAATTCTTTTTGTTATAAACTTTTTTATTTTTTAATTCAAATTTTATTTTATATATATATATATATTTGAATGGCCATCAAAGAAAATTTTATTAATAAAGGGGAAGAAAAGCACCAAGATGCTTAGGAGAGTTGCATCATTGTCAATATAACACATCCCAACTAAGTTGGCACTCGAGGCACGACTAATCATGTGCAACCCCAAAGCCACCGAAAGAGTTGGAGAGATTCCAACCCGAAAACACAAATACAAGCGAAGAGCTCAAAATTAGCTTGCACCTCCTCAACATACTCTAATTTGCTTTATGTTAAACAAAAATCATGGATCAAGAACTAGAGTTCCTTGGACGAAGCTTTCGACAATATAGCTATCCTGATTGTAATGTTGTCTCCCGATACACCCAAATCAGGTTGTTTACCTTGAAGATACACTCATTTATGTTCTTGCAAATCGACCACATGGTAGTTAACGGGATGGCATTCCATATATTTATTTCGATTTTCTTCAATCAGCTCCCAGTCCACCAAATCAACACTCCTTCAATTGTTCCAGGCATTGCCCATTGTTTCCCACCAGTTTAATAAATCAGACCAAACCTTCCAAATTTTGGGACAAAAGAGCAACATATGGTTGATTGACTCATTCTCTGCTTTACAGAAAATGAATAAGGTAGAAGCATTACCATCAAGAATGCCAATCCTCTGCAGAAAGACTGATGTTTTGACTTTATGTTTCCAAGCAAGCCAACCAAAAAATTGGACTTTGGGTGGGAGAGAACTATTCCACGCCTGCCTGTAGGAAGAGATGTGAAGACTAAGAGCTAAGTCACATTGTTGGTACAAAGTTCAGACCATAGATTGACTAGCCTGAGTTGTTACCCACTTAGGTATGTCCTTAACACATTGTCCAGGTGCAGTAGATGAATTGAGGATGTGTATGAGTCTCTCCACCTCAGCTTTTCTCGCTCAAAAAGCTTTATTCGAAAATTGAAGTTCCACTCCCCTCGAATCATTTTCCTATCATAGAACATTTTTGAAGAGCCTACCTTATCATTGGTTACTCTAATGTTGTGTTTGGTTGGGGGATTTGATGAGGGATTTGGAAAGGGAAATGGAAAGGTAGGTGAAATGTGAATAAAACATATCTAAATTTCACCTAGTTTCATACACCTTTTCCCTTTCCCTTTCCAAATCCCTTCCCAAATCCCCCAACCAAACACAGCATAAAGAGTCAGGGGAATTATTCTCTAAGGCATATATTACCACAAAATTTGTCAAACCAAAACCACACCCTTTTTCCATTATCCACCACAATCTGGAAGTTGTTCACATAAAATTGAAACAGATTGCGTCTAAGCTTTGAAACTACGACAATGTCCCCTCCCCCCCCAAATTTTTGAGAATCTACATCTAGAGTTGATAAATGGATGCCAATCACCTCCCTCAAAGCAATACTTGCTGCATAATACCTTTATCCAAAGTGAATTATCTTCATTGGCAAATCTCCACCACCACTTAATCAAGAGGCAAACATTGACATCCCTTAATCTCCCCACTCCCAGTCCACATGATTAGTACTCCTAGTTATCTCATCCCACTTAACCAAGTGCACCTTCCTCTTTAAATCAAATCCCTCCCCAAAGAATGCAGCTTGGATTCTATCAATTTCTTTGGCCACTCCTTCAAGAATCTTGAATAAAGAAATATAGTAAACTGACAAACTAGACATGACTGATTTTATGAGGGTTAATCTTCTAGCAAAAGATAAAAATCTCCTCTTCCACCCAGCCAAGTTTGGATTTCATTTTGTCTATGACTGGTTTCCAAATCTTCTTCCTGTTTGGACTAGCACCTAAAGGCAGCCCCAGACATTTAAGTGGCAATTTCGAAGTCTTGCAATTTAACTTGGTTGCAAACTCAATAAGCAAAGAGTCAGAAATTCCAACCCCACAAACCACACTTTTGTGAAAGTTAATCTTAAGCCCTAATAGAATTTCAAAACATGTTAGAATCCTTTTAATATTTGCTACTTCTTCTCAATTGTCTTCACAAAAGAGTAGTGAGTCATCTGCAAATTGCAAGTGTGACACAACCACTCCTTTTGAACCAATTTCAACTCCTTTTAATATTCCCAACTCTCTTTCCCTTAGCATTAAAATGTTTAACCCTTCGGCAACCAAATTGAATAGAAGAGGTGATAAAGGATCACCTTGTTTTAGTCCTTTCTGAGGGCTAAATTCTTGTGTTGGTGATCCCTTTACTAGCACTAAAATTTTGGGGGTGGAGACACACTCTTTCATCCAAGAAATCCATTTTGATCTGAACCCAAAATTTGAAAGTATTGAAAAGAGAAATTCCCAGTTCACAGAGTCAAATGCTTTTGCAAAATAAAGTTTGAGAAGCAGCCCTTTACTCTTTATTTTTTTCCACCCATCGACTATTTCATTTGCAATCAAAACCCCATCAATTATGTTCCTACCACTCAACAAGGTTGTTTGAGTTTCACTTATCACCTCATGTAGCACTGCCTTCAATTTATTTGAGCAGACCTTGGCGAGAATTTTGTACATAGAGCCAATCAAGCTTATTGGTCTAAAATCATTCAAGCAGCTTGCATTATCCAACTTTGGAATAAGGGTGATAAATGAGTTGTTGATTCCTTTAGGCATCTACCAAAGTTATGGAATTCTTTTATGAAATGAATTACCTCATGTT
This sequence comes from Camellia granthamiana, assembly GCA_036172215.1. Lineage (NCBI taxonomy): Eukaryota > Viridiplantae > Streptophyta > Magnoliopsida > Ericales > Theaceae > Camellia > Camellia granthamiana. Next base: position 107,426,674 of record CM069912.1, read on the forward strand.
TGATGACATTCTAGAATTTTTGGAAGCAAAGAAGGTTAAAACCATCAAGCCCAAGAGCTTTGTTCCTATTGAAGTCTATGATTGCTATTCATATCTCATTCTCACTGAATTCTGCCTCCAACTGCTCAAAATAAGCACTATTCCCCACATTCTTGAATGAACTTAATAGCACAGGTCTGTATTTCCACTCCTTAGCAAATTGATTCATAAAATGTGAACACAGTTCCTACTTTACTTGGTTTGGTTCTTCATATAGAGTGCCTCCAACATAAATAGAATAATTGCGTTTCTGCTTTGTCTACTATTAGCTGTGATATGGAAAAATCTGGTATTCCTGTCACCTTTCAAGTTCCAATCTAATCTTGATTTTTGTAGCCATCACCATTCCACCAATCTGTTGAGCTTCCCAACCTCGTTTATTGTCTCCCTTTTTTGGCTCAACTCTACCTCTTCCAGTGTTCTGACTTCTGCAAGCAAATCAAGTTCATGTAGTCTCTCCTCAGCTTTTTTAAGCTTGATTGTAACATCCCTAAACACATCTCTACTCCATTCCTAGAGTGTCGTCTTTAATGCACAGAGTTTTGTTTGAATGATATATCTAGAACTCCCACACACTAGAGTTTCTATCCGAACTTTTTAAAACAAAGATGAGAAGTTGGGGTGCAAAATCCAAGCATTCAGTTATCTAAAGGGTTCAGGACCCCAATCCCTCGCATTTTCCTTTACAATGGACAGAGACAATTCTAGGCAAGCCCCAAAACTTAAATTTGAATATTTCAAGCCACTTAGGATTAAGAAGGAATCTGTCAATTCTACTCTATTTTACTCCACTTTGTGCATTGCTCCATGTAAATTTCCTACCCGGCATGTGTATATCCACTAGTTCACAATTATTAATAAAATCATTAAAATCTTTCATGCCTTTGTGTCTCTTCTAGAGCATCCAATTCTTTCACCCACACTTCTAATCTTATTGAAATCCCCTTCCAAACACCATGGATGAGGAAATCCAGCTTTGAGATTATATAAAATTTCCCAGAGTTTACCCTTTTTGGCTGCATCATTAGGTGCATATAAATTTGTAATAACACACTGGAAAGTGTTAAGAACAGTGCCTGAAAGTAATATAAAATTCTTGTTGTAACAACCATCCGAGAGCTGAAAAATCTCAGGATCCCAGATGCATAGTAAACCACTAGCAGAACCTTCAGCATCCACACTCATGAGCTCCATCTTGTCCCTGGACCAGATTTGCTTAGCATCCATCATAGACAAATTTGCTTTTTTTGTTTCCTGAAGTAACACCATATCAATGTTTCTCTCCTTAATTATATTTTTAATTCTTCTCCTCTTCTCAAGCTTCCTCATACCTCTAATATTTCAAGATATAAGCTTTATTAAAACAAGTTTTAACTCTTAAACCACCTAGATTGTGCTGATTATACATCACATATTTTCTTTTCCTTCATCTTCTCATTATCCTTCTGTTCAAGTTGCACAATTTTTCTTAGAGCTTCAGAGTCATTTTCTTTGCAGTTCATGCCTAAACATCTTACCAGTTGCAGTGTTGCTTGAGCTTCAATTAGGTTGACTTTAATCTTGCTAGATTTGGAACAGGATAAGTTTGATTTTGAGAGTGCTGCTGCTATTGCTCTAACCACAACTCCTTTGTGGGCTACCTTGCTTGAACTTGCCCTTTTTTGCCCCATTCTTTTGGCTAGACCTATGAATCCTCCTAGAACTATAGTGCTGCTAGCTTGATCTCTTCTTTTTCCCTTTTTCCTATTTATCTTCACTAATCTGTTGGTTGATGAGCTAGGCCCAGATTTAGAACACACTGTGATGGGCTTGTCAGTCTCCCATTCATTGGTCTACTTAATTGTTGAAGGGGAAATTACCCACAGGTCCTATGTGTAACATGTGGACACCATTTAATCCTGTAACTTTTTGAGTAGACCCAAAAGTCCTTTCCCCTCTCTCTCTCTCTGTCTCTGCTTTTTGTCTCCCTCTTTACGTTTTCCTCTCTCTCTTTTTTTCTGCATTTTTCTCTCATCGTCTTTGCCATGGACGACGACCAGTGATCATGTCTTTCTCCATTGATCGGGGTTCACCGATAACGACCAATCATCGAAATCAACTCGTGACTTCACCCTCACCGACGGCGAAGATGATATATTTCCGACGAAGAAGATGAATGAATCTACTTAGATCTGATGTAGATCTACTCAGATCTACATCAGATCTAAGTAGATCCACATCAGATTTGGCTAGATCTAAACAAAAAATAGTTGCCGGAGTACAATCTTCTCTCTACATCCGCCTTTCTCCTTGGATCTCTTTTTTTTTTTTTTTTCTCTGCTATATGCTTCTGTTTTTCTGGTCTAATGGAGAAAATTTTCAAATTCTGAACAAGTAGTTTTCGAGTTTTAGTTACAGGCGGTGAAAACTGTAAAATTTTGCAGTTTCAAAATTTTTTTGGTGCTGGAATGAATCATGGTTTAAAACTGTAAAATTTTGCAGTTTCAATTTTTTTTGGTACTGGAATGAATAATGGTATAAAACTGTAAAATTTTGCAGTTTTATAACATTCTTTAGAACTGTAAAATTTTACAGTTTCATAACATGTTTTCCAGTTTGATTAATAAGGATAAATACTTAATAGGTTTTTGCTTTGAAACTATAACTTACTTTTCAGTTTGATCAATATTGGAGATTATTTGCTTGAACCTTACAAAAATTGAAAAATAGCATATGTTTTTCCCATTGTTGCTGTTTTTTGTCGTTTTATTTTTTTTTCCTTTTAGTTTATCAATATTTAGCACATTTTGCTATTTTTTTTTGCTCTAATTTCTCCATTTATTCTTCTTTTTTTTTCCGGTAATATTCTAGACATTCCGGAGGTGAGTCTCCAGTGATGTTCTTAACGTCCAGTGAATGTTCTGAACATTCCAACGACTTCCATCAACGTTCTTAACACTTCGGTGAACTTCCAGCGAAACTCCGGCGACTTCCTGGTGATACTCCGGCGACTTCCCGGCGATGTTGAACATTCCAACGAGTCTCCGGCGACCGTTTGACGGAAGTCCGACGGTAGTAAGATGTGAACAGTGTCTGTAAATTTAAAAAAAAAAAAAAAGGATTTTTTGGTAACAATTAAAAATGTATTGGACTAATTGGTGCAAGTGTTTTGTTTGAGGATTAGCTGGATCTTGAACTTTATACATGGGACTTATCAGTAAGTTCCCCATTGTTGAATTAAGAGGGCCTAAGTTAGACTTACATAGCCCTTCAGATTGTAGTCTTTTAGGCCCATTATTAACCTCCCAAAGCCTACTAGTTTGTGCATTGGATTGGGCTTAATCCAAAGCCACTTCTAGATTAATGCCTTGTTTTACCTTCCTAGATCCATTAAGACTTTTAATATAACCAGGTGTGAGTATCTGGCCAACCACATTTAGAGCTTCGCGAGCACTCTTATTCTGCCTGCTATCCTTCATTATTCTTGTCTCCTGCACGCGTGTCTCAGCCCTAGTTGTTTTTCCCATGCTATCTTTTGTCTCCTCAACCATTGATGTCTCTACCCAAGTGCTTTTACCTAGGCCTGCACTTCTTTTCCTCCTTGCCTTCTTTGATATCTTTATGTGCCAGCACATCTCTAGCTGTCATTTTAGCATCCACATCATCTGCCTTGTCATCACCTTCTTCAACCACCGTGTTTTCTTCCATGGAGTTTTGCACACCATTTGAGTTGGAACTAGAGATCTCCTCATACCTTTGATGTGAAGTGCATCTGTAGTTGATCCTCACCTATTGTACGATCTGTTCTTCACATACTCGTACTGGATAGACCTTCCATTTGCACTCCAAATTTATGTCTTTATTGATCAGTTCCATATTGCTGGTAGTAATTCTTACCCTACCGTCGCGGAACGATGATGGTTAACAAATATCACCATCAAAGTTGGTAACCTCTCTCCAAATGCTTTTAATTTTCCTGAAAGTATTCGAGTTCCATAAGTTGAGGGGAATGCTAAAGAAACTCAGCCACACATGCCTTTCTTGTTCCAGTTAAAGGTTTGATGACCATTCCGTAATGCATTCACTGCAATCCTGAGTCCATTCCTCAAGCATTCGTTTCTTGTTCTTCATCTCCTCCGCTAACTTGAATGTTATCACAATATCTCAATCGCCTCCTCTTACTAATATGTCCTTAATTCCTTTTGCTTTGAGTTCATCCTTCAGATTATTAGCAAAGTAATTTGGTTTTAATCTTATGAATACATTTTCATATAACCACCCATTACCAATCTCATTCACTTTGATAGTAGTTACTGATGTCTCTAGTGGTTCCACTCCCCTTGTAGCCTTTGCAAAAGTCCTCCTATCAATACCCTGCTTCCATCTCTTTTGGGGTTGATGTGCAAAAAATTTGCCGACCTCATTCTTCCTTCCTTTCATTGTAATAGGTTGTCTACTTCTATCGTTCACCTGGCCATGCTCTGCATTCTTAACTACCAATGCTTTATCCCTTGCCCACAAGCCATCAACTTTTTGGGTAGCTATGTTTGCTGCTACAGGACAATCAAATCTCACAAAGCCAAATGTTATGTTCGTTGCTTTCTTTCTCTTTTGTGGCATGAATTCATCCTTGACAATTCCAAAGTTTGAGAATAACATATGAAGACTTTTTGGCTCCATTGATTCAGGTAAATTGTCCACAAATAGTGTGAACAATCTTGACCTCATCCCCCTAATCCCTATTCCTTGGTATCCTTGTTTTCTTCTCTACTGAACTACTGGTATCCATCCTCCTTGCTCTAGCTACGAACCTCTTCTTACCATTGCTAAATGATATGTTGCTGCCCCACTGTGGATCCACATTGGTTTAATTTGATGATTCTTTTTATTATATACTTGATGCAGTAACAAACACGAAATATGAATTTAGAATCTATTGTTTCAAAAGAGAATACTGAAAGTAGATATTTCTTTAGACTCGTGGAATGTTTTGATTTTGTTTCAATACACCTCATAAATTATTTTTAGATTCAAATTACCATTATCTTTCTCAGTAAATCTTAACCCCAATTAGTACTTCTGGTGGCCACCACCTCCAATCCAGCCACTTCCCGTTTAGTCGTCATACTTGAGGTTGCAAGCCAATAATGATGTCTCCTCTCCAAAACCCCTCATTCACTTCCTCTTTCTCTTTCTCTTTCTTTTTATTTTCTTGTGTCCTTTCTCGTTCTCCATCTTTAGCCACCTGCACTAGCCATATACACTACGACCTCTTTTCTAGTCACCATCGTAACCCTTACTCTTGCGACCTACCACTCTGGTTGCCTTTAACCACCACAACTATTATAGCCCATACTCTAATGAGTTTTACCCTAGAGAGAGAGAGAAAGAAAGATTTAAGGTTTCAGGCAACGAGGAAAAAGAAAAAGAAAAAGAGAGAGTGCAGAAGAGGATCATGAGGAGTCATGAAGGAGAGGAGCAGGTAGTGTCGTGGAGGGATGTGAAAGGGCGATGGGGGTTGGAATAAAGGCAATGCTTGAGCTGGAGGTGTGACGGTGAATGATAGGTTATAGTGTTGGATGGTAGTATTGTGTAAGGGATTGAGAAATTAAGGTTTAGAATTTTGTTTAGAAGAGAAATTTATTTTAGGAACAAAATTATAATTAAAAAAAATTAAGGGCACTTGGGCCATAAATCTAATTTTGAAACTTTTGGAGCCATAGGGATAATAATAATTTACAAAGACCATATTATCTTTACCTATCTATTTATCTGTCCACTATTCTACCTATTTGTTCACCTCTATGTCTAGTGTTACTTATCTGTCCACATCACCACCACCACCAATCGCCATTGGTCATTGTGGACTCGCCTTTTTCTACGCCTCCGCCTTTCGGAAAGGGCTTGAAAAGAAGGCCTCACAATTCAGACTCTACCTGTGGTTCTGAATCTAGTCTCACAAGTGCAATGTGAAACTGATAAACACCGAAGAGTCCAATTCGACAAATCTTTTTGAAAAATTGATTTTAAATCAAATAATGCCAAAATTGGATTGCTTTGCCAGATTACAGAGTCGCTACCTAAATATTTTGTTTTGGGGAAATTTAAGAAACCCTGACTCGTGCTAAAGGCTACGTGTCCGTCATCACCAAAGTTGCCTCGGCTTGGGAACTTGGATACGAGAGGGGAAGGTCCTAAAATGAGCACCCGCGCTCGCCCGATTAAAGATCAGCCTCTATTAATCATGATATGTTCTTTTATAAACATTATGTATTCTTATTCCGGTTATTAGCTAACTTTACTATGTGACGCACACAATCAAGCATAGACTACATCGCAAGACTTGGAACATTTTCAAATCATGTTTGTTTTGCAAAAATGGTTTGAATTTGCCACCCTCAAGTGGGCTTAAAACATACATTTGTTGAACTGTTCCAATTCAAAGATCCACAGGCATTCATGCAGTTTAACAAATAAGCACATAGCCTCAAGGCAAGCATGCTAATCATGGCAACATCAACACGCATGCGATATGCTAAAGCGTAAAAGCTTACTGAGTACTCCAAGCCAAAACAAAAACTAGTTAGAAAGATGCATGATCCTAACTATACAAGATGCCTAATGCAACGCATGTGATAATGTAATTAAATAGGCTCGGCTACTTAATCATGATATTTTCAACACTTTGATAGCATGCTTTGAAACACGTATTCAAAGAAGTATTGAAATGACTATGCAGTTTGAATAATGCGCCGAGCCTTGGTGCATGCAAGACAAATGAATGGATGCAAGCATGCGATATGCTAATTGAAAATGTTCCTAATCTAACCATCGAAAGCGATTAAATAAAAGGGAGAAAGACGTGGGGTGAAGATACACACACTCACGTACACTTATTACAACATTATGCCCTCGCGAAAGAGGGTCTGAATGAACTAGCTAACTAGCTACGCTAATTAAGCTAACTAGTACAAACCAAAACAAATTAACTAACTATTCTAAGCTGGCTAAATATTACAAATCGGAATTGAAGAATTAGTTACACTAACTAATTAAGTATAACATTTGAATTAACTAGCTATTCTAAGCTAACTAAAGCAATTAAATGGCCTCGAGGGCAAGGGACGCATGCATGCTCAGTTGCCCCACCCGAAAATGCCACCGCCTTGCCACTGTAGCCTCTGTTTGCATATTATTTGAACACCAACAGTGTTACCAACTTCCAGAATGCCTCTGCTCCAACTCAGGAGCACACTTGTGCAATTTTTCAATAGTGGCCGATCGGCTACTGCTAGTGGCCGTCGGCCACTACTTGTGGCCGGTCAGCCACTCCTGTCCCGAACTTCCTTTTTGCTGCAACAGAGAGCAAACAGAGGCAAAGCAGTGTATTCTCAAGGTTTGTGTGCATTGTTACTCTCCTTATCATAACACAAGTTCAAAAGAGTGTAATTCTCGGCCCTCAAACCATCAACCAAGCATTTTCAATGCATGATGGCTAAGGAGCCAAGCTTGTACAAGTTAATGAATGCAAAACAAGACTCTACAAAACCACAACCCTATCATGCATGATCAAGGGTGATGGTGACCAAGAAAAGTGGCACGTTTCATCACTTTGAGTATGAAATGTCCTATATTTCTCGTGTTCAAATTAACGTCTGATCTGAACACATGCAATGCAACACGAAGATCTTGCCTCTTTTACTTTGTTCATTTTGTTTACCCATTTTAACTTATCAATCCATTCTTTAATTATTTAGTCCGAAAGGTGAGTGTCCTCTCATGGAAAGAGGGCATAAATCACAAGTGCCTTAAGCATGAAAGAGACCTCATGCCGTTAATAATGAACTCCCGAAGGAATTAAACCATTAGGCATGAGGGTCTCAATTTCACTCCCAAGCCAACAAAGGGTTCAAAGCCACTTTCAAAATAAATGAAAGAGTGGAATAAAGGAGTATGTGACAGAGCTTATGATGCTGAAATTACATGCAAAATAGCACCATTACATGGCTTCGACTCAAAAGAATGATGATCAAAGCATTGAAACAACAAACTAGTGAAGGAAATTACACTACAACCCTACAATACAAGCCTCAAAGGACCAAACCAGCTCAAAACAGAGCTAAAACAAGTTGAAACAGTAGCAAAAACTTGCTGAGATTAAGGTACAAAATGCTAGAAAAACATGCTCACCTGTTAAGCTATCTAGGCATGCAAACAAGACTCAATGAGGGGAAGCTATCCCCTCCAATTTTGGACTTCAAAAGAAGGCTTTTGCCACTGAAATAATTTTGAATTTCAGTGGTTAAGAGGCCCAAAAATTTTGATTTGAATATGCCAAAAGATGGTACAAAAGTCTACACAATTAAGCAACAAGAAGGGTGGATCACCCCTTAACACAAAATAGCCTCAAACCATCATGTTAAGTCTAAAAAACTCGAGTTTTTTGTAGTTGAAAACCAACTCAAAAACAATACCAAAGGATGGCAAAATAAGTAGTCAAAGCAAGTACACTAAGCAAGTGAACTACCTCTTGAAGCTCAAGCACAAAACAACCCCAAATTCCAGCTCAAACCTCCTTTAAGAGCTCAAACTAAACTCCAAAGAACCTCAACTCAAAGGTGAGAGTGTTTGGTTTAAGGCTTGATGTGCAAAGGTGTAGAGAAACTAGACTTTAAGGCACAAAATAAGAAGAGAGAGAGAGAGAGAGAGAAAGAGAGAGAGAGAGAAATGTGATCCAATTTTCTAACCCCTGTAAATGGGGGAGAGCACCCCCTATATATAGAAAATCAAGGTTTAGGCTTGAATTCATCCTACCATACACATATATAGAGATGCACTTCAGTGAACAACAGCTGGCACAGCTGGCAAACAAATATCTAAAAAAGGAGACAAATGGTCGTTGGCCACTATTAGTGGCCGTCAGCCACCACAAGTGGCCGACAAGCACAGCTAGTGGCCGACAAGTTCCCTCCTCCTTCCAGGCAATAGGCAACAAGGTTTTGGCCCAAAAACAAGCACAAAACAAATAGGTTTAGAGGCTCAAAGGCAAGGTGTTCCGCCGAGGATTTCGGGCGCTCAAAACGAACACAAACAAGCACAATCATCGAGTGCATAAACGATGACGTCCAAGTCTTAAGGATGGTCAAAAATGGGGTGTCTACAGTTGCTCCTCTTTGACAGAACTCAGAAGCCATAAAATGACGGGAGTGAATGTCAAAGCCCAGAGACGACCCATTTTTGACAAAGCCGAAGACTTGGACAAATAAACAAACAAAACAAAGAACGGTTACGCCCGCAGGCTGCCTACATATCTCTTTAAAAGGAATCAAACCAGCGTAATTCTGGGGCAAGATGCAAATGATATGCACGATGTAACAACATAACTTATGATCCTACAATGAGGCTATAATGAAACATCTAGATGCAAGCATTATGCAAAGAAATGCTACATGCAATCTCGTACATGAAAAGAAATAAGAAAACACGCCACACGTGAGAAGTATGAGCCAAACTACATTTCATGCAAAAAAGGATGTAAGAAAATTATGAAAGCTTAACTACGCATCACGCAGCGAAGGCGAAAAACAACATAACCATCGGGCGCACCCGGGGTGTCAAACAAGATCCTAACGCGTCGCACACGGAAGGCAAGAAGGAATGTTGTGAACACAAGGACACACCCGAATGCTCCTAACCGAAGCGGTGATAAATATCGGAACACGTCCAAATATTTGTAACCAAAACAAGGAGTGGTATAAGCATCGGAACTCGTCCGAATGCTTCTAACCAAAGCGTCCTAACACGTCGCACGCGAGAGGAGAAGAGAGTGATGTAAACACCGGGCGTACCCGAATATTTCTAACCAAAAGCGTTCTAACGCGTCACATGTGAGAGGAAAAAAGGGGTAACGAGAACACTGGGGCATACCCAAATGTCTCAAATCGAAGCATCCTAACGCGTCACACACCAGAGGAGAAAGGGAGTGGTGTAAACACCGAAACTTGTCCGAATGCTTCTAACCAAAACAAGTAGTGGTGTAAACACCGAAACCCGTTCGAATGCTTCTAACCAAAAGGAATGGTGTAAACACTGGGCATACCCGAATGTTTCCAACCAAAAGGAGTGGTGTAAACATCGGGCGTACTTGAATGTTTCTAACCAAAAAGAGTGGTGTAAACACCGGGCGTACCCGAATGTTTGTAACCAAAAGGAGTGGTGGTGTAAACACCAGGCATACCTGAATGTTTCTAAACAAAACAAGGAGTGGTGTAAACACCGGGCGTATCCGAATGTTTCTAACCAAAAAGAGTGGTGGTGTGAACACCGGGCGTACCCGAATGTTTCTAACCAAAACAAGGAGTGGTGTAAACATCGGGCGTACCCAAATGTTTCTAACCAAAACAAGGAGTGGTGTAAACACCGAAACTCCTCTAAATGAACCGTACATACAATATCGTACATGCATAGGAAAGAAACTTAACAAGCATAATACAGTAAGCGTGCATGTTCTACGCAAGATTAACCAAGCATGTTCTATGTAGTAATAAGAAAAGCATGTTCTATGCAGGAGATGGAGAAATGCATATTCTATGCAATAGGATAGGATGCACGCAATAACCAATTGCGAAAATGCATGTTCAATGCGAGATTAACAACATGCTCGACGCAAAATACCGAATAAAGAAATGCATGTTCTATGCAATGATAAAAAGCGTGTCTAATAAAACCAATTCAGTCGCAATCCCCGATTTACCTCTCGGAGGAGTTACAATATATTTCGAAAGGATACACCTCATTCATGTTGACTAGTGATGAGTCATGCACTGAAGACATGGTTTGAAACTTCTGCAGAGACACTTTGTGCTGAAAAGTGAACTTTCTTTGCACTTTCTTGAGAACCAAGGACACAAAACAACATAAAAACACACAGGGAGAACACTGGATGCTTGTCGGCCACCCTGAAGAAGTGTCAGCCACCTGTCAACCACTAGTGAATTCTGTCAGCCACAAATGGTGGCCGTCGGCCACCAATAAAGGCCGGTTGGCCACCTGTGGCAATTTGGGACATTTTGGTCTTTTTGCATAGAGATCTTTAAGTACACATCTCCAAACCTCATTTCCTCACACCTCTATTGCCGAAATTGCTTCCTCTTCCTCTCTAGACATTTTCCCCCTCTAGATCTATGCTTTATACGCATTTTCCAATGCCCCACGCGAAGTTGATTCGCTAAAACCTCTTGATTTCCTCCGTTTTGAACCGATTGGAATTTGTTTTCAATGCTTTTTTCTCCATTTTCGCCACTTGAGGTTTGTTTCCCTCGAGTTTGTCTTGAGTTTGGCGCCTTTTCCCGGGCTTTGACTTTTTCTCTCATTTTGTCTCTCCGAGAGTTGACTTTTGGCATTTTTCACCCATTTTGCTCATTTTTGCCTACTTTCTCACCTTCTTTTTAGATGGCAGACGACATTCCTCATGACGAAGGTTCACCAGGAATGGAGGGTGATCTCGAGCATATACCATTACCACCCAGAGTCCGACCCTTTGACCCAAAGAGATACCACCCTAAGGCGCATGTACTACCGCCCGATACAGTTCGTCATTTCAGTGGATTCGCACGAGGCGCACCAAAGGATCTCTTGCTGCAAGAGCCAGACTCTCACTTATCCTACGGTGCCTCTGAGGTACGCACTGTTTCCCTACATTTTTGCAATGTACTTTGCATTTCCTGTATAACTCGCACTTTTGCACTGTCTTTCATCTGCTTATCCCAAACACATTCACGAACTGTATTTCTTACACTGCCTTTCATCTGCTTACTCTGATCACATTCACGCACTGTATTTCTTACACTGCTTTTCGTCTGCTTACTCTGAACACAGGTAGACTCTCGTTTTACCCGAGGATATGGGACCACATCTGCGAGATAGTGGTACATGGACCTCCCCGTCGGTGTCTGCCAGATCGTCGACGAGGCGGGGTTTGGTTTATTCTGCATGGGGCTGTCGCGCCTCATGGCGAGCAGATCCCTACTTGGCGCGCTGGTAGAGAGGTGGTGGGACACCACCAACTCTTTACACTTTTCTACAGCAAGAGACATGACAATGACCCCGTACGACTTTGCTATGCTCACGAGCATCGAGGTAGGAGGCCGGTCGATCCCATATGATACTGACATGGGTGAGTGGGAGGCCGCCTGGATCTATTTACTGGGGGCACGCCCACCTCTCTTTCAATCGGGGACAGTTCGGTACAGCTGGTTTGCAGACTAGTTTAGAGGGACAGCTCCGGAGATTGTAGAGGAGATCAAACAATATGCCCGTGGCTTCTGGATATTCCTCTTTGGCACTACCTTATTCGCCGATAGGGCGAACACAGTCGGGCAATATCTTTTGAGTGCTTTGGTGGACTTGCCTCAGGTCCGGCAATACGACTAAGGCGGCGCTGGCCTCGCTACCCTGTATTGCTATATGAGCTCGACATCTCGCAGGAGCGGGAACAGAGTTGGCGGCTGTTGGAGAGCCTAGGAGGTATGCTTCACTTTTCTGCTTTATATTCTCTGCCGTGCTTTCTGTTTTGCACTTTCTGTACACTGCACGCACATAGTTTGTTTTTTGCTTTATCTGTATTTATCTGTTGTATACTCACTGTTGCCCTTTTGCTTTTTATAGCTGTGGGTGTACGCCTATTTTTCGACGCTTGCCCTAGAGCCAGAGGTCGAGATGTCTCTTGGGGTGCCATACTCCCACCGGTATGACATGAGATGCCAGCGGAGAGCCCAAGAGACTCTCTCATTCTTTCGTCAATATTTTGATATAGTAAGGGCAGCAGAGGTAACTCAAAACTCATAGTTCTTTCTACTTTCAGCTCTGATTTATATTGCATATCTAATGGCAACTAACGACCTATGCATTTGCTGCCCATAGATCTTATGGCAGTCCTGGGCGACGATGCTAGAGGGTGTCAGATATCAGTTCGCTGGCGCTTGGGGTGCTTTTCATTATCGACTCGTGCTTGAGGGACCGATAGGTCGAGCCTGGTTCCTAGGCGAACGCTTCATGCGCCAAACATTGAGTTTGCCACTATAGATGGTTCCCATGCTACCTCCGCCATCCATGCGGGCCACAGAAAGTCTCTCCTCTCAGAAGGTCATTGACTTTACGCGAGGCGTGGAGGCTGACTATTTTCTTAGAGAGGGGGACTACACGACATATATTTAGACGCACCTCATGCCCCCCTTGACGAGTGTTCGTGCTCATACAGGGAGAGTAGCTGATGCCCTTTCGACGAGCAGGGCCCGAGTACCGAGGGGCAAGGCTAAAGGGATGCCTCCCTCTATAGGCAGAGTTTTTGATGGCTAGAGCTTCCGACCGAGCTAACAGGTTGGCGGTACTCTGGAGAGGCTTATCAGATTCCGATTGAGCCTTCATTGCCTGGTCACAAATATGTCAGGACACATGATTCACCTCCGGTATGTATTACAATTTTCATTTTTTCCATTCTCGCTCAAACACTCAAACATTCATTCCTTCCGGACACTGATCATTCCAAATTGCATTTGCAGGCGCCCACAGACTATGTCGAGGGATTGCTAGAGATGTTAGCCTCATTTGACGGCATGATCTTGCGCAGGGAGGCACTGCTCAATTTCCACGGTATCCAAGTAGTTTTTTAGTTTTCTTACATTTTGGTCATCATATTTCTGCTGACGTACTGAAACTGACACTTAGACTGAACACTTCCCCATATTGCATTGATACGCTGCATGTATGGATCACATCTAACACATTACATTCACACACCGTATCTGACTTCTGCATGTACTCATTCTGCACGTCATACTTGCATCTGATACACATACTAAGCCTGACATATACCAACTATCTTTTCAGGTCCCAGTTTTACCGACAGCACTGGCGATAGCAGCAGCAGGACAATCAGCACCCCTTCCAGCAGTAGGGAGAGAGAGACAGGCTCCGGCACGCGACCGAGAGAGACGTCGTGAGTCTATCATACGTGATGACGGTGAGACCAGTAAGACCGATGAGGTTGCAGATCAGCATGACGAGTCATCCGAGAGCGGAGATGATGATGTTGGCTCAGATTCCGCTAGTAGAGATAAGGCTAAACCAGGCTCTGATGCAGAGGACGTCGATGACTCCGGTTCCGGTTCTGATTTAACACCGGGGTCAGATAGCGGTGCGGATGGAGACAGCTCTACAGAGTCCACTCCGCCGAGGAAAAGGACAAAGAGGGCCTCTAGAGTTTGACCTAGCTAGCGTTGATTCATATGTTTTTGTTTAGTTTCTTTTTGCTAGTAACGTAGCACATTGTACAGCTTTAGACAGTTTTATTTTCTTAAAAACTTGTATTCTTTGTAAAAAGAAACCATGATTGGAATGAAAATAGCTTTTGGCGAAAGAGTGTTGTATTTTACATTCTGAGCATCGCATTGCACCACACAGTATAAAAACAAGATTGATGGACATTGAACTTTGTGCATTGTATTGGCAATTTCTTAATTAGGTAATGAACCGACCAACACATAACAAACAGGGTAAAACAACTTGACGAACAATGCAACAACTCGATAAACAAAACAAATACAACTCGATAAGCAACATAACAACTCGATAAATAATGCAAAACAACTCGATAAACAAATTGAAGCAATTTGCGAGCAACTGAACAAAACTACGAAAACAAAACAGTAGAATGCATCAAGAGCAGAACAAAACACAAGTTCTCAACACTCCCAACACACAGGAAAACCAAAGGAATTTTGTTGGGCACAAACAGGGGTTGTCGGCCGCTAGTGGTGGCTGTTGGCCACCAAAAGTGGCCGGTCGGCTACAAAAGGTGGTCGGTTGGCCACCAGCACTGGCCAGTCGGCCATTAGTGCAGTGGGCCTCCAGATTGCTGCCATCTGTCTTCCACTCAGCAGCTTATCTTCTACAAAAGTTTGGGACTTCGTAGTTTCTTCATTCCAGCTCTGTTTTTGCCACAAATGGAAGCATTTTTCACCAAAAAACTCTCAACTTGGATTGCAACCTTAGATGGCTCAGAAAAAGTGAACTTCCGGGGTTTCGGGATAAATGCATTATTTCCGCTAAGTCGTACCCCACTGTGTTTTCCATTCCTCCATGTCGCGGCTAGATGTTGGAACCCGGTTACACATGTTTTTAGCTTTGGGGGACAAGAGATATGTCCGACAATTGAAGAGTTCCAAGTTTTGATGGAATCCCGACGTGACGAGGAAATCCTACCCCAGTCCCATTTTAGTCACGTCCAGGCTTTAGGAAGGATGTGTGGGCTCACTTTACACGATGCCCGATCTTTGGTTCACAACAGAGAACTAGACATTCCCAGTTTGATTCATCAATTTTCTGACACCGGCAACCACGACAACCGTCTCTGGCAAAGTTTCGGCAGCATGCCCTTTGCTTGTGTATTTTGGCTCATTTCCTGCTTGCCCCCGGTTCTAGAGGGTCTAGCATTCACTTGATTGAAGTGGCCCAAGGCTTGAAAGAGGGCAATAGCTGCATTGGCTTGATATTAACCGAGACTTTGATAGGCTTGGACACCTTTCATAGACGGGAGACAACCAAATTCGCAGGAAGTCCACTACTTTTGCAGGTAATGTTTCCCACCCTTCTCACATGTGTTTCGCACATCACTCGGCCCTCGGGCTCCATTTTTCTCTCAAAACCCTTTCTCATTTTTTCTCTCCACGTACACCTCTCTATTATTTAATCTCTCTTATTTTTCATCCCTCCCCAGATATGGCTTATGGACAGGTTAAAGGTAGTGGACTCTTACCCTGGACATTCAGCACGAGGTTATTTCTTTTGCCAAAGGCTAGTTGATTTCCCGAACGAAGGGTAGTGGTGCCATTGGATGTGCAACAGGTCTGCTGCTGACATTGCTGGGCGTTGTCCTTGGTTTGATCTGCCCGAGATGAGCTACAGCATGTCTCGACAATCTGGCATTCAGTTGATTGGCTTGGCACACTGTGTCTTCTACTTTCCATTCCGGTTTAAGCATTAATTCGGACACGACTAGACTTGCCTAGAAAAAAGGGTAGAGTACTCGGCTTCATTTCCAATTCGAGGCTCACAATTAGCTCGATATCCCACTGCATGGAGGACAAGAGAACTTCTGGCTCCCTCTCCCGCTTCCAATTTCATTTGCACTCTTTCTGGCGAATGCATAGCTTAGCTTGAAGATGAGGCGGAAACTGGGCCTACCTTAGCATTTAAGGCTTCCACAAGCTCTAGGAGGGGATGCAGGAACACCTGACTTATCGATACCCCAAGTTTATTGCTTTGATTTATATTTTCAAGTTTTCCTTTTGAATGTAATAAAAAGCAACTTTGATTTGTATCAAGAGTTAGAGAACTTTGTATTGAAATTGTGGGTACCAAAAATTTTCCTTTTGGTCCAAAAATGGTCTAAGTTGTAAAAAGATTAATTTGAACAAAATCAACTTTTATCAAAACTTTTCAAAACCATTTTCGATAAGGATCACAACTGGACACATTTGGAATCTATCCTCGAGATGTATAACCCCGAATCCAGTAAATGGAAAGTTGCCTCTAGACTGAATAGCATTGCTCAACACTGTAATCAGCTCTTCTCTCAGGGTAAGGATCACAACCGACCTTTCAGATACTGAGTGGACAAAGATGCCTTGATCAAACACATGGACACAATTGAGTTTGAAGTGTTTAGGGCTAAGCTTCAGAAAGAAGTTGCCTACGTATCCTGAAGATGGGAATCAAGCCTTACGTAGTTCAGTTCGGGTTCACTCGTGTATTAACACTCTCCTTTTGTGCTCTAACTTTTGCCAAGGCCGGCCTTTCTAGGTTTTCAACCTTGCAAGCTCAGTTTTTCTTTTTTCTAATTTTTTGTGCTCTAACTTTTGCCTAGGTCGCCCTTCTGGGTTTTCGGCCTAGCGAGCCTCTCAAGGATAATATTTCTTCAACTTGTCCATGTTGATTGGTTGGGAGAACTTGAGGCTATCTAGGTCTATAAGAATAATAGCTCCACCTGACCAGATTGATTTGATAACGTAAGGACCAGTCCCATTGGGTCTGAACTTGCCCCTAGGGTCATGAATGGGAGCTCGGTTGTTTTTGATCACCAAATCCCCTTCTTTAAGATTCCTGGACTTAACTTTCTTATTAAAAGCCCTGGCAATCCTACGTTGATAACCTTGAGCATGCTACAATGCTTTCAGCCTCCTCTCATCGAACAGCATCAGTTCCTCGAACCTATTCTGCTGCCAATCCGCTTCTGCTATCTGGTACTTAGCCATAACCCGCAGCAACGGCACTTCAATTTCGATCGGCAAAACAGCCTCCATCCCATAAACCAGAGAATACGGAGTCGCTCCAGTAGATGTTTGAATTGAAGTCCTATAGCCCTAGAGAGCTAATGGCAATTTGTCTGGCCAGTCCCTGTAGGTTTCCATCATCTTCTGTAAAATGTGCTTGATGTTCTTGTTGGTGGCCTCGACAGCTCCGTTGGTTTGCGGCCGGTATGTGGATGACTTATGAAAAGCCACGTTGTATTTCTCTAACAAGTCGATCACTTCTTTTTTAAAGTGGGAACCATTTTCTGAAATGATCTCATTCGGGACCCCATAACGACAGATGATATTATTCTTGATAAACTTAGCTACATGCGACGCTTTCAACACTACATAGAATTGGGCCTTAACCCACTTTGTAAAATAGTCTATTGCCACCAGGATATACTCATGCCTATTCAATCTCTTCGAAGTAACTGCCCCAATAACATCAATTTCCCAAACTGAAAAAGGCCATGGTGAAGTCATGTTGTACAGCATCAGTGGTGGGATATTCATGCGATTTGCATGAATTTGACATTTGTGGCATTGCCGAACAAAACCAATACAATCCTCCTTCATAGTTGACTAGTAGTAACCCTACCTAAGAATCTTTCGCGCTAGCATTACTCCACTCATATGTGATCCGTATTCTCTTCCGTGGATGGCCTTCATTACGCGCTTCGACTCTTCTGCATCAACATATAGCTTGTGCATTCCCAGATGACCTCGTTTATACAATTTACCTCCGCAAATGATAAACTGAGCAGCCATTCACCGTATTGCCCTTTTATCTTTGGCATTTGCCCCTAGTGGATAAGCCTCTTTTTCTAAGAAGTTCCAAATATCATGATACCAGGGGTTTTGATCTTGTACTTTATCTATTGCGGCGATCAACTTGTAGGTCGGCACATACATCTGTTCAATAATGATCGGACGTAACCGGACTCCCAAAGGGATGTCTATCATAGAAGATAGAGTTGATAAAGCGTCAGCGAACCTGTTGTTCTCTCTTAACAGATGCGTGAAAGTTAGATTCTCAAACCTAGGAATCAGAACATCCAAGGTTTGGTGATAGATTTTCATCATTTCTTCCTTAACCTTCTAGTCTCCTTTTGCTTGAGACATAACCAGGTTCGAGTCCCCAATGATGTCCAACCGCTTTGCCCTTAGTTCCAGGGCGACTTCCAGTCCAGCGATACATGCCTCGTATTCTACTTCGTTATTAGATACTTTAAACCGGAGTTTGAAAGCTAAGGGTATGTGGGAATTGTCGGGTGCTATTAGCAATACCCCTATCCCATACCCATACTGATTAGATGCTCCGTCAAAGTACATGGTCCAAATCTCTTCCTCGACTTGTAGAATAGCCTCATCTGGGAATAAGTATTCTACTGCCTCGTTCCCTTCCACTAGGTGATCAACTAAGAACTCAGCTACCGTTCTCCCCTTAACTGACTTGCGCGTGACATACTTCAAATCAAATTCGGAGAGAAGAAGCAACCAACGAGCTAGCCTACCCGTAAGTGCTGGTTTCTCGAAGAGATATTTGATGGGATCTAATCTCGAAACCAGAATTACAGAGTGAGCTAACAGGTAGTGCCTCAACTTTCTGGTAGCCCATACCAAGGCTAAGCAAGCCTTCTCCAGCGGGGTGTAACGGGTCTCATATTCCAACATTTTCTTGCTCAAGTAATAGATGGCTTTCTCCACTCTATCCTCAGATTCCTGCGCAAGCATACAGCCGATAGTTGTGTCAGTTACTGACAGATACAAAATCAATGGTTTTCCCAGCTCTAGCGGTGATAACATAGGCGGGTTTTGAAGATACTGCTTGATCTGCTCAAAAACAAACTGGCATCGGTCATCCTATTAGAATTTATTTTCTTTCTTCAGGAGATCAAATAGTGGTTCACAAGTCAAAGTTAATTTTGCAATAAACCGTCTTATGAATTGCACTTTACCCAGAAAGCCTCGCATCTTCTTTTTAGTCCTTGGTGGTGGCATTTTTAGGATGGCTTTGATTTTGGAAGGATCAACCTCGATGCCCCTCTGTGTGATCAAGAAACCCAGCATTTTCCCTGCTGTAACACCAAAAGTGCATTTCTGTGGGTTCAGCCCCAATCAATATTCTCTAATCCGTTGGAAAAATTTCTTCAAGGCGGTGTAGTGGCCCTTTTTTTCCTTGGACTTGACAATCATGTCGTCTATGTACACTTCAACCTCTTTGTGGATCATATCATGCAAGATAGTGGTTGCAGCCCGTTGATAAGTAGCCCTAGCATTTTTCAAACCGAACGGCATCACCCTGTAACAGTAGGTTCCCCATGGCGTGGTGAAGGCAGTCTTCTCTCTATCCTCGGGTGCCATCAAAATCTGGTTATACCTGGAAAACCCATCCATAAAGGAGAGCAACGCATGGCCTGCGGTGAAGTTCACCAATTCATCAATGTACAGTAGATGAAAGTCGTCATTCGGACTAGCCTTGTCTAGATCTCTGAAATCCACACACAACTAAATTCTACCATATTTCTTCGACACCGGAACAATGTTGGCCAATCAAGTAGGATACTCAGACACTAGCAAAAACCCTACGTCTATCTGCTTGGTGACCTCTTCCTTGATTTTCAAAGCCCAATCCGGGCGTATTCTCCGAAGCTTCTACTTGACGGGTTGGGCCTCAGGGTTAACAGGGATCCGGTGCTGTACAATCTCAGGATCGATTCCAGGCATGTCTTCGTAGGACCACGCGAAAACATCTTTGAAATCTTTTAATAAAGCGACTAAGCGCTGGCGTTCCTCCGAAGACAACGTAGACCCGATCTAGACTAGATGCAGATCCTTCTCAGTACCCACATTAATTGAAATGATTTCATCAACAAGGGATTTTACAAGCCTCTCCTCCTCTCGATCAATCAAATGTTTCAAAACCAGAGGAATTCCTTCCTTGTCGTTTTTATCAAAATTTTGAAAGTCGTGATCAATGCAATATACAAGTGGCACAAAGAAGTACTCAGAAACAGCAGTGGTACCATTCTCATTCAAAGCTTCCAGCTCGTCCAATTCCTCGGTTACAACCGACTCAAAATAAAAGGAAAAAGACGACCTGGACAAAACAACGGCAACCAGGTTATCAACCCCAGGAATACCGGACTCCGATTCAAAAGAACTGGAATCTGATTCCGACTCCACAGACTTTGTGAAATCAGATTTCGGCTCACTACCTGATTCAGAACTGCTGGACAAAAAGCCCTCCTCGAACTACCAAACGAGAGAGGGTGTGATAGATACATCCAGAATACCATCGGAAGGGTCCACACCTGATTGATCTTCGATCATGGAAACGTTGAAGTCATCCCCTAAGCTCTCTAGTTTGATCTGAGGATCCGTTAGGAGACAAGCCAGCGCTGCTTCTATCTCAAATTCACTGCCATTGGACTCATCCTCTGTACTCTGTTCAGCCTCAGCTAGTAAGACAGTTTGTTCTTCTGTGGCTTCAGCTTTTTGCAGCTGTAGGTCAAAGAAAATCTCAAAGCCGAGCAAACACCGCTTCTCAGAGTTCAACCGTGGCTCAGGAAAGCCGCAACTCATAGTGCTTCCCACTTTACTTAGCTTTGGCTTTTCCTGCCATTTCCTTCCCTTTTCTTACCTAGTCCTCTTTGGTAGGCGTGTAACCTAGACCAAAGGTATGAGGGTTATGTGGCACTTCGGCTAATGTAGCAACGCCCTTCTGGTCGCTCCTTCCTAATCCCATCCCGGGTAGGTGTTGTAGCTTATTCATGAGGTAGACTGATTGAGCACTAACGTACAATCCCTCATCAATAGCCAGGATATCTTGCACTACCCAGGTCTCAACCAAGTTGAACCCAGACAAGAAGACATCCTCATGCCGTGTACAATTTCCAGTATCGATGTAGTGACTTCCAGCGGAGGATGTATAGCAGAATTCCCAAAAATAATGGCTACCCCCTTTCTATGGGGGTACTTCAACATTTGATGCAGAGTGGAAGAGATAGCTTTCACTTAGTGCAGCCACGACCATCCAAGGAGTAAGTTAAAAGTGGCTGGAACATCTAGGACATAAAACTCAATATCCTATTGTGTTGGGCCAACCTGCGTTCTGATTCGAACTGTCCCCATCACCTCTCGACTTGTGTTGTCATAAGTTCAAATCACCTGGGCCATTGGTAGGAAGTCTGCGGGCTTCAAGCCAATAGCATAGGCCATGCGCGACGGACACACATTAATTGCAGACCCAGTATCAATCAAGACAACCGGCATCCACTTCTCTTTACATTCAACGAAGATGTATAGTGGTTTGTTATGCTCAGAGCCCTTAGGCGGCAATTCCTTATCCGTGAAGGTCAAAGTTGGCAAAGTGCCTCCTGGGAAAATAAATCCCACTAATTGCTCGAGAGTCGTCTTGATAGAGAGCTTAGCCTTATCCATCCTGATAGAACGGCTTGCCTGTATACCCGTGAAGCCATGAGCAACCCCCAGATAGATATATCTGCTTGAATCTTCTTTAGCTGCTTTAGTACAGCTTCTTCTTTTAGTAGTTTCTCCTTCTGTTTTTCGGCCTCCTTATCTTTTCCAGATGCTTCTGGTTGGTCTAGGTGTGGGGGCTTAAAATACCGTCCGCTCCGAGTCATGTGATCCACTTCCTCAGAATACCAAGTATCATCTGGCAGATTTTGTCCCCCATCTTTATAAGTGTGGGCAAGATACAAATCATTATCTTCCTATCACATTCCTCCGGCAACCGACAAGCAACTGTCCGGTTCCGTTGTAAGTATTCCCGCATCCATATCACAGTCAGTCCCCGCAGGGCCTTTGGCTTTTCTAGCCTTCTAATCATTCTCATCACTTTCGTGTTTAAGCCACTTTAGTGCGGTCTCCTACTCTGTATCAGCTGTACTAACGCTACTCAATTCCTAAGCAAAATTCTTAGTACCGGTGCTCCCGGCAACTTTCGCTTGTCATCGACCGTTCTGGCCGTTGCAGCAGTTCCTGTTTTCAGCTGTTCCTGTTTTGGCTGAGACCCCTCATCTATATCTGGTTGATCATTGAGCCATCCCGAATTATCCGTTGACCCATTCATATCAAACCAGTCAATCTGTACACTCCCCAGGTCTTGTTCATCAAAGAACTGCAGATTGCTGATGTCCTCCTCGAGATCAGCTAAGTCATCCAATCCCTGGCTTGGTCCGTCCTCCCGAACTACATTAACCTCCATTCCTGTCGGCAATTCCACCCCTAGTCTGGCTTGACTGGTTAGCACAATGTAGCGGCACGGGTTGTATTCCTTCTTAGATAAGCTCACGGAGCCCTCAGGCATGCCTTCTTCTACCATAGCCACCACCACAAGTTTGGGTTGGGATATGGATGCACTCATCATGAACAAGTCTGTGTTTTTTGGGATGAATAGGGCTGGCTCAGGTAGGTAGGAGGGGGTGATATATATACTGGGGTCGTAAGGGACGACCAGTGTTTGGATAAGGTTTATTTGTCAGGGTGGAGGGGCTTGGTTATATAGTGGGAAAGGATTTGTAGTGACGTTAGGCTTTTGAGGGGGCGCTATCTCCTTATTGTCAATGAGATCTTGAATCTCATGATGCAATCTGAAGCACAGGTCGGTGTCATGACCATGCTGTTGGTGGAAGGCGCGGTATTTGGCCGGGTTGTGTGTAAGAGGGAGAGGATTGGGAATGAGTGTGGCTCTAGTGGCTTCAAATGCCCTTTTTTGATCAGGACCCTCAAGGCCACAGATAGAGACATGTAAAGTGGGATGAAAACCCTCTGGCCTCGGGGTTGGTGCTTCACGGTTTGTGAGGTTGTGTCGGATGTACCAGCAAAGGGATTGGCAGTTTTCGGTGTGGTGGTGACCATACCAACATTAGAAGACCTTGCAGCTGCACTACTACTCATAGTCGCATTGGAACTGCGTGTGAAAGCCCTCTTGGGCTGCTCTTTATCATGGTCTATCAAACCCTGTTTCATTGCATCCTCTATCTGCACCCTTATTTCATGGAGGTCAGCAAAAATAGGCAGAGGTATGACTATCATCTTCTGTAATAGTCTTGGTTGTAGATTACGGATGACCATTCTAATCTGGTCCTTTTTAGTTGGCTGGGTGGTCATCATGGAGGCCTTGGCCCTCCACCGAGTGACAAAATCGAAGAAGCCCTCCTTCGGCTCTTGGTGAGCTACTTCGAGATCACGCATTGTGACCTCGATTTGAGTGTTATAGGAGTATTGAGCAATAAAGGCCTCAGCCATCTCTTCTTAGCTCCTCTTTACAGAATCTTCAAGTTTAGCATACCAAATGGTCGCAATGCCCGACAAGGTTTGGCCGAAGAGGGATAACTTCTGCAATCTAGATAGGCCCATCGGCCATAGAATGTCTGAGAAGAGTTGCAGGTGGACCATAGGATCACCCGAACCATCAAAGCGGTCTATATGCGACATGTTAAACCTATCCAGCAAGGTCACCGCTGCATCGGTATAGCCATTCTCTATATTCGGGATCGAATTGACAGCTTGAGCTCTTTTGAAGAGCTTTTCAAGCCTGCTCACTTTCAGTGCGGTAAGGTCAACCTCAAACTCAAACGGTGCCTCCGTTGGGTAAACTGGTGCTTTGGAAGTCTGGAGTGGAACTGGCTTTGCCGAAATGTCCACATTTTCCTGGACATTAGTTGTAATCCCAGGTATTGGAACCCTGATTGGGGGTGGATGTGGAGCAGAAGCTACTACTTATTGTGGTTGTTGTTGCTGTTGAAGCCTATTGATCAACTTAGCCTGCTGGGCTGCAATTTTCGCTTGGCGGGAGGTGACTTCCGCTTGGCGGGAATAGTCTGTTAGAGTTGGCGGAGCATTTCTTTCATGTTGACTAAAGGGTGCTGATCTAATGGAACTGGTGTGTACTCTCTTTCTGAAGCGGAAGCAGAAAACTGGACTTTGCTGAATGAAGGTAACTATTGAACCGGTGAGTTATGCCTGACTCTTCTCCGTCTTGTAACCGGGGGTAGTGAAGCAAACACTGGTTTTCCTCTTACAAGATCCCCAGATTGGTAAAGTTGCCTTACTCAAGTCCAGAGTGCTTCGGGGGTAACTGCTTCGTCTGAAGCAATTGTGAAACACTACCTTACAAAAAGAAAAATAAAGTAAAAGAAACAAAAATCAGAAACAGCATATCATCTCGGCTAAGACAGAAACAACACACAGTTACAATCTTAAGCTAGACAACCGTACTCAAACATTGATTTCTGCCCCAAATTTCTGCCTCAAAATTGATACCCTCAAGCTGATACCCAGACTTGCAACTGATACATACATTCCTGCAGAGTTTCACTCTAAAAGCACGTATCAAGAAAATGAGAGCCAAAACACCCCTATGATGGGGTAGGGTTACCCTGTCCTAATTTCGTCAGGAGCTAAGGATTCACTACGCAAACAAGTGGTTTCATACAATTCCTGCATTCGGGTGAGCAACTTGTCCTAGTTTGGAACAGTCTCTATGGTTTCCGATATGCAACTAGGTCGATTGGTCAAAAAGGGTACCTGAGCAAGACTACCTAATATACCTCTCACACCTAACACCGAGAAGTGAAAAGAGGATAAAACAGTACAGCGGTAGTCCAGATCCAAGGCTTGTGTTCCCATCGTGACAGAGCCCGCAACCGGTCAGCCTTATGGCATGCTTTTCCAAGTGAGACTCCGGCAAACCATTCAGGAATAGCAGATGGCAAACACTGTGACTTAAGCGTACCGATGCAAATGCAATGCAAAGAAACACATAAGTGTAGATAAAACAACATATCATGAGTTCAAGTCAAATTCTCTAAATCCCCAGCAGAGTCGCCAGAAACTGTGGACTCACCTTTTTCCGCACCCCCGCCTTCCGGAAAGGGTTTGAAAAGAAGGCCTCACAATTCGGACTCTATCTGTGGTTCTGAATCTAGTCTCACTAGTGCAATATGAAACTGATAAACACCAAAGAGTCCAACCCGGCAAATCTTTTTGGAAAATCGATTTTAAATCAAATAATGCAAAAATTGGGTTACTTTGCCAGATTACAGAGTCGCCACCTAAATATTTTGTTTTGGAGAAATTTAAGAAACCCTGACTCATACTAAAGGCCACATATCCGTCATCACCAAAGTTGTCTCGGCTCGAGAACTTGGGTACGAGAGGGGAAGGTCCTGAAATGAGCACCCCCGCTCGCCCGATCAAAGACCGGCCTATACTAATCATGACATGTTCTTTTATAAACATTATGTATTCTTATTCCGGTTATTAGCTAACTTTACTATGTGACGCACACAATCAAGTATAGACTACATCGCAAGAATTGGAACATTTCAAATCATGTTTGTTTTGCGAAAATGGTTTGAATTTGCCACCCTCAAGTGGGCTTAAAAGATGCGGATTTGCCATCTCAAGTGGGCTTAAAACATGATTTTGTCACTTCGCAAAGTGGGCTTAAAACATACATTCGTTGAATTGTTTCAATTCAAACAACAAAGCTTTCATCCATAGGCATTCATGCAGTTTAGCAAATAAGCACATAGTCTCATGGCAGGCATGCTAATCATGGCAACATCAACACGCATGCGATATGCTAAAGCGTCAAAGCTTACCAAGTACTCCAAGCCAAAACAAAAACTAGTTAGAAAGATGCATGACCCTAACTATACAAGATGCCTAATGCAATGCATGCGATAATATAATTAAATAGGCTCGACTACTTAATCATGATATTTGTAACACTTTGATAGCATGCTTTGAAACACGTATTTAAAAAAGTATTGAAATGACTATGTAGTTTGAATGAAGCACCGAGCCTCGGTGCATGCAAGACAAATGAATGAATAGAAGCATGCGATATGCTAATCGAAAATGTTCCTAATCTAACCATCGAAAGCGATTAAGTAAAAGGGAGAAAGACGTGGGGTTGGAAGACATACACACAAGCACGCACACTTATTATAACATTATGCCCTCGCGAAGGAGGGTCCGAATGAACTAGCTAACTAGCTACGCTAATTAAGCTAACTAGTACAAATCAAAACTAATTAACTATTCTAAGCTAATTATTACAACAATTGAAACAAAGTAACCAACTATTCTAAGCTGGCTAAATATTACAAATCGGAATTGAAGAATTAGTTACACTAACTAATTAAGTATAACATTTGAATTAACTAGCTATTCTAAGCTAACTAAAGCAATTAAATGGCCTCGAGGGCGAGGGACGCATGCATGCTCGGTTGCTCCACCCGAAAATGCCACCGTCTTACCACTGCAGCCTCTGTTTACACATTATTTGAACACCAATAGTGTTGCCAACTTCCAGAATGCCTTTGCTCCAACTCAGGAGCACACTTGTGCAATTTTTCATTAGTGACCGGTTAGCTACTGCTAGTGGCTGTCGACCACTACTTGTGGCCGGTCAGCCACCCTGGCCCGAACTTCCTTTTTGATGTAACAAAGAGCAAACAGAGGCAAAGTAGTGTATTCTCAAGGTTTGTGTGCATTGTTACTCTTCTTATCATTACACAAGTTTAAAGGAGCATAATTCTCGGCCCTCAAACCATCAACCAAGCATTTTCAATGCATGATGGCTAAGGAGCCAAGCTTGCACAAGTTAATGAATACAAAACAAGACTCAACAAAACCACAACCCTATCATGTATGATCAAGGATGATGATGACCAAGAAAAGTGGCACGTTTCATCACTTTAAGTATGAAATGTCCCATTTTTCTCGTGTTCGAATTAACGTCCGATCCAAACACATACAATGCAACACGAAGATGCTTAATCTTACCTCTTTTACTTTGTTCATTTTGTTTACCCATTTTAACTTACCAATCCATTCTTTAATTGATTAGTTCGAAAGGTGAGTGTCCTCTGATGGAAAGAGGGCTTAAACCACAAGTGCCTTAAGCATGAAAGAGACCTCATGCCGTTGATAATGAACTCCCGAAAGAATTAAATCATTAGGCATGAGGGTCTCAATTTCACTACCAAGCCAGCAAGAGGTTCAAAGCCACTTTCAAAATGAATGAATGAGTGGAATAAAGGAATATGTGACAGAGCTTATGATGCTGAAATTACATGCAAAATAGCACCATAACATGGCTTCGACTCAAAAGAATGATGATCAAAGCATTGAAACAACAAACTAGTGAAGGAAATTACACTACAACCCCACAATACAAGCCTCAACGGACCAAACTAGCTCAAAACAGAGCTAAAACAAGTCAAAATAGTAGCAAAAATATACTGAGATTAAGGTACAAAATGCTAGAAAAACATGCTCACATGTTAAGCTATCTAGGCATGCAAACAAGACTCAAGGAGGCGAGGCTACCCCCTCCAATTTTGGACTTCAAAAGAAGATTTTTGCCACTAAAATAACTCTAAATTTCAGTGGTTAAGAGGCCCAAAAAGTTTGATTTGAATATGCCAAAAGATGGTGCAAAAGTCTACACAATTAAGCAACAAGAATGATGGATCACCCTTTAACACAAAATAGCCTCAAACCATCATGTTAAGTCTCAAAAACCAGAGTTTTTAATAGTTGAAAACTAACTCAAAAACAATACAAAAGGATGACAAAATAAGTAGTCAAAGCAAGTACACTAAGCAAGTGAACTACCTCTTTAAGCTCAAGCACAAAACAGTCCCAAATTCCAGCTCAAACCTCCTTCAAGAGCTCAAACTAAACTCGAAAAAACCTCAGCTCAAAGGTGAGAGTGTTTGGTTAAGGCTTGATGTGCAAAGGTGTAGAGAAACTAGATTTTAAGGTACAAAATAAGAAGACAGAGAGAGAAATGTGATCCAAATTTTCTAACCCCTCCAAATGGGGGAGAGCACCCCATATATATAGAAAATCAAGGTTTAGGCTTGAATTCATCCTACCATACACGTGTATGGAGATGCACTTCAGTGAACAACAGCTGGCACAACTGGCAAACAAATATCTAAAAAAGGAGACAAATGGCCGTCAGCCGCTATTAGTAGCCAACCGGCCACCATTAGTGGTCGTCGGCCATCACAAGTGGCCGACAAGCACAACTAGTGGCCGACAAGGCCTAGGACTGGCTGACAAGTTCCCTCCCCATTTCCAGGCAAGAGGCAACAAGGTTTTGGCCCAAAAACAAGCACAAAACAAATAGGTTTAGAGGCTCAAAGATAAGGCGTTCCACCGAGGATTTCGGGTGCTCAAAACGAACACAAACAAGCACAATCATCGAGTGCACAAACGATGACGTCCAAGTCTTAAGGACGGTAAAAAATGGAGTGTCTACAGTCGTCTTTGGCGACTTTTCGGTGAATTTTTTGGAGGCTTTTCTGACGATAGAAGGTGGTTTGGCGACTTTGTAGTGAAAGATTTCGGGTTTAACTCTAGAAAGGAGTTTGATATTTTTTGTGGTGGTGTTTATTTCTTTTTCATTATAGGCTTGGGTTTGATCTTGAGATTGTTGATTTTGTAATTATTGTTGGACTAGTGATCAATTTGATAAAATATTGCTTATATTTGAAATTAGTCTCTCATCGATTGGAAATTTAAATTCATTAATCATGCATTTACAACCAAAATAAAATAATCATTAGATCTAATACCATACATCTTAAAAATGAATTTCTCAACAAATTATTATTTTTAAATTAAAAGATGGAAGGGTACTAAAAAAAGAGAGTAGTGTGCAAATAGAATTAGTTAAACATGTAAGGAAGATATATGTGAAAATTATAATTCGACCTATTTGACTACAAATATTTACAAAATTATGGAAATGCAACTTTTTTTTCATTAAAAATAAAAACAAAAAAACAAAAC
The DNA here is from genome assembly GCA_036172215.1 of Camellia granthamiana. NCBI lineage: Eukaryota > Viridiplantae > Streptophyta > Magnoliopsida > Ericales > Theaceae > Camellia > Camellia granthamiana. Next base: position 107,455,884 of record CM069912.1, read on the forward strand.
CAAACAACAAAAATAATATTTAGTGTGTTTGGGTTCAATTTTTTAAAAATTGAGTTTTTTGTTTTTTGTATTTTTTTATTTTTAGTGAATATTTTTAAAATTTTAAGCAATTTTTTTCGTTTTACTTTTTTAAATGCACTTTATTCAGATGTATTTAAATAATAAAATATTGGTGAAAAAATATTTTAAAAAATTAATATATACACAAAAACACAAAAAAAAAATATGCTGAATTTTTGTATTTTTTTTATATTTTTGGTATCTAGTGAATTTTAAAAAAAAAAATTCACAAATATTATATTGTTTAAGTGTATTTATGTTAGACGTGTTTAAAAATTAAAAAAATTACTTAAAATATTAAAAAAATTTAGTAAAAATAAAAAAATAAAAAACAAATTTAAAAAATAAATTCTAAAAACTAAACCAAACAAAATAATTATATATATATATATTTTTTGGTGAAATTTTTAATAATTTTTTTACTCATTTCTCACTTAATAGCGATTTTTCCCATATGTACACCGACAGTACTTACCCCTGCACGAAACAGTGACGTTGGTTGGTGTTTGTCGCTTGACGCCGCCCATTTGATGCTGGTTGTTTTAAGAAGTTGGTAAAAAATTAATTTTTGACTTTTTATTAAATTTTTTGATTTTTTTGAAAGTGATCTGAAAAATTGGTAAAAAGTTGACTTTTTACTTTTTAATTTAATATTTATTTATGGTGTCAAATCAAATTTAAATGATTAAAATATCCTTACCCAATATAAGAGATTTATTTTTTTATTTTTTTTTCATGAGCAAGGATTCTCTAGAGTGAATTTCTCTAGAGTGATTCCTAAAGTGCAGATCCAACGGCACAAAAGTCACCATCTATACACCATCTATATAATTTGAAAAATAAAAAATAAAAAAAAATTCAAACTTCAATTTTGTGCCGTTGGATCTGCACTTTAGGGATCACTCTAGGGAAATTCACTCTAGAGGATCCTTGGTGTTTTTTTTCATAGGCCCTAATTTATAATTTTAGGACTGCGTCTTTGACACTTCTCAAAAAGATTTTGTTACGTTTTTGACAACCACATTTTTGAATATTTTGTCTAAAAACATGACTTTTTACTATGTTCCCAAAATGGAACGTTGGCCGTTTCCATGTGGCGCAAGGGCCACCGCGTGGTTACTATACAACGTTTTTCATGATTTACTTCAATTATTTGCTCCTAGGATTTCATGGCCATAAATGAGATCCGTTCACACATTTTGTTTTGTTTTTTTTTTAATTTCATTTTACTAAATTGGCTCAATTTGACGAGTCACTAAAATAGTTAAAAGAAATTTAAAAATTATATAAAATTTTAAAAAGGGAGACTTCTTTTCTATTTATATTTGATTATAGGGTGTTGTTGCCCATATCAATAATTCAAATAATTAATATATAGAATTCGTTGAATATTTTATTTTTGAAAAAAATTGTATTGATCGGACATTAATAATCATTTGATTGTATCACATTTATGTCAATATTAAGTATGATTTTAAAAATAAATTATTAACACAAATGTGATCTCAATGTAATTTTTTGTAAGAATAAAATACTCGATGAATTTTACACATTGAACAATTTAAATTATCAATACAGGCTTCATGATGTGTCCGCGGAGGCTCAATTTGAGAGAAACCTCGCCCAATGTGAAATATTCTTTTTAATTCCTTTTACTTTTTACATTTTTTTTTTTTGTAAAAAGTTAAAAAATATTTTTTTTCATTTATATTTTAATTAAAAAAATTAAAAATTACTACGAATATTACTTTTCAAACCAAACCTAAAAAAAAGAAAAAATCACAATGAAGTTTGTTATTGGGCTTTAAACCATACGTTCAATTCTTAAATACTATGAATCTTAAAAACTATGAATCAAAGAAAATAAAATTGACAGAACATACAGATATATGAGATTCGACAACATGTCTACGTCTTTGGGAGTCACACCAATTCACAATATTGAGAGACGCTCTTTTTCATTTTTCACTCGCTGAAAATTGCAGCAGCCTCTCTTTTCTAATCCTAAAATGTATACTCTATTACATTATATAGAATAAAAACTGTAGGGCCAAAACTGACATTATAAGCCCTTGTGATGCGTCGTGGGGGGCCCGGCCGTCGCCCCTCCAGTTATCTGCTAAAAACTATCTGCATACCCAATATTTCTTGCATTCAAAATAGAAAGACCGCTTCCTTGCATAGTAACCCAAGTTGAAATGGAGTGAGAATACTCCCATGTACTAAAAATCTTCTAAACCTAAAATCCCATTCCACCATCCTTCTTTACTAACACATAATTTGTACCAACTACTAGCATAATTTTTTTGTTTTTTCTCTTCAAAATTTGGATTTATTAAGAACCCATTAATGATTTGTTTGACTTAGAGGATATTTGAGATGATCTAAATAAATATATTTTTTTACTTTTTATGAAAAAATGTGCAAAAAAATAGAAAAGTGATATGACTCAAAAAATATAAAAAGATAATAAATAAATAAATAAATACACTGTAATAGAGGATGCCAAATAGTGCCTTAGTTAACTAGCAATTTTGATTTTGACTCTAAAAACATCTCCAATGGAATTGCAAAATTCATTGCTACTGTAAGAAATAACAGTTACCAAACTTTTAGGCTTTTTTGGTTAAAATAATTTTCATAAACTACTTTTAAATGGATTGTCACTTGTCTTTATAATTTTATTTTATATTGTAATTATTATTTTTTATTTTATAGATATATTAAGATTAGATACATCTAAAAAGTAAAAATATTTAATTAAAATATGAAAAAAATTTACTAAAAACTAATAAAAATCCGAACAAAAATGCACATAGTTTTTTGTTTGAATTTTTATTTATTGTTAGTATTTTTTTAAAAAATTATTTTAGTCAATTTATTTTACTTTTTAGATGTATCTTGATTAAGTTCATCTAAAAAATATAAAGAATTAATTAAAATATAAAACAATTGATTAAAAATAAATAAAAATTTATCTAAAAATAATTTTAAAAAATCAATTAACTGTCTTGTTAGGGCATCTGCAACAAACTCGTCAATTACACTGTTTTAACTATTTTACTGAGCCAAAGTGCCAAAAACGTTACTCAAGTAGCCTCGGGCAAAGATCGTTACGTTAGAAAAATATTATAGTATCTTGCTACTTCCAGCGAGTCACTGTGCATACAACAAGTAATATTAAATAATTTTCATTACATATTTGCAACGAGGTGCTAGGAATTTCAATAAGTTGGGTCATTAAACTACTCATTATAAATGTTATTATTTCATATTTTTAATTCTATACAATCTATTAACATTAATATTCACTTAATATTCTTTGAATTACATATATTTCTAATTATATTGACAAAATTGTTTAACAAATATTTGTAAATATATGGAAAGTAAATAACAAAGACAAACACAATAGCGATCATTGGAAAGTAAATTAAAAATAAGAACAAAATATCTGGAAAGTAATTTCTTAACAAAAATAAGCAAATATTCATACTATACAAGATCAAACACAATGGCTATCATTGGAGAACCAAATTGTCGAGACTTGAGCGAGAACAAAGCACAATAACAAAAACACAACAAGACTTCAACCCAGAACTCCTTAAACTAGTTTAATATCATGTTAGAATTATTAAAAATATGAACAAATTTCACTTTACCCTTTATAGTTTGAGTCATGTATAATTTACTATCTTAAAATTTAAAAATAATCACATAACCCCATGTAATTTGTAGACTGAAGTACACTATTAAACACTTCGTCCAACTTAACAGTAAGTATGAAATATGTGATAGATAAAAAGGGGTTATATACTCATTTTTAAATTTTAAAGGAGTAAATCGCACATCGAATAAAACATAAGTGGTTAAAATACACTTTTTCTTCTAAACAAATGATGAAAATATCTGTAATTCACACAATTAAAGTACTTATATGTAGGGTATTTTAGTCTTTTTTATTAAATCGTTAACGAGTATAACGGTGCATTTCAGTTTACAAATCATAAGGGGTTATGTGATTATTTTCAAATATTAGGGGGGTGAATCGCACATAACCCAAATCACATGGGATAAAGTAAAATTTATCCTAAAAACATCTTAATCCAAAACAAATTGGGCTTGGGTGGAATAAGGTCTAGATTAGATGAAGTAAATTTGAGTGGTTTAAAGATATGAAATTGGATAAATCTCTAACATCTAAACCAAAACAAATTGGGCTTGGGTGGAATAAGGTCAAAATTAGGTGAAGTAAACTTGGGTGGTTTAAAATATGGGGTACTGTTATGGTGTGCAACTTACGCCTTACACTTACGTCTTTCTGTGTTCAGTCTTACTTTTTGTTTTCACCTTCCACTTACATTTTTTGTGTAAGTGGCACATGGTGTGCAACCTTGAGGATTGCACACTTAAGAAAAGTCCTAAAATATAACATTGGATAGTGGCGCTGCTGGAAAACAGCTATTATTGGTCCATTTATTTATTATTTTTTGTTTACTTTTTTATTAAAAAAGAATCCCAAAAGGTTTTAAAAAAGAATCCCAAAAGTCTCAAAAGCTTTGCACTGTCAGCATATTTATTATTTTGATTTCTTATTTAAAACAGTTTTTTTATTTTTTTTGCTATATGTATTAACTATATATTTGTGAATATTTGGGAAATTACTATTTTAATAAGTTATTTTAGTTTATAGTAATTTTAATAAGTTAAAATTTTTGTGTATATAGTTGGAAGGGAGACACCAAATTTTGTATCTTCAAAACTTCTTTTTGATAATATATCTTTATAACATTATTTTTTTCAACTTATATTTTTATATGTTAATGAATCTTACAATACATGATATGATACAACACACGATATATAAAATTAGAACAATGATACATAATACGTATCATGATTCGACAATATTGGTCTTATTTTTATTATTTTATGTCATATAACATATTTTAATACACAAAATTAACTATTCCATTAGAGATGCTCTGCTACCTTTGCTAACTCATTGGTTAGTTGTTGCTAACAATGAGGTTAATTGTGGTTAGTTGTTGCTAACAATGAGGTTAATTGTGGGGAGATATTTTTTTTCTTTTTCTTTTTTGTTTTTTTTTTTCTTTTTCTTTTTTTTTTGAAAATTGCATTTCCGAACCAATTTACACGCACTTCAATTTTTCAAAAAACTAATTCTACCGTCTATTTGTGAAGGTTCCATTCAAGGTTATAGTAAACACCCTATATACATTGTCCCCAAAAAATTTACTACAGCTAGTAATGAATTTAAAACTTAAAAAGAATACATACCCAAACTCCAAGTTATCTTGACACTGAATTTTTGAATAATCGTAATAATTTAATTTTACGTATATATTTAAAGGGGAGAGAGAGAAAGGAGGGTGTCACTAGCCACTAGGCCATGTGCTCGTATTTATTTATTTATGTTTTAAATCATGCTATAATGATATATAGGGCTGCAAATGAACCGAACTGTTCATGAACAAGTTCGACTCGGCTCGGCTCGTCTCGGCTCGGCTCGTTTAGTAAACGAGCCGAGCTCGAGTTTGAATATTTGGCTCGTTTAGTAAACGAGTCAAGCTCGAGCTCGCATGAGCTCGGCTCGTTTATCTTTATTTAAATTATATAATAAATATATTATTTATATATTAAAAATATATAAATAATAATATAAATACATTTTTATATATTAAATAATATAAATAATTCTTTTTATTTAAATATTTATATTTAAATAATATAAATAATATTAAAAAAAATTATCGAGCCGAGCCGAGCCGAGCCGAGCTCCTTATCGAGCCGAGCTCAAGCTCGATAAGTAAACAAGCCGAGCTCGAGCTCAGCAAAGCTCGGCTCGGCTCGGCTCGGTTCGTTTGTACCCCTAATATGTAACGTTTAAAATACTTATAATAATCTTACTTTATATATATATATATATTTGGATAGATCCCGCACTTATATAACACATCTTAATGGTAGGGTTAGGTATAAGGTTATTCGAATCGTAAATTTGTCAAACCCGAACCAATTCGTATATAAATGGATGATTTCGCAGATACAATGTGGGCGGATGCGGTTTGAAATATGGCATGATTGCGGGTTGTGGGTTTAAATCACACCCACAAGAATCCGCTCGTACTTAGAATTTTTTTTTTTTAAACCTAGACCGTTGTTATTTTATTACTTTTAGGGTTCGTTTGGGATGTGGGTTGCCTTTTTAGCTTTTTGGTTATTTTAGCCTGAGGCTAAAAAGACTCGTTTGAGATAGACTTTTTGGCTTTTTTGACTTTTGTGAGAAAAATTATGAAATGATTATGGTTTGGATGTGACATTTTGTCTTATTGACTTTTTAGCTTATTTTATTTTTTTGTGACTAAAATAGTCAAAAAGCCAAGCTTTTTGGCATGCCAAACGAAGGCTTAGGTAAGCTTAGGATTTTGAATGATTTTACTTTAATTATATTGTCGGGTAGTAGATAGTAAATGAGATTGAATGATTTTACTTTAATTATATTGTCGGGTAGTAGATAGTAAATGAGATTGATTATCTAGTTTAGGATTTTGAAAGATGTGCTTGTGTTAGTTTATGATTTGATTTAAAATTTTAGAATTTTGAATGATTTGTTTGTGTTAAGAATTGATTTTTTTTTTTTTTTAGTTTTTTAATTTTTAATTCAGTAATTATTAATGTTGGAGCATTTTAGAAAATGGGGAAAAAATGGTCCAAAATAAATATTTACAAAATGGAAAAAAAAAAAGCTCCAAAATAAAATTTTAAAGAAAAAAGTCTAATCTGCAAACTGTCCCTAAATACCCGTACATTAGTGAACCTTATCTGCACAAACCGCAACCCGCATTGCAGGCGATTGCAAGTTGAATTTTCTCAAACCGCATACATGCGGGCGGATCCAAACTGATCCGTAAATCATCCAAAACCGAACCACGACCACCCCTACTTAATGGTACACACTGGTGTAATTTAGGAAGTTAATAAAAAATTAGCTTTCAGTTTTTAACCTATTTTAAATTATATCACCTCTCTTATTTTTTACACATAAAAAGACAAAAACAAAAATAAAAACAAAAAAATTAACTTTTAACTAATTTTTCAAATTACCCTATTCACTCCCTACGCTATCAAACATTTAGCAAACATAATTTAATTCCACGTTTTATATATATTTTTTTTGTCATATATAATACATTTTTGAGAAATGTTTCAGTACCCTATGGGCTCTTTTGGGAAGTTGGTAAGAAATCAACTTTCAGCTTTTTACCCATTTTGGGTCACATCACCTCTCACATAACTTACTCACAAAAGTACAAAATAAGCTAAAAAAGTCAAAAAATTAACTAAATGCCCTTTTTCCTTTGAATTGCACTTCTCTTTGCTTTCCATTCCTTCATGCCGCTGTTCAATATTGGAACCCGGTCACGCATGTGTTTCAATTTAGATCTCAAGAGGTGTGTTCGACACTCGAGGAATTTCAAGCCTTGATGGAGTCTCGGCACGACGAAGAAATCATACCGCAACCTCGTTTTGGCCATACCCAAGCTTTGGGACGGATGTGTGGATTAACATTACATGAGGCTCGATCTTTGGTACATAATGGGGAGCCAGATATCCCTGGTTTAGTTTATGGATTTTCTGTTGTTGAAGACAGGAGTGACCTTCTTTGGCGAGGCCGCCGACAACATGCTCTCTGTTTATGGCTTCTTGCACAATTCCTCCATGCCCCTAGTTTCGGCAGATTTAGCATCCGGTTGATCGAAGTAGCTCAACGTTTGAAAGAATGTAAGAGTTGCATGGGTTTGGAACTAGCCGAAACCTTGATGGGTTTAGATGTCTTCTGCCAAGGAGAGACCACCCGGCTGGCAGAGAGTTCGCTACTTCTCCAGGTATTATTTTCCACCCTCCTAATTTATGATTCTTACATCACTCAACACTCATTCTCTGTTTTTCTCTTAAACCCCTTTCCTTACTTTTTCTCTCATCGTACACCTCTTTATTCTTTAATCTCTCTTATTTTTCATCCCTCCCTAGGTATGGTTCATGGAGAAACTGCAAGTAGCTGCTCCTTGTCCCAAGTATTTGGCCCAAGCTTACTTATTTCGTCAACGGCTAGTGGATTTCCCCTCAGAGGGTTTATGGTGTAATTGGATGTGCAGCCAGTCCGTAGCCGACATAACTTGGCGTTGCCCTTGGCTTAATTTGGCTGGGATAAGCTACAACATGTCCCGACAGTCGAGTGTAGAGTTGATTGGCCTCACATATTGCGTATTCTATTTTTCATTCCGATTTCGACGTCAATTGGGGCATGATCAGATACGACTAAATAAGGGGATGGAATACACTGCTTCATTTCTAGTTCATGCCTTGCACCTGCCTCGGTATCTCACGGCCTAGAGGACAAGAGAGATTCTGGCCCCTGCCATTAGTTTTAGTTACACCTTGTCTGAGGAATGTTTGGCTTGGCTTGAAGAGGAGGCAGAGGTTGGGCCATCTTTGGCATAGAGCCACCAAACTCAACTGTGCCCCTAGTTATACTGCTTTGATCTTTTCTTTTCAAGTTTAAAGATGTAAAAGCAACTTTGATCTGAATCAAAGAGTTTGAAGAATGTACTTGTGTTGAAATCAATAAAATTAAAGTTGCGAGCACTAAAAATTTTACTTTTGGTCCCAAAAATGGTCCAAGTTATAAAAGAATAAAATTTTGAACAAAATCAACTTTTATTAAAACTTTCCAAAACAATTTTCGGAAATGATCACCACCTGACACACATAGAGTCGATCCTCAAGATGTACAATTCTGAATCAAAAGAAATCATAACGGCCCCTGGCTACATATCATTACTGCTGTTCTGTATTCAGCTTTTCTGCCCGAAATACGGAGCACAACCGAACTAATAGATGATGAACAAGGATGACCTGATCAAGAAAACAGATAGGACAGTTGAACTGGAGATAGTTACAGCCGAACTTCAGGATAAAGTTGCCTATGTATCCCAAAAATGGGAATCAGGCCTTATGTAGTTCGGTTCAGGTTCATTCGAGTATTAACTCTCTCATTTTACGTTCTAACTTTTGCCAAAGTCACCCTTAGGGTTTTCGACCTTGCGAGCTCAGTTTTTCTTTATTTCTAATTTTTTATGCTCTAACTTTTGCCTAGGTCGTCCTTTTGGGTTTTCGGCCTAGCGAGCCTCTTAGGGGTAATATTTCTTCAACTTGTCCATGTTGATTGGTTGCGAGAACTCCAGGCCATCCAAGTCCATAAGAATAACTGCCCTTCTTAATCAGATTGACTTGATAATATAAGGACCAGTCCAATTAGGTTTGAACTTGCCCCTAGGGTCATGAATGGGAGTTCGGTTGTTTTTTAATACCATGTCCTTTTCTTGAAGATTTCTGGACTTCACTTTCTTGTTAAAAGCCCTACCAATCCGACAATGATAGCCTTGGACATGATACAATGCTCTTAGTCTTCTTTCATCAAACAACATAAACTCCTCGAACCTACTTTGTTGCCAATCTGTCTCTGTTATCTGACACTCAGCCATAATTCGTAGCGAGGGCACTTCAATTTCGATCGGCAAAACAGCCTCTATCCCGTAGACAAGAGAATAGGGGATTGCCCCTATGGATGTTCAGATTGAGATTCTGTATCCCCAAAGCACTAATGGTAATTTATCTGGCCATTCTCTGTAGGTTTCCACCATCTTCTACAGAATTCTCTTGATATTCTTGTTTGCAACAGTAAAACCCCATTAGTCTACGGCCTACAGGTTGATGACTTATGGAAAGCCACGTTATATTTTTCGAGCAAATTTATCACATCTTTCTTAAAGTGCGTCCCATTATCGAAAATAATTTCATTGGGCACCCCATACCAACATATGATGTTGTTTTTGATGAACTTAGCTACATGCGATGCTTTCAGTCAAAGTAAGACTGGGCCTCCACCTATTTTGTAAAGTAATCGATTGCTACCAGAATGATTTTATGGCCGTTTAATCCTTTTGGCGTAACTGAGCCGATAACGTCTATCCTCCAAATAGAGAATGGCTATGGTGAAGTCATGTTATAGAGCTGCAACGGCAGTATGTTCATGCAATTGGCATGGACCTAGCACTTGTGGCATCTCTGAACAAAACCAATACAATCCTCTTTCATGGTTGACCAGTAGTAGCCTTGTCTAAGGATTTTTCAGGCGAGCATCACACCGTTCATGTGGGCTCCACACTCTCTCCCGTGGATGGCCTCCATAAGGCGCTTTGATTCATCTTCCTCAACACATAACTTATGCATTCCCAGATGGCCTCTTTTGTACAATTCGCCTCCGCAGATGATAAATTGAATGGCCAAACGCCGTATTCCTCTTTTGTCCTTGGCATTTACGCCTCATTTTCCAGGAAATTCCAGATATCATAATACCAGGGGTTCTTGTCTGAAGCCTCATCTATTGCAGCGATAGTTTCATAGGCCGGCATATACTTCTATTCAATAATAATTGGACACATCTTGATTCCCAATGGAATGTCTACCATAGAAGATAAAGTTGCTAGTGCGTCAGTGAACCGGTTGTTATGGGTAAACGTTAACTTCTCAACCCTCGGAATCAGCATATCCAATACCTGATGATAAACCTTCTTTTTATCCTCTTTAACCCGCCAATCTCCGTTGGCTTGAGACACAACCAAGTTCGAATTCCTGATGACGTCCAACCTTTTTGCCCCTGGTTCTAGGGTGGCTTCTAAACCAACGATACACGCCTCATATTCTGCTTCGTTATTAGATACTTTGAACAGGAGTTTGAAGGCTAAGGGTATATGGAAGTCATCGGGTGCTATCAGCAATACACTGATCCCATAACCGTACTGATTGGCTGCTCCATCAAAGTACATCATCCACGTTTTCTCCTCTATTCGCAGAATATTTTCATCTGGGAAAAGGTACTCCACCGCTTCTTCCCTCCTTATTGGGTGATCTACTAGGAATTCCGCTACAACTCTCCCTTTAACAAACTTGCGTGTAATATATGTAAGATCAAATTCGGAGAAAAGAAGCAACCAACGGGCTAGCCTACCCGTAAGCGCTGGTTTCTTAAAGAGATATTTGATAGAATCTAATCTCCAAACCAGGATTGCAGAGTAAGCTAACAGGTAGTGCCTCAACTTCCGGGTAGCCCATACCAAGGCTAGACAAGATTTCTCAAGGGGAGTGTAACGGGTCTTGTAATCTAGCATTTTCTTGCTCAAGTAGTAAACGGATTTCTCCACTTTGGCCTTTGACTCTTGAGCTAATATACACTCCATAGTTGAGTTTGTCACTAACAGGTTGTAGACGCGCCCCGAGAACTCCCCGTGCTCCGTGCCTGCGAGGGCGCGAATTCTGTTTTGTTCTCTAGCTACTACAGTTTGGACTCAATGTCATGGTTTTTAATCTGATCTCACAAAGTGCAATGTAAGATTGATAAATCACCAAAGAGTCCAAATCCGACAAATCGTTTTGGAAAACTGATTTTAATAAAGAAGTGTCAAACATGGACTGCTTTGCCAGATACAGAATCGCCATCTAAATATTTTATTTTAGGAAAATTTAGAAAACCCTGACTCGTGCCTAAGGCCACATGTCTGTCATCACCAAAGTTGCCTCGGCTCGGGAACTTGGGTATAAGAGGGGAAGGTCATGCAATGAGCACCCCCGCTCGCCCGATCAAAGATCGGCCTGTACTAAACATGATATCTTATTTTTGAAAACACATGTGTTCTTATTTCGATTAATTAGCTAATCTTACTATGTGATGCGCACGGCAAACAAGTATAGACTAGATCGCCTAATTTGGAACAAAATATTGCATGTTTGTTTATGAAAATGATTTGAAGTTTGCTACTCGCAAGTAGGCTAAATCGCGGATTTTGATTAATTGTTCCAATTCAAGCAATCCAACCTTCACCCACAGGCATTTAGGCAGTTATATCAAATAAGCAATTAGCCTCATGGAAAGCATGCTTTCATGGCAACAAATAACACACATGCAGTATGCTAAAGCGTAAACACTCAAAGTATACTCCGAGCTAAAACAAAGAACTAGTTAGAAATCATGCATGATCCTAATTCATGTTAAGATGGCTAATGCAACACATGCGAGAATGCAATTTAGAATAGGCTCGGCTATTCTAATCATGTCATGTGAAATGCAACTTGATACATGTATTCAAATAGGTATTGAAATACAATGCAGTTAGTATGATGCGCCAAGCCCAGTGCATGCAACACAGATGAATAGATGCATGTATGCAAACATAAGGTATGCTAAATGAAATATGCCCTAAAACTAACCATCGTAAGCAGTTAAGTAAAAGGGAGAAAGAAATAGGGGTTGGAAGACATGCATCACACACACGCACGCTTATCACAACAATTGGCCCTCTCGTAGGAGGGTCCAAATAAGAAGCTAACTAGCTAATCTAAGCTAATTAAACTAATTATTACATCACAAAACTAATTAACTAACAAGCTAATTAATTAAGCTATTACAACACAAATAAGCAGCTAAACGCATTAACTACTTAAGTACATAACCAAAGCATAAACTAGCTAAGCAAATTAGCTAAGTAAAGCGATAAATCAGGAGCCTCAGAGGGAGAAGAATGCATGCACGCTCAGTCGCCTCATTCGAAAATCCGCCGCGATGCTCCAACTTGCCTCTGTTTGCAACTGTTCTCAGAACCTTGCACCAAGCTCCAGAAAGCTTAAACTCCACCATGGGAACCTGTGAGAGGGTAGCCGACCAGTTGTTGAGGAGGGAGACCACCTACAGACCACTTTTCTTTACTAAAAACCAGAAAAAGTGGTCGGCTAGCCAGGTTTACTGGTCGGCCGACCAGTTGTTGCTGCCAGACTCCATTTTGCTGCAATAGAGAGCAAGAAAGGGCATGGCAATGTATTTGCAAAGTATGTGTGCACAACCACCCTCCCTATCATTTCATAAGCTCAAGGGAGTGTGGTTCTCGACCCTCGGGCCACCAATCACACATCTCGATGCATGATGGCCGAGAGGCGAAGTTGCACAATTCAATGTAAAATGAATGCACACATAAACACATAAATGCCTAGAGCTCTATCATGTATGATCAAGAGTGTCGGCGACCAAGAATTGAGGCTCGTTTCATCACTTCGAGTATAAAACATCCCTCGTTTCTCGTGTTTAGACTAACACCTATTCCAAACACAGTGCAACACATAACATGGCATGCACAATGCTATGTAACACGGAGCATGCAAAAATGCAATGCAACACAAGCATACAAATATACAATATGACTTAAGCATGCAAATATCCAATGCAACATGAACAACCTAACGAGGCTAATGGCATGCATACACAATGCAATGTAATATAAGCATACACAATGTAAAGAACATGGCATATACAATGCGATGAATCAACATGCAAACAACATGGCATACTCAATATAATGAACTACATGGTATACACAATGCTAAAGGGACTTAAACCAAAAGTGGACAGACCTCAACCATGCCCAAATCAGTGGCCATAACACCAAAACAAAGGCACAAAAGGGCAAGGCAAACATGCACATGCCTTGGCCTATCAAGTAGGCCTAAGAGCACAACCCTCAAGGGTGCTCAACGAGTGATAAACATGGAAGTGTGACAACACTAAATGCACTGAAATAAGGTATGAAATGATGTCAAATCATTCAAACATATCAAGTATAGCATGCTAGGGTCTTTAAGGCATGAAGCTAGCAAAGAGCAACACATAGGAGGCATGCAAAACATGGCACAAATGCATGAACCAACCATGGACACAGCTTAATTAGGTCTAAACAAAGACCAAAACATGCTGAGATGGGGACTCAAATGCCTAGGCAAGATGGCATACATGCTAGGCCACAAACTAGGCAACAATGCATAATACTCAAAGGCACTGAAAGCATGAAAGAAATAGGAACATGGCAGTTCTATATGCTCCGAAATGTCATGTTAAAGGATGCCAAATCATGTACACAACATAAATGAAGCATGCTATGAAGCTCAAAGCTTGAAACTAGCATAGACACTTACACTATAGCTATGCAAAACATGAAGCATATGGCAAAGGCAACCCAAAACAGTCCTAGAACATGTCAAAATGAGTCTAAAACATGTATGGAAGGAAGCCAAAATATGCTAGCATGAAGGGCATAAGGCATGGAATATGCAAGGCAAATAAGGTAGATTACACTACACCTACCAAGACCAAGCATAAGATGGCTTAACCAACAAAAATCGGAGTTATATTATGGCAAAATAACCCCAAAAACACATTGAAATAATAGCTCGCAAGCTTAGGCATGAAGGCATACGCAATGATTCATGTTAAGGGGACAAAACACCAACTCCTCAAAGCATGGAATAAGTGAAAGATGCAAGAGTAAGACCATGAAACATGGACTGAAATCACATTCCAAATGATGCCAAATCATGGAAATAGGCCAAGCAATGCATGCTAGTGGACTTGATACACAAAGCTAACAAGCTAGAATGCACTATAGCTATACAAAGCATGGCATGCATGACGAAAACAACACAAATCAGAGCTTAAGCATGCTAAAACATGGACAAAAGCTTCTTAGAGTTAAGCCAAAAGCATGTTAGAATGACATGTTAAAGCATGGCACACATTAGGCTAGTTCATGGAAATGTACTACAAGTGCATGGAGCATGCAAGGACCAACCAAACCAAACCATAACAGAGGTATGACATGGAAAAATATCACCAAAAACATGCTGAAATGGAGTCAACATAAGCTAGAAAGACATGCTACTTCATGAAGCATACAAGACTAGTTTATGAAATTTACACTATAAGTGTGTAAGGCATGCAAGAGCCAACCAAACCAACCCAAAACAGATCTAAGGCATGTTAAAACAATACCAAAAACCTACTGAGATGGCCCCAAAACAAGCTAGAAAGACATGCTCAAACATGAGGCACACAAAACTAGTTTGTAAGATTTACACTACAAGTGTATAAGGCATGCATGGAATGACCAAACCAAGTCAAAGCATATCTGAGGCATGCTGAAATAACCCCAAATACATGCTAAGAACAAACCAACACAAGCTTAATAAACATGCTCAAACATGAGGCATATGAAGCAAGTATTCAAAATACAAGGAGAGGGGATGACCCTCTCCTATTTAGGACCTCAAAACCTCCTCTCCACCACTGAAAATCCTCTGAATTTCAGTAGTAGAAAGGTCATGCAAAGGTGTTCCCAATAGCTTAAAAATAAGGCACAAGAACAAGACCAAATAAGGCCTAAGAGGGGGTATACTACCCCCCAACACAAAAGTGACCTTAAACAAACATTTTAAGGACTGAAAAATAGAACTTTTTGTAATAGGAAGTTAAGCTTAAATCAGCATGCAGATAGGTCTAAAAGCTTAAGCAAAACAGGGGGTTTAAGGGGTTAAAGGCTCACCCTTGTAGAACCTCTTCAAAACCACAACTCCAGCAGCTTTTCCAAGCTCAAACCAATCTAACAACACCAAAACTAGCTCCTAAGCACCTCAGCAACAAAAGGATGGTGTTTGAGTGTGTGTTTGTGTGTTAAAGTGTGGTAAAATGACACTTTTGAAGCACAAAATGAAGAACAAGAGCAAGATAGATACAAGTATGTATGTATAACTCTCAAGCCTCAAATTTTTGAACCTAGAGGAGGGAGGAGGTGGTTCTCTCTTATAGAGAACAAAGAACAAGCTTGTTGGACAAGCTTTGGCCTCAAAGCCATCCCTCCATACACGTGTATGGAGGATGGCTTTAGTGCCTTCCAGCTGTGCCAGCTCGAAGAAAATATCTCCAAAAAGGTGACAAAACTCCAAAACCTCGAAATGAGCACAACATGTACAATCACCGAGCGCTCAATCGATGACGTCTGAGTTTTAAGGTCGGTCAAATATGGGGTGTCTACACAGGTACAAGATCAACGATTTTTCCAATTCTGGCGGTGATAACACAGGTGGATTCTACAAGTACTGCTTGACCTGTTCAAAAGCGAACTGACAGCGACTGTCCCACCAGAACTTCTTTTCTTTCTTCAAAAGACCAAATAGTGATTCACAAGTAGAGGTTAATTTTGAAATATACCATCTTATCAATTGCACTTTACCCAGAAAGCCGCGCACCTCCTTTTCAGTCCTTGGTGGTGGCATTTCTAAGATGGCCTTAATTTTGGAAGGATCTACCTCAATTCCTCTCTGTGTGATTAAAAATCCCAACATTTTTCCTGTTGTTACACCGAAAGTGCATTTTTGCGGATTCAACCTTAATCTATACTCTCTAATCCGTTGAAAGAATTTCTCCAAGGTGGTGTACTGGCCCTCTCGATCTTTGGGCTTGACAATTATATCGTCTACATATACCTCAACCTCTTTGTGGATCATGTCTTACAAAATGGTAGTTGCAGCCCTCTGATAAGTGGCCCCAGCATTCTTTAGCCCAAACGACATGACTCGGTAACAATAAGTCCCCCCATGGAGTAGTGAAAGCGGTCTTCTCCTTATCCTCGGGTGCCATCAAAATCTGGTTATGCCCGGAAAATCCGTCCATAAACAAGGGCAATGCATGGCCCGCGGTGAAGTTTACCAATTCATCAATATGCAGCAGTGGAAAATCATCCTTCGGACTAGCCTTATTCAGATCCCTGAAGTCGATACAAACTCTGATTTTGCAATCCTTTTTTGGGACTGGAACAATATTGGCCAATCACGTTGGATACTCAGACACAAGCAAGAACCCTGCCTCAATTCATTTGTTAACTTCTTCCTTGATCTTCAAAGCCTAATCTAGGCGAACTATATGCAACTTTTGCTTAATTGGCCGAGCCTCAGAGTCAAGAGGGATCCGGTGCTATACAATTTTAGGGTCAATTCCAGGCTTGTCTTCGTAGGACCACGTGAAAACATCTTTGAAATTTTTTAATAAAGCGATTAAACGCTCGCATTCCTCTGAAGACAACGTGGACCCGATCTGGACCAAGCGAGTATCTTCCTCAGTACCCATATTAATTGATACGATTTCATCTGTATAAGGCTTAACACGCCTCTCCTCCTTATGATCAACCAAATTTTTCAAAACCTAAGGAATTTCTTTTTCTTCATTTATGTAAATTTTTTGAAAATTAAGATCAGTACAACAAACCAAAGGCACAAAGAAGTGGGCAACATTCACAGCATTCCCATTCAAAAAGTTTGGATCCTTAGTTACAGTGGACTCAAAAGAAAAGCTAAAAGACGACCTGGACAGGATTTTGATATTCGGGTTACCACTCCCAGAAGTACCAGAGTCAGAGGAACTCGAATCTGACTCCGATTTCACAGACTCAGTGGAATCATATCCAGACTCGCTATCCGATTCAAACCTGTTGATGATGCATTGCTCGAACTTCCAAACTAGGCATAGAGCCTCAGATGCATCCACGATAAGATTAGATAAATCCACTATTGGGTTATCCCCGATCATTGAGATAGTAAAACTATCCCCCAAGTTGGTAGTCTCAGCTCCAACAGTGGAACTCATCAGTAAGTCAGCCAGTGCTTTTCCCAACAGCTCCTCATCTTCAATGTCCAGGTTTACAGTCCTTCCTTGATCCGTATCAGTGCTTAGGTTTACCTGGTCATCCTCCTCTTCTAGTAACTGGTGCCCGAAAAAGATCTCGAACCCTAGATACCTAGTCTTTATTTTCCAATCATACCAAGGCTCTGGGAATCCACAAAATGAGAAATCTTCCCCTTGGCGGACAAAGCCTCCGTTCAGGGTTTCCCGTATGGGTTTGTAGACTAATTTATACAGCCTCCTAGTCCTCTTTGCCTTCAGCCTTTCTCTCAACTCCTGCCCTTTCATTTGCCAATCTGCAACAGTAGGTTTGTATCCCAGCCCGAAGGCATAGGGGTTATGACTTAGCTTCTTAGCAACAGTACCTCCCTGTCTGCCACTTCGGCCTAGTCCTAACGCAGGCATATGCCCCTGTTTGTTCATCATGTATATGGATTGCGTACTCACATAATCTCCATCGCCTCTGCCATGATGGTTTGGACCAACCGGGCTTCTGCCAGAGAGAAGCCAGAAAGGAACACGTCATCTTCCCCATGTATGATTTCCAATAATGGTGCATTGGTTCCTTGAGGAGGATGGATCATAGAGTTACTGTACACAGTGGCGATCTTGCCTTTAAAGGGGTACTTTACTAACTGATGTACCCTTGATGATACCGCCTTCATCTGGTGTAGCCAGGGCCTTCCCAGTAGCAGGTTGAATGTGGTTGGAACATCTATGACATGGAATTCCACCTCATGTTCGGACATGCCGATTAGGATATTGCTCTTGAACGTTTCCATAACATCCCGGTTTGTATTGTCATAAGCCTAGACAGCTTGGGTCGTGGGGGTAAAGTCAATCGGCCTCAAACCGCTGGCATAGGCAGTTTTCACTAGGCACACATTGATTGCCAATTCGGTATCTATTAACACCACCGGAATCCACTTTTTTCGGCTTTCCAAGGTTACATACAAAGGCTTGTTGTGGTTGGCGCCCTTGGGAGGCAATTCTTTATCCATAAAGGATATTATTGGCATAACATCCCCAAAGGTGACCAATGACACCAATTGGTCAGCGATGGTATCAATGGGCAATTTCGTTGGGTTCATTGTTTCAAGCAGGGCTTGTCTATGCTCCCGAGACGCCGTTATTAGTCCCTAGAAAGATATGACGGCATGAATCTTTTTGAGCTGTTTTAAGACCATGTTTTCCTCAGTATCCTTCTCTTTTGCTCTCTCAACCTCCTTCCCAGAGGTTTTTGGCTAGTCTACTACTGTAGGTTTGAAGTACTGACCGTTTCGAGTCATATGATTGATCTCATCGGTATACCAAGTGTGATCCGAGATATCATCTTTCCAACCTTCGTCAGTGTACACATGACTTAGGTTACTGTCTTCCCACCACTCTCCCAAAGTCATGACCAGATTGGCATCGGGTTCTATCTAGAGCATATTAACATTACGTGCCCCGTTGTCATACCATTCTTCTTCTACTACAGCTCAGTTTTCAACATCTCGGTACTTTCTAAGTTTCCTCAACATCCTTTTTTGGTCAATGGGATCCCATTCGACTTTTCTGGTTATTTGGGCATCACCCACCGCTGTTTTAGATTTTTCTTTCCCTTTTCCTCTGCCTTGTTCCAGAGCTACCTTCGCTTGGATCTCCTCTATCCTTTCCTTTCGAAACTGTTCCAGTGCCTGTTCCTGCTCAGTAAGAGGTGCAGCCTCAGCCTTACCCTTAATAGCAACTTCATTTTCTCCTTCGGTCTCTCCTATCTGTTCCTCCACATCAAACCCTTCCTCACTCAACCACCCATTGCTAGTTTTTGGCTGGCTCAGGTCCCACCATCCCATCTATACACAGCCTGTATATTCTTCCTTGAAGATGTAAAGATCCTCCAGATGCTCTTCTAATTCTCCCAGATCCTCCTCTAGGTTTGCCAAGTCATTCAGGCCTTGCTCGGGCCATTCATTCTGATTTTGTGCCATTTGGTCTTCCCCTATAGCATTGACGCTGAGAAAGTCTGGCAGTATGATCACTGGCTTTAGCTGATTAATGGCCACAATGTATAAGCTAGGATCATACTCCTCTGCGAGTAAGACCCCCTTCTCTATGACACGAGTATTAGATGACCCTGCCTTTAGTGCATTCTTCTCTTTCTCTGTTTCTACTGCCATGGGCCTGGGTTGGGTTTATGGTATTAGATCCATCATGCACATGTTTGTGCCTTCTGGAATGTCCACCTCCAGTTTTGGTAGGTGTGATGAGGTAATGTATATGCTAAGGTTGAATGTGGGCAGTAATGTATAGATGTGGTTAATATTTCTGGGTAAGGGGACTTGGTTATGTGCAGAAAGTGGGTTAGTTGTTACGTTGGGCTTGGAAGGTGGAGCGATGACTTTGTTGTCAATGAGATCCCAGATCTCATGACGTAGACGGTAGCATATGTCTGTGAAATGGCCATGTTGTTGGTGGAAGATAATACTGGGTAGAGTCGTGTTTGGATGGCAATGGGTCTGGAAGAGGACGAGTATCAAGGGGCTTGAGATGCCCCTTTTGCATTAAGAGGGCATGGGTTGGGCTCATATGGAGAGGGGTAATGACTCTACGGTTTCGGGGTGGACCGGTACTTTGTGAAGGTTGTGTGGTTATGGTAGTAACAAAGGGATCAGCCATCTTAGCTGTTATGACAACATTACTGACATCTGCAGGCTGCGGAATAGTGCTACTGCTAGCATTGGTATTCTGAGAGAATGGCCTTCTTGCCGGTTCACTTGCTCTGTAGATAATACCCTTTTTGAATGCACTCTCAATCTGGACCCCCAGCTTATGTAAGAAAGCAAATGTGGACAACGGTGCCACTATCAGTCTCTGCAGCATGTCCAGCTCTAGGTTCTGGACCACTAGTCGAACTTGTTCTCTCTCAGCAGGCCTATTTGTCATTCGGGCTGCCTTGGCTCTCCACCAGGTGACAAAATCGATGAATGATTCTTTGGGGTTCTGGGTAGTAGCATTTAGCTCACTAATGGTTACTTCTATCTGGATGTTATATGAGTATTGATTGACAAATGCCTCAGATAGCTCCTCCCAATTTCACTTTGTAGAGTCCTCCAATTTAGCGTACCAGGCCACATCAAACAAGGTTCTCCCAAACAACGAAAGCTTCTACGCTCGAGACAAACCTATGGGCCTTAATACATCCGAAAACAATCAGACATGTACGATCGGATCCCTACTCCCATCGAATCTGTCAATGTGGGGCATCTTAAATTTCTCCGATAATCTGACCGAAGCCTCAGTGTACCCATCTTTGATATCTGGAATAGAGTTGAAGCCCTGGGATTTCTTCAATGCTTTCTCCAATCTAGCAATCTTGACCAAGGCTAGATCAATTTCATTGATATCAAAAGGGAAAATCCCTAGAGGAGGTTGAACCGGAGGGGACGATAAGCTGGAGCTAGGGGAAACATGTCCTGAGGATCTGGGACTGGTAGATTTTCTGTTGGCGGAGGTAGATCCGGGTTTGGCTGAGTAGTAGGGATCAGATGCACGGTTGATGTTGATACCCCAGATGTACACCGTAGATCGGCAATAACTTCATCTTGTGTAGCCATCCTCTGGTTTACAGTATCCATAGTAATTTGGACAGCAATCATCATGGCAGCGAATTCCTCTACGTTTGGTGCTGTGTTCTGTGCCATTGCTAATCTGGGTGAACTAGATACTGGTGATTGAGAACAGGCAGGCATTTGTGGGGTGCTTTGTACTGATGCTACTGACCATCTATTTTTTCTCTGTCGAGTGACTGGAGGAAGCGAGACTAGCACGGGCTGACCACCAACAAGGTCTCAAGCCTTGCACAGCCTGCCGAAACTAGTCCACATAACTTGGGGAATATTGGGTCTTTCTGAAGCTATGATGGTAAACTACCTAGCAAAAAGAAAGAAAGAAAAACAAAATCAAAATCGGACAACACTTCAGCCCCAATTCACAACAGTTAAAACACATAGCTAAACTGATTTCCCACTGAACTCTTTTCTCAAACTCATACTAACATGAACCATCCTATACAGTCTCACTGTAAAAGCACATATCAAGTAAAAGAACCAAAACACCCCTATGAGGGGGTAGGGTTGCCCTGTCCTAGAATTTTGGCATGATCTAGGCTGCACTAATTCAAACAATGAGTTTCACGACATCTTACAAATAGGTAGCATCATGTCCTAACTTGGAATAGTCACTATAGCTTCACTATATGCAACTAGGTCGAAATGGTCAAAAGGGTACCTCAACAAGAATATCTAATATACCTCTCACACCTAACACCAAAAGCAGTACGGCAGTAATCCAAATCCAAGGGTTGTGTTCCCAACATGGCAGAGCCCATGACCGGTCCGCCTTTTGGCAAGCTTTTTAGGCAAGCCTCCGGCAAACAGTTCAGGAATAGCAGTTGGCAAATATAGTGACTTATGCGCACTAATGCAAATGCAATGCAAAGAACATATAAGTGTAAATAAAAATTCACATCCTGTGTTTCAAATCAAGTTCTCTAAGTTCTCAGCAGAGTCGCCCGAAACTGTAGCCCAACTTTCCATGCTCCTTTCGGAGGGCGAATAGCCCTACAGTTCGGACTCCCCTTATGGTTCTGAATCTAATTTCACAAGTGCAATGTGATATAATGAAAACACAAAAAGAGTCCAAATTCGGCAATTCTTTTTGGAAAATCAACGTTTGAATCAAATGCCAAAAATAGACTGTTTTGCTAGATTACAAAGTCTCCATCTAAATATTTTTGGGAAACTTAGGAAACTTGAGACTCGTGCCAAAGGCTATTAGTCCGTCGTCACCAAAGTGTCTCGGCTCGGGAACTTAGGTACGAGAGGAGAAGGTTATAAATTGAGTACTCCACTCGCCTGATCAAAGATCAGCCTCTATTAATCATAATGTGTTTCTTATTTACATGATATGCTCTTGTTCCGATTATATCTATCCTTTACTATGTGACACGCACAAAAATATAGACTAACTTGTGAGAATTGGAACATTTGATTTCATGTCTTGTTTGAAAATGGTTTTGAATTTGCCATTTGAAAAAAGTAGGCTAAAATGAACATTTAATCAAACCATCCTGGTTCAAGTAATTAGCCTTCATCCATATGTATTCAAACAATTATATCATTTAAGCAATTAGCCTCATGGTATTTATGCTTTGGATATGGTAACACAAACATTCGATGCAAGATGCTAAGACATAAAAAACTCACCTAGTACTCCGAGCCAAAATAGGGTAAGAGTTAGAAAAATATGCATGTTCCTAATTAAATGCAACATGACTAATGCGATGCACCCATTATGTATTTTTATAGACTCGGCTATAAGCATGGCATATGATTCCATTCAAGACATGCGAGAGCATGTATTCAAGTAAATGAATTTGTCAATTTGATATTGGGTTTGCATGATGAGCCGAACCTTGGATGCATGCAAGACAAATGGATGCAAAGCATACGAATGCTAATGAAACGTAATGCCCTATACTAACCATCGTAAGAAAGTAAATAAAAGGGAGAAAGACGTGGAGTTGGAAGACATACAACTTATTACAACATTGCCCTCGTGCAAAAGGGTGCAAATCAAAGTCTGAAAAGTCTGAATTAAACTAATTATTACAAAATCAAATGAATAAATAAGCGAGGTAATTAACTAGCTAACTAGGCTATTACAACAAGGATGGCCAAGATAAATAAACTAGCTCTCTAAGCTAAGTAACTACAACAATTACAAATAAACAATAATAATAACAACACTTAATAATTAACAAGACTAATTAGAACAAACAACATTAAATTAAATTAATTACAATGATCATAATATAAGCGGGGATGCGCAAGAATTGCATGCATGCACATGCACGGTGTTCAAGAACAGCTCTGTCTGTCCCAAGCTTGCTCTGTTTCACATCAGCCACTACCCTTGGTCTTCTGCAAAAAATACACTACTGACCAAACATTGAAGGTCGGTCGGCCCTCAATGAAGCCCGACCAGGCCTAGAGAAGGCCGGCCGTGCCTCAATTTTGTGCAAAACTCTATTTTGTGTTCTGAAGTGAAAACAATGCAAACAGAGTTGTTCAAGCTCTGTTTGTCTCTTTTTTCCTTCTCTGTCATGGAAAAGCCTCAAGAGAAGGTTAAAATTGTTTTCAAAACCATCAATGAGTAAATTGATTGCTTGATGATTCCAGATCCAATTTTTGGACAAAAATCAATAAAATACAATGAATATGACCACTCCTCCCTCTTTATCATGGAACGAACTCAAAAAAAGAAAGTAGAGATGCTTCAAGAATCATTAAAACACCACGAATTAGCGCATGATCACTGTTAACTCGACAAACTTAGCATAACGTCCTGCCAAGTCTAAGCAAGATGACTCATTTTCTTTATGTGTGTTGGTTGCTTTTAAACCAATTCTTTTAGTCATTTCCATTCTTTAGTCCATTTGTCCGAAGTGATGATTAAGTCCTCTAAAATTAGAGAAGCATCAAACGGAAAGTAATTCTCAACATGAAAGAGAGATTACGACATTAACAATGAATCTCCATAGAGATTAAGCCATTAAGCGTGAATCTTTAGTTCATGTGTTGAATAACCATCAACCGATTGAAACAACTCTCAAATGAAAGAAAGAAGTGACAAGTTAATTCTTAAAATGAGGTTATTACCATGGAAATTAAACAAAGAAAGGCTAAGAACAACATGATGCGAGCTATGTACAAAGACTAATGCTACAACAAATGAACAAATCAAAGCTTGAACCAATTAAATAGAGTAGGACAGCCCTAAAACAGTCTATAATAAGCCCAAAATAGTGGCTAAAAATGTAATAAAAGAGCTCAAAAGCTAAACAAAAGGTAAAGGTAATGAAGCTATGTAAGCAAGAACAATGAGGGATGGCCAACCCCTCCAATTTCAAGACTTCAAATCATGTTTTTGGCCTTAGTTCAACTCTGAAAATCAATTCAAAAATCAAAGACAACGAGTGTAAAGGAAGCAAAGGTTGAGATATAAAAATAGGTGCAAGTAAGGGTGTTAATCTTACCACATTTGGTAGCTTGTCCAAACCCAAGTTCCAACACTTAAAATAGATGTAAAACAGCCCAAGAATAGAATAAATAGATAGAAATGAAGTAAGCAAGAGCAAGAACAAAAGTTACAAGCTTATATTTCTTGAAATGGAGTAAGCTTTGGTTGATGATCAAACTCACTCTTAACACACTCTTAAGCTTGAATTATGCTTCTCAAGGGTCAACCAAGGCTCTAAGATGATGAGACAAGGTTGTGTATGGTGTATATAAATGACACAAGGTTGGTAGGTTAACTCAAAGGTAGCTTGCAATGGAAGAATGAGGAAGGAGAAGCTCTCTCTATGTGTATAGGCTTTCTTTCAATTGTTCAACTCCCAAAACTGAGGTATATGGTCATATTTATAGAATTTGAGCACAAAATGTAATGACCCCGAAATGTACGTCATAATTATCGGTAATTAATTACGTGTTTAGACGAATTAATTGAAGATTATCTGTTTGAATTAGCAAAATATCTGTTGGACTTACGACTTTGGGACTGAAATTGACAACCGTAATGGTCTCAGAAAATGAAATTGAACACGCCTATGTGATATTGGGAATTTTTAGAACTGTCTGAGAAAATAATTTGAAGACTGAATTTCGTCTGATTCGTAAGGCTTGTTTGGCTCAAGTTTTTGGGTATAAGCTATTTATTTGATATATATGGTTATAGATAAGGACTTTGACTCATTTGACTCCACAAGAAGAAAGAAAAATCTGGGAAAAGAGAGAGAGAAGAGAGAAGTCGTGGGAGAGAGAGAGACCAAGAGAGGTAGAGGAAGAAAGGGAAAATTAAGAACTCAAGGTAAGAAATTCTCTCTAACTTCATGAAATAGATTGTTGATTCTTGGTATCTTGCATGTTGAACTCAAGATTATGGCCTTAGATAGTGTGAATCATGTTTATTTTGTATATTGAGGAAGAAATCTCCATGGATGTAAAGACATGAAGTTTGTATATGCATGATTATGGTTTTTCATCTTAGTTATGGGTTCAATTTTGTATATGATTCACATGGGTTAAAGCAAATTGGTTTTTAAATGGTTTTGAGACTTGGATTTCATGTATTAGGAATGGACTTTGTAAAGGAAGAAGGAAGCCATGGATTTAAGAAAGAGTTCCAAATTTTCGGACTTTTGCACTGTCCGCTCGAGCGGAGTTAAGCCCGCTCGAGCGTATAAATCAGTCTTCCAGCAGTTTTGAGGCATTTTACAGTCCGCTCGAGCGGGCAAAGTAGCGCTCGAGCGGGAAGGCTTTTTCCAGAAAAATTTTGGGAAGTTGTATATATGAATGTTAACACGTTAATTGCATCATTTGTCATCTTATGAGCATGAAATGGGTATGAATTACATGAGACTGAAATGAAAGAATGAAACGAAGTAAAGGAAAGAATGAAGTACGTGATTAATGAGAATGGGTATTGAGAAATGTGTGATAATGTTGATGTTTGCAGGTCAGATTGAGAAGACCGTGCCATCGGTTTCGGAAACCCTCTGTGAGTAACATTTCTGTAAAGATATGTTATTATGAACTATGTTTTAAATGTTTTACGTTATGATATGCTTTGAAATGAGACTGTTTTCTGTGAACGAATGTCTAGTTTGCGAATCTAGTATGGCATCCATAGATAGTTCAGTCATGGGGGCGAGAACATGCAGGCCCATGCGTCATGAGTCATGGGGGACGGCATGGAAGGACAATCCTATGACCAGTTACGAGATCTCGGTATGTGTTTAATCGGTGTCCGGGACCGGTTACTCTAGTCGTTAGTCGACACATGTTATGTTCTGTGGAGTATGCCATTACGTATGTTCTTATGATGACTGTTTGACGGATATATGAATATGATTGATTTATTATGGTTTTATGGGAATGTCGGACTTCGTTCGCTAACCTCTTTACTGTTATGTTACTTGCTGAGCTTTAGCTCATTATTTGTATATATGTATTTATAGGTGATCACTCTGGAAGTCAAGCCTAGGCGGATTCTTGTTCGAGCCGCCATTTTGAAGCCTACCAGTTTTGAGTGCTCCGAGATGGGGCTAGGCCTGGAAGGCCGTTGTGAGTTTTGTTTTGTTTTGTTTGTTGTGTTGTACTATTGTAACTGAATGATGTGATGTATATAATCATGTTATGTAAAGATAGTGGGTAATTAACATTTTTGGGCATGTAAATGTATGTTCATATTTATGCACAGCTCTTTGGGACTATGGTAGTTTTGCATGTGCTTCCGCGAGCCCCAGTTTATTTATGTTATGTATAGAAAGGCCTGTGGTAATCTAGGATTACTGGCCGGTCTCGTCACCGAACTTCTTGGGGCGGGTTTGGGGCGTGACAGAGTGGTATCAGAGCGCACGAGTTATTTACCCACACACGTGTCCATATGAGCTGTTAGGTGCATTAGAAAAGAACTAGAGCATGGCATAGACACATGTGCATGTGTGTGTGTGTTCTATGAATATGAAGAACAAGAGGAATTGTAAATGATGAGACAGTAAAGGAAACAGCATATGGGAAATGAAATGTGTTATTTGTTATGGATTCATAGACCAATGGAAGATACCAATGCAAGGCATGTAGATGAAACAGAATCCTCCGATGCTAGAATGACTCGGTTAGAAAGAATGGTAGAGGTTTTGACTGGGTTGGTTAGACAACAGCTAGAGCAAGGCCAACCACCACAGAGACAGCCATTTCCGCCTCCTCCACCACCACCAGTGCAAGTGGAACAGATGAATAATGATGATACTATCACCTTGACACAGAAGTACAAGAAATTGAAACCACCAGAATTTGCAGGAGGAATTGAACCATTAAAGGCAGAGGCATGGGTGCTTGAGACAGAGAAAATTTTTGAGGTGTTTCCATGTACTGACGCTTATAAAGTTTTGCTAGCAACCTTTACTCTGACAGAAGAAGCTCGAAGATGGTGGATGCTGGTTCGAAATGAAAATAGGGATTTGACATGGGATCGATTCAAGACAATGTTTTATGAAAAATATTTCCCACAATGTATGCGAGACAGAAAAATATCTGAATTCGAACAGCTGAAGCAAGATACTATGTCAGTAGCAGAGTACGAAGCGAAATTTACTGAATTAGCTCATTATGCCCCACATATGGTTGACACGGAATACAAAAAGGCAAGAAAATTTGAGGGTGGCTTACATGTTGAGGTATTGGATAGGGTGAATGTATTGAAATTGGAGAAATATGTTGATGTACTTGACAGAGCCTTAATGTCCGAAACAAATATTGCTAATTTGAAAATGTCCCAATCAACAATGACTGAGGCAGAAAATAAGAAGTTCAAGAAACAGAAAGTAGAAATGGTTAGTGAATCTGTGAGCTCCGTGAATGATAAATCGAACTTAACTATCAATGATAATACCAAAGGAGGTGTGCCTACTTGTAAAGAATGTGGGAAACAGCATTGGGGTATTTGTCGCCGTGGATCCGGAGTTTGTTACAAATGTGGACAGAAAGGACACTTGGCCAGAGCTTGTCCACAACTCTATTCCAGAAATGAAAGACCCATTACTAGTGGGAATACATCAACAATGACACCGAAGGCAACTACAATAGCTACCTCCGAGGGGAATACTTTGAGGCAAGCAAGAGTTTACACCTTAGTTACTGATAAGACACCGGATACTGGCAAAGCCAAGACAGGTATAACTTTAATTAATTATCTATTATGATGTTAGCAATTACCTATGCGATGGAGAATATTGAATATGTGACTATGGAATTTGATTGAATGTGAACGACATGAAATAACTTGACTACAATTATGATGGAACAAATGTACCTTTGTTATTACCGTTGTATTGCATACTATGGAGCTTAGTAGAGTTTGGAGGACCAAACTTCTTAAGGTGGGGAGAGTGTAATGACCCCGAAATGTACGTCATAATTATCGGTAATTAATTACGTGTTTAGACGAATTAATTGAAGATTATCTGTTTGAATTAGCAAAATATCTGTTGGACTTACGACTTCGGGACTGAAATTGACAACCGTAATGGTCTCAGAAAATGAAATTGAACACGCCTATGTGATATTGGGAATTTTTAGAACTGTCTGAGAAAATAATTTGAAGACTGAATTTCGTCTGATTCGTAAGGCTTGTTTGGCTCAAGTTTTTGGGTATAAGCTATTTATTTGATATATATGGTTATAGATAAGGATTTTGACTCATTTGACTCCACAAGAAGAAAGAAAAATCTGGGAAAAGAGAGAGAGAAGAGAGAAGTCGTGGGAGAGAGAGAGACCAAGAGAGGTAGAGGAAGAAAGGGAAAATTAAGAACTCAAGGTAAGAAATTCTCTCTAACTTCATGAAATAGATTGTTGATTCTTGGTATCTTGCATGTTGAACTCAAGATTATGGCCTTAGATAGTGTGAATCATGTTTATTTTGTATATTGAGGAAGAAATCTCCATGGATGTAAAGACATGAAGTTTGTATATGCATGATTATGGTTTTTCATCTTAGTTATGGGTTCAATTTTGTATATGATTCACATGGGTTAAAGCAAATTGGTTTTTAAATGGTTTTGAGACTTGGATTTCATGTATTGGGAATGGACTTTGTAAAGGAAGAAGGAAGCCATGGATTTAAGAAAGAGTTCCAGATTTTCGGACTTTTGCACTGTCCGCTCGAGCGGAGTTAAGCCCGCTCGAGCGTATAAATCAGTCTTCCAGCAGTTTTGAGGCATTTTACAGTCCGCTCGAGCGGGCAAAGTAGCGCTCGAGCGGGAAGGCTTTTTCCAGAAAAATTTTGGGAAGTTGTATATATGAATGTTAACACGTTAATTGCATCATTTGTCATCTTATGAGCATGAAATGGGTATGAATTACATGAGACTGAAATGAAAGAATGAAACGAAGTAAAGGAAAGAATGAAGTACGTGATTAATGAGAATGGGTATTGAGAAATGTGTGATAATGTTGATGTTTGCAGGTCAGATTGAGAAGACCGTGCCATCGGTTTCGGAAACCCTCTGTGAGTAACATTTCTGTAAAGATATGTTATTATGAACTATGTTTTAAATGTTTTACGTTATGATATGCTTTGAAATGAGACTGTTTTCTGTGAACGAATGTCTAGTTTGCGAATCTAGTATGGCATCCATAGATAGTTCAGTCATGGGGGCGAGAACATGCAGGCCCATGCGTCATGAGTCATGGGGGACGGCATGGAAGGACAATCCTATGACCAGTTACGAGATCTCGGTATGTGTTTAATCGGTGTCCGGGACCGGTTACTCTAGTCGTTAGTCGACACATGTTATGTTCTGTGGAGTATGCCATTACGTATGTTCTTATGATGACTGTTTGACGGATATATGAATATGATTGATTTATTATGGTTTTATGGGAATGTCGGACTTCGTTCGCTAACCTCTTTACTGTTATGTTACTTGCTGAGCTTTAGCTCATTATTTGTATATATGTATTTATAGGTGATCACTCTGGAAGTCAAGCCTAGGCGGATTCTTGTTCGAGCCGCCATTTTGAAGCCTACCAGTTTTGAGTGCTCCGAGATGGGGCTAGGCCTGGAAGGCCGTTGTGAGTTTTGTTTTGTTTTGTTTGTTGTGTTGTACTATTGTAACTGAATGATGTGATGTATATAATCATGTTATGTAAAGATAGTGGGTAATTAACATTTTTGGGCATGTAAATGTATGTTCATATTTATGCACAGCTCTTTGGGACTATGGTAGTTTTGCATGTGCTTCCGCGAGCCCCAGTTTATTTATGTTATGTATAGAAAGGCCTGTGGTAATCTAGGATTACTGGCCGGTCTCGTCACCGAACTTCTTGGGGCGGGTTTGGGGCGTGACACAAAAGGTGATAAATATCTTCAAAAATAGACAGCTGGAGGCCTCCTGTCCAGAACAGTGTTTCTCGTTGCTGAAGCCCAACCGGCCCTCAATAGCCACAGCCAACCCTCAATGAGGCATGGCCAGGCCTCAATGAATTCCCTTGTTTTTCTGTTTCAACCTCAACACAGGGTGGTACAAGGTGTACAAAGGGATTTCTTGAGTATGATCAATAGGAATATAGAAGGTTTAGAGTTGTTTCGAAGCTTGAATAAGACTCTTTCATTGAGACCTCGAACCACGCACAATACTACTTTCATCATCGAGTGTTTCGAGTAAAGCGCTCGAACCTTGCGGGCAGTCAAAAATGGGGTGTCCACACCTCCTCATTTACATTCTTTTTCTCTTTTTCTTTCTTCTTATTTTCCTGTTTCCTTTCTTATTCTCCATCTCTAGCCACCTGCACTAGCCATATACACCACGACCTCTTTTCTAGTCACCATCGCAACCCTCACTCTTGCGACCTACCAATTTGGTTGCCTCTAACCACCACAACCATTGTAGCCCTTACTTTAATGAGTTTTACCCTAGAGAAAGAAAGAGAGAGAGAAAGAGAGAGAGGGATTTAAGGTTTTAGGCAACGAGAAAAATAGAAAAAGAAAAAGAGATAGTACGGAAGAGGATCACGAGGAGTCATGAAGGAGATAAGAATGTAGTGTCATGGAGGGATGTAAAAGGGCGATGGGGGTTGGAAAAAGGGCAATGCTTAAGCTGGACGTACGACGGTGAATGTGAGGTTATAGTGTTGGATGGTAGTGGTGTATAAGGGTATATATTGAGAAAGTAATGTTTAGAATTTTGTATAGAAGAGTAATTTATTTTAGGAACAAAATTATATTTCAAAAACATTAAGGGCACTTGGGCCATAAATCAAATTTTGAAACTTTTGGGGCCACAGGGATAATAATAATTTACAAAGACCATATTATCTTTACCTATCTATTTATTTGTCCACTACTGTACCTATTTGTTCACCTATATGTCTATTGTTACTTATCTGTCCATATCACTACCACCACCAATCGCCATTGGTCATCTTTGGCTACTTTTTCGGTGAATTTTTTGGAGGCTTCTTTGACGATCGAAGGTGGTTTGGCGTAGTGATAAAAATGAAAAATTTATTTTTCAAAATAATAAGGTTGTGTTTGGTGGAGATTTCAAAACTTAATTCTACCATTTGGTTTGAGTGTGGTGTTTGGTTAGAGTTTTCAAAATTTGATTCTACACTTACTTTTGAAAATACGTCTACCCAGTCATCTCCTGACATCTTGCAGGGTTGACCAAAACAATGTTCATGTTTTTTTTTTTTTTTTGGCAATTGGTGCCTGTTATTTTTTATATTTTAAATAAAAAATATTTTTGAATTTTTTAAAATTTTTTAATAGAGTTTTGGATTGTGTATTTGATTATGAGTTGTAAGTTTTTTAATCAAATAACTTTTCTAATTTCAAAAACTCAAATCTCCTTCCAAAACCAAATTCAAAACTCATAACGAAATAAATTTTCTTTTTTCAAATCATAATTCCAAAACTTACAAACTCAAAATACAACTCTATTATCAAATCATAATTCTAAAATTTTCTTTGATCTAATGATTGTTGATTTTGTAGTTATTGTTGGACTAGTAATCAATTTGATAAAATATTTCTTATATTTGAAATTAGTCTCTTATCTACTGAAAAAATAAATTTATTAATCATGCATTTATAATCAAAATAAAATAATCATTAAATCTAATACCATACATCTGAAAAATGGATTTCTCAACAAATTATTATTTTTAAATTAAATGATGGTGGGTACTAAAAAATAGAGAGTAATGTGCAAATAGAATCAGTCAAACATGTGAGGAAGATATTTGTGAAAATTATAATTCGACCTAGTTGACTACAAATATTGACAAAATTATGGAAATGCAACTTTTTTTCATTTAAAAAAAAAACAACAAAATTAACATTCAGTAGGTTTGATTTCAATTTTCTGAATTCAATTTTTGAGAAATTGAATTTTTTATTTTTCATATTTTTGTTTTTGTTTTTGATTTTGTTTTTAGTGAATATTTTTAAAATTTTAAGCAATTTTTTTTAAAACTTTTTTAGATATACTTTATTTAGATGTATCTAAATAGTAAAATATTTGTGAAAAAATATTTTAAAAAATTAATAAGTACATAAAAATATGAAAAATGTACTGAATTTTTATATTTTTGGTATTTAGTAAATTAAAAAAAATCACAAAGATTATATTTTTCAAGTATATTTATATTAGGTGTCTAAAAATTAAAAAAATTACTTAAACTATTAAAAAATTCAGTAAAAACAAAAAATTTATATATGAAAAGCAAAAATGCAAAACTTTTTAAAAAGTAAATTTTGAAAACTGAAACCAAACAAAATAATTATATTTTTTTGGGATAAAATTTTTAATAATTTTTTTTTCTCATTGCCCACTTAGGCCCTGTTTGGTAGGGTTTATTTCAGCTTTTAGCTTAATTTAAGCTATTTTGATATGTTTGGTTCAGCTTAACAATACAACTTATAGCTTTTTATATATCAAAAATCAACTTATTCTTTAAGTAAGGGAGGAGAAACTTAATTTATAAGTCAAAAATAACTTATGTTCACAATTATAAGTTATAAACTATTAAGTTATAAATTATAATCACTTTCTCACAGTTTTATCAAAATGGGGCTTAATAGCAATTTTTCCCATATGTACACCGACAGTACTACCGCTGCACGAAACGACGTTGGTTGGCATTTGACGCCGCCCTTGCGTTGTTTTGTTTCCATGTGGTGTGGCGCAAGGACCACCGCGTGGTTACGGTACAACGTTTTACATGATTTACTTCAATTATTTGCTCCTAGGATTTCATGGCCATGAATGAGATCCGATCACACATTTTGTTTTCTTTTCTTTTTTTTTTTAATTTAATTTAATTTTTATTTAATTTTACTTAACCAAATTTAACAAATTAGCTCAATTTGACAAAAAAATAATACTTGAGACCCCACAATTTAGGACCCCACAACTCTCAATTGGTTTGTAGCCACTTATTTATTTTTCTTTTTCTTTTTCTTTTTCTTTTTCTTTTTGGCTCACCCTCTCTCCTCTCTCTCCCTCACAAAAACTGTGGGGGCTGCTGGGCTCTCCAGCACCACTATTTGACAAGTCACTAAAATAGTTAAAAGAAATTTAAAAATTGTATAAAATTTTAAAAAGGGAGAGGCTTCTTTTCTATTCATATTTGATTATAGGGTGTTGTTGCACACATTCATAATTCAAATCATTTTATGTGTAGGACTTGTTGAGTATTTTATTTCTATAAAAAATCACATTAATCGGACATTAATAGCCATTTGATTATATCACATTTATGTCAATACTAAGAATTATTTTAAAAATAAATTATTGACACAAACGTGATCTCAATGTAGTTTTTTGTAAGAATAAAATATTCAATGAATTTTATACATTGAACAATTTGAATTATTGATGTGGCCTTTATGGTGGGTCCGCGGAGGCTCAATTGTAGAGAAACCTCACCCAATGTGAAATATTTTTTTTAATTCCTTTTACTTTTTACTTTTTTTTTTTTTTTTTTAAAAGTTAAAAAATATTTTTTTCATTTATATTTTAATTAAAAAAATTAAAAATTACTACAAATATTACTTTTCAAACCAAATCTGAAAAAAGGAAAAAAATCACAACGAAGTTTGTTGTTGAGATTTAAACCATACGTTCAATTCTTAAATCCTATGAATCTTAAAAACTATGAATCACAGAAAATAAAATTGGCAGAACATATAGATATATGAGATTCGACGACGTGTCTACATCTTTAGAAGTCACACCAATTCACTATATTAACAGACGCTCTTTCTCATTTTTCACTCACTAAAAATTACAGAAGCCTCTCTTTTCTAACCCTAAAATATATACTTTATTACATTATATAGAGTAAAAATTGTAAGGCCAAAACTAACATTATAAGCCCTTGTGATGCGTCGTGGGGGGCCTAACCCTCGCCCCTCCGGTAATTTGCTAAAGAAAAATGTTTTGTGGCCCTAAAAACAGTGGCCCTAATGGCCCTAATTTTCTTTTTGGGTAAGTCTGTTTTTTTTTTCTTTTTTTTTTTTTACTTTGTTGTTTTTTTTTTTTACTTTATATGGAAATTAGGGCCATTAAGGCCACTAATTTTTGAGCTACCAACCAAAACCGTTTGCTAAAAATTATCTTCATACCAATATTTCTTGCATCCCAAATAGAAAGACCGTTTCCTTGCACAATAACCCGAGTCAAAATGGAGTGAGAATACTCCTATTTACTAAAAATCTTCCAAACCTAAAAACCCATTCCACCATCCTTCTTTGCTAACACATAATTGTCCCAACACTAGTGTAATTTTTTTTTTTATCTTCAAAATCTCATCTCCATTGGATTTATTAAGAACCCATTAATGATTTGTTTGACTTAGGGGGTGTATTTAGAATTATCTAAATAAATATATTTTTTAACTTTATGAAAAGATGTGTAAAAAAATAGAGAGATGATGTGACTCAAAAAAAATAAAAAGATAGAATTTAAAAAAAAAAATACGCTGTAATAGAGGATGCCAAATAGTGCCTTAGTTAAGTAGCAATTTTGATTTTGACTCTAAAAACATCTCCAATGGATTTGCAAAATTCATTGCTAGTGTAAGACAATAACAGTTACCAAACTTTTAGGCTTTTTTGTTTGTAATAATTTTCATAAACTACTTTTAAACGGATTTTCACTTGTCTTTATAATTTTATTTTATATTTTAATTATTATTTTTTATTTTGTAGATACATTAAGATTAGATATATCTAAAAAATATAAATATTTAATTAAAATATGAATTTTTTTACTAAAAACTAATAAAAATCTGAACAAAAATGCACATAGTTTTTTGTTTGAATTTTTATTTATTTTTAGTATTTTTTTTAAAAAATAATTTAGTCAATTTATTTTACTTTTTAGATGTATCTTGATTAAGCACATCTAAAAGTATAAAGAATTAATTAAAATATTAAAAAATTCATTAAAAATAAATAAAAACTTATCTAAAATATTTTTAAAAAAATCAATTAACTGTGAGCATCTGCATCAAGCTTGTCAATTACACTGTTTTAACTATTTTACTGAGCCAAAGTGCCAAAAACGTTACACAAGCAGCCTCGGGCAAAGATCATTACTTTAGAAGAATGTTATAATATCTCGCTACTTCCAGCGAGTCACTGTATACGCAACAAGTAATATTAAATCACTTTCATTACATATTTGCAACAAGGAGCTAGGAATTTTAATAAGTTGGGTCGTTAAACAACTCATTATTAATCTTATTATTTCATATTTTTAATTCTATACAACCTATTAACATTAATATTCACTTAATATTCTTTAAATTACATATATTTCTAATTACATGGACAAAATTAATTCAATTAGTAAATTAAAAATAAGAACAAAATATCTGGAAAGTAATATTTTAACAAAAATAAGCAAATATTCATACTATACAAGATCAAACACAATAGTAATCATTGGAGAACCAAATTGTCGAGACTTGAGCGAGAACAAAGCACGATAACAAAGATAACAACTAGACTTCAACCTGGAACTCCTTAAACTAGTTTAACATCATGTTAGAATTATTAAAAATATGGATAAATTTCACTTTATCTCTTATAGTTTGGATCATGTGTAATTTACTCCCTTAAAGTTTGGAAATGATCACATAACCCCATGTAATTTGTGGACTAAAGTACACTATGAAATATTTCGTTCAACTTAACAGAATGTATGAAACATATGACAAACAAAAAGGGATTATATGCTTATTTTTAAATTTTAAAGGAGTAAATCGCACATTGAATAAAACATAAGTGGTTAAAGTGTACTTTTTCTTCCAAACAAATGATGAAAATATCTATAGTTCACACAGTTAAGGTACTTATATGCGGGATATTTTAGTCGTTTTTATTAAATTGCTAACGAGTCTAACGGTGCATTTCAGTTCACAAACCATAAGAGTTATGTAATTATTTTTAAATGTTAAGAGGTAAACCGCACATGACTCAAATCACATGAGATAAAGTGAAGTTTATCCTAAAAACATCTAATCCAAAATAAATTGGGCCTGGGTGAGATAAGGTCAAAAATAGATGAAGTAAACTTGGGCGGTTTAAAGATATGACATTGGATAAATCTCTAACATCTAATCCAAAACAAATTGGGCTCGGGTGGAACAAGGTCTAGATTAGATGAAGTAAACTTGG
The DNA here is from genome assembly GCA_036172215.1 of Camellia granthamiana. Classification (NCBI taxonomy): domain Eukaryota; kingdom Viridiplantae; phylum Streptophyta; class Magnoliopsida; order Ericales; family Theaceae; genus Camellia; species Camellia granthamiana. The sequence continues at coordinate 107,492,875 of CM069912.1, forward strand.
TTGGTTTAAAGATAGGGGGACTTATCAGCCGGTCCCATGGAAGTAAATTAATACTGGCCAAGTCCTGTCTTATTTCTGTTTCCAATTTTACCCTTCAATATCACACCACATGCGTAAAACAAAAAAGCTGTTCACGAGCTCTCCCCCATGAGCCCTTCCCTGTATGTTGTCTTCCTTTTGTTCCTTATATATTGTTCCTTTTGTTCTCTCATACTTACATACATACACACTAACTCACTAATTCACAAAATCACATCTACACGCTTACTAATTCACAATAATTTAGTAGTGATAAATTTCATGCTTATATACATACACACTCACTTACTAATTCACAAAAACAAATTTACAAAATATTCAACAGTGATAAATTTATCATTGGTTCAAACAATGTTTTCTACTTTTACCTCTACATTCAACACTGTAACTCAAAAATTTCAGTGATAAATTCACAAAAACAAACTTATCACTGGTTTAAACAGTGATAAATTCACAAAAATAAACTTATTACTGGTGTAAACAGTGATAAATTTCAATGATAAATTCACAAAAACAAACTTATCACTGGTTTAAACAAATTTGTCACTAATTTATCACTAGTTTAAACAATTTTATTACTGGTTTAAACAGATTTATCATTGGGATCTTCCCCCAATATACAGAGAGAGAGAGAGAGAGAGAGAAGACCTAGCGGCAAAGAGTCTAGATCCTAGATCTAGAGGTCGAGGCAACAACGACTATGGAGGTGGAGGCGGCAATGGTCGGCAACGACGGTGGAGGTGGAGGTGGATGAGAAGACGTCGGTGGTGGTGGAGGCGAAGATGTCGATGGAGGTAGAAACAATAGTGAAAGTGGAAGAAGATGTTGGTTAAGTTCGCCAGCAATGATGACAGTGGAGGCGGTGATAGTCAACAACGGTGGAGATGGCGATGGTCGTTAATGGAGGAATGTGCAGAGAGAGAGCTTCTTCTTTTTTTAATTTTTCATCTTTCATCTCACAGATCTAGATATAAAATATGAGGGTAAAAATGAAATAAACAAAAATATTCAAGATCTATGAATAAAAGAGTCTTCATTAAAATCTATTGAATAATAACCCTAAGAAATAAGACTGACCCGTAAAAACCTCTTAAAGATCTGACATTGGATAATTCTCTAACACGAACATAGTGTGTTGTTGTTTGGGTGCTGCAGGAAAACAGCTATTATTGGTCCATTTATTTATTATTTTTTGTTTACTTTTTTATTAAAAAAGAATCCCAAAAGCTTTTAAAAATGAATCCCAAAAGTCTCAAAAGCTTTGCACTGTCAGCATATTTATTATTTTGATTTCTTATTTAAAACAGTTTTTTGTTTTTTTTGGCTATGTTTATTAGCTATATATTGTGAGTGTTTGGAAAGATATTATTTTAATAAGTTATTTTAATTTTTAATTATTTTAATAATTTAATAGGTTAAAATTTTGGTGTATATGGTTGGAAGGGAGACTCAAAATTTTGTATCTTCAAAACTTCTTTTTGATAATATATATTTATAGTTTGTGCTATATCATTATTTTTTTTCAACTTATATTTTTATATGTTTATATATCTTACGATACCTAATATGATACGATACACGATATATAAAATTAGAACAACGATACACAATACATATCAGGATTCGACAATATTGGTCTCATTTTTATCATTTTGTGTTATGTAACACACTTTAATACACAAAATTAACTATCACATTGGAGATGCCCTGATACCTTTGCTAAGTCATTGGTTAATTGTTGCCAACAATGAGGTTAATTGTGGTGAGTACACTAAGGGGAGATTTTGACTTTTTTTTTTTTTTTTTTAAATTGCATTTCCGAACCAGTTTACACACACCTTAATTTATTTCAAAAGACTAATTCTACCGTCTACTTGTGAAGGTTCCATTTAAAGTTAGAGTAAACACCTTATATAGACTATCTCCAAAAAACTTATACCTAGTGAGTATTTAATTTAAAATCTAGAAGGAACACATACCCAAACCCCAAGTTATATTGACACAAAATTTTTGAATAATTATAATAATTTAATTTTACGTACACATTTAAAGGGGAGAGAGAGAAAGGAGGGTGTCACTAGCCAGTAGGTCATGTACTCGTATTTATTTATTTATGTTTATAATCATGCTTTAATGATATGTAATTTTTAAAATAATTATAATAATCTTCCTTTATATATATATATATATATATATTTGGATAGATCTCGCACTTATATAACACATCTTTCTGGTACACATTGGGCCAATTTGAGAAGCTAATAAAAAATTATTTTTTAATTTTTAATCCATTTTAAGTCATATCACTTCTCATATATTTTTATGCACAAAAAAATAATAAAAAATAAAAAAATTAACTTTTAAGCAACTTTTTAAATCACTCCATTCCCTCTCTATGCCATCAAACATTTAGCACACATAATTTAATTCCACGTTTTATATTTTTTTTTGGGGTCATATATGGGTCTTTTGGGAACAAAATAAAAAGGCAATTTTTAAATTTTTACCCATTTTGAGTCATATTATCTCACATTTTCTATTCACAAAAAGACAAAATATGCTAAAAAGCTAGTTTTTTACTAACTTTCTAAAACACCACATAATTTTGTTACAAAATTATATGAATTTTCATGAATTTACATAAATGGTCTCATAAAATATGTATATTGAACATAAATTTATGTAAATTCATAAAAATTTAAGACTTATACAAATTTATACATTTTTATAAGATCAAGTTACATAAATTTATAAAATTTATATAATTTTATAATCAGTACGCCACGTTTTAATATACAAATTTAAAAGCAAGATTAAAGATGGGAATGAGCAATGTTATAGACCATTAATTTGCCATTACTAATCCCACTACTAGTGAGATGACAATTGAAAAAAAAAAAAACACACACACACACAAACACACTGTGACAGTGGATGGGACCCACTGCCACATCATTAGAGCCACCACTAAATAGTAGTTTAAAACATTTCTCTTTAAAAAACTCCCTTCGTAGCATGGAAATGAGTACACCTCCTTTCCTTTTTAAAGGCCCTCACATAAATAAATAAAAAAAATCCGTTGTCAATAATCTTAAATTTTAGGCCAAGTTTGGCTAACTTAAAAAAGTACACTTATTTCATCTTTTTATCTTTTTTAGGTCACATCAATCAATATCTCCTCTCTACTTTTTCTACACATAATACAATAAAAGTCAAAAAGTGCACTTATTTAGTCTTCCCAAACTTGGCCTTAATTACAAAAAGAGAAAAAAAAAATTAACTAAAAATTTAAATTATTATATAAATATAAAAATAAAAAAATAAAAAAAAAAGGGGCAGAAAAAGAGTTACTATTAATATTTCGCCTTCAACGTGGTGAAGTGTGAGCAGCCACCTAATATCTTTGTAATGCTTTTGTATAAAATCAAGAGAAAATTGCATATGAGAAAAATCTTCACAAAATATTTATAAATTCTTGAAAAAATTTATAATTTATAATTAATTATTAAAATTGATAAAATTTATAATTAATTTAAAATATTTTTTTTTTTGCTAACTTCCACTGAATTACAATTTAGGTAAAATCAATACCACCATAGCCAATAGTCTCAAAATAGTTCTATCAGATTTTATCCGCTCCCCAAATGTCTTTGTTCATGATTGGTAGAGATCAATACACTTTTTGATACAATAAGTTTAATTCATAATTTTAAATGCGATCGATACACTTTTTTAATAATATTAAATGTATTAATTAATATATTAATTAGTTTACGGGCTTTGATTTGTGACACTAATTTGTTGAGCACTAATGGCACTAATTTCCATATCAGGTAAAGAAAAAAAAAAAAAAAACAAAGTTATCAAAACAGGAAATTAGTGCCATTAGTGTCAACAGTTTTAGTGCCACAAATCATTTTTCTTAGTTTACTAAGAGATGATGTAACATAATCTTAGAAATTTTTAGTATTTGTAATTTGTATAACAGGTGGGATCAGTAATAATAACATAATACTAGTTAGTATACTAGTATGTATATTAATTGGTGCATGTACTACCACTGCACTTTTTTTCATTCACACTACAAAATAGGATTGCATTTAATATCATTACCATTTCACTATGATTGAGAAAAAATTACAAGCGAGGTATGACATTAACCATTCCCTCAACTACACATACATATAATTAAGATTACGGTGATCAAACTAACCTTTCCTCAAAATTTAAAAATACTAAAAATACCGTTACTCAGCGCAGCCACCACGAATCCCGGTCCCTTGAACTGAAAGAACAAAACTTGAAAGACAACACTTCCATTCCAAGCTCTGTAATACTTCTACGTGGAGCTAGAGAACCACGACATAGAGGACATGTTTCATGATTATACCCAACCCATCTATCCAAACACACCCTATGAAAGAGGTGGTCACACCTCAGCTCTCTGATCTCATCTCCTTCGTCAATCTTACTCAGACACACTGCACATTCAGGTGCTGCTCCTTCAGACCCCGGCTCATGCTCGTATCGCCGGATTCTGATACCCTTTTGGTTATCCGTCACATGGCTCTGGAGATTATGAGATTTTGAGTGATGAAACAAGAAGTTCCAAGCTGAATTGAAGTTGGTAATGGAAAAAGCAAAGTTAATAAACATGGTGTGATTGAACTTGGGAAGTAGATTGCGGTGAATGAAGATGTAGAGAAGTAGGAGGAGGAAGAGAAAGTGGGTTGAGAGAAATACCAAAGTGTTCATGTTTTTTTGGATATTGCATGGAGGCTCCTGAGTGAGCACAAGGGACTTTTATAGAAAACTCAAGAGAAGTAAAGTCAAATAATGCAAACAAATTTATGATGTGATGCTTGAGAATGGCTAGTTAGCAACAAAATTTAGGGAAAAAATCCCACAAATTTGTAGCAGAGGTGTTCAAGATTATTTTGATGACTTGGATGAAACAAAAACACAGTACTTCTAAATGAATTGAGAAATTTGATCCCCTCCAAAAAAAAGGAATTGAGAAAAAGATTGGCGTACGTTCATTTACTGTTCTAAATATATAGGTAGATGTGTAAGTGTGTGTTTGGAAATAAGTAAGTGTGATTGTAAAAAATTTAGGTTGAGTTATCTAATATTTTGTCGTGATTTGGTAAAAGTTTTTTTAGTTGGCATTTTGAAGTTAATACTTTTTAATAATTTAGGATTAAAAAATTTGTTTGGCAAAAGTTTTGTGGCCGTTTTGACTTGTGTAAGAAAAAGAAATAATAATAATTATATCTTAAATGTATTATTTTATCTTATTAATTTTTTTAATTTTATTTTACCTTTTTAGTGGTTAATTTAACTCAATTCAACCCAACCCACATAGTCAAACCAAGCCAAAGTGTGGGCCTCACACTTGTTATGCGGCAATTAATAAATTTAGTAAGGAGATGTAGCAAAATTGAAAAAGAATTAAACCAGTTATGATGATTTCATAAATTTTATCCCAAAAAATGAAAGCTTAAAGGTTTATATTCTCAATACATTCTTTACATATTTTAATATACTTTTATACATTTTGTATCTTTATATTTTTATTAAAACCTTACTTTCGTTATTTCATTTTCAATTCTAACAGTTAATCTCTTACACTTTAAATCAAATTTCAATCTTAGCCTTTTGTCCATTTATTGTCAATAAAGTTAATGAAAATTGAAAATGCATGAACTAAAATAAGATTTGGTGTAAGTGTGAGAATTAAAGTGAGATTTTAATAAAAGTATAAGGATTCTATTGAAATAACAAAATGTTACACACGCTTTAAATGACAAGTTTTGTCAACTTGGTTATGATAGACGGATAGAAAATGTGAGATTGTAACTTGATTTAAAGTGTAAGGAATTGACTGTTACAATTTATATTGAAGGGACTAAAATGAAATTTTGGTAAAAATGTAAATGTACTAAGACCCTGTTTGTTTACCGAATATAAAAGTTAAATATGGGTATGGAATAAGATATAATATGAAGTGGGTCCCATATATTTTTTTATCTTCCTATATCTTGTGTTTGGTTGCTCCGAATATGAAGAGTCCAGATAGTATATAATGCAAAAGGGGGATATGCAATACTATCCCCTATGGTATTGTATATCCCCCACTATCAGATATAGCTTGTTTTTCATTCAAAAGTCAAAAATAATTACTCTCTTCTTATCTCATCCTATAACTTATATTAACGAAACATAGTATAAGTGACCCCAGTATATATAATATATCTCATATCTTATAACATATTATATCTCATCATTATTCTTAGATATTAAACTTTTATACATTTTTTACATATTTTTTTTAACACTAATAACAACTCTTGTTTTTAGCTTTTCCTTAAAACAAGGCTGATGTTTGTCAATTGGCTAAAATAGTCCAAAAAAAATAAAAAAATCTAATACGAAAAATCAATTCACTTTCTATAATTTTTACACTTTTTTTTTAAATCAAAAAATTATTTTAAAAAATACCATCTTGAAATGAAACGCAAATTGTCAAAATCAAGCAGAGTTATATACCCAATATTGTATATCATTCACCTGTTTGATTTTCAGTTTCAAAAACAATTTTTTGAGTTTTTAAGTTATGTTTTTTATATTTTTAATAATTTTTTAAAATATTTTAATTAAAAAGTAAAACATTTATACAAAAATCTTTAAAAATTTTATTGAATACAATAAATTACGATTAGGTATATCTAAAAAAATTCATTCTATTTTTTGTATTTGATGAAATCTTTTAAAGTTTTTTTTCACAAATATTAAACTTTTTAAGAATATTTAGATTATATGTATTTAAAAATAAAATATTTACATAAAATATTTAAAAATTTAATAAAAAATTATGAAAAATATATATTTTAAATTTTTTAAAAATTTAACTCAATTTTTTGGAAAAAAATGTTATAGGCCCCAAATTTACTACCAAATAAATGATGAAATGTCTCACATGCCCATATCCATGTGAGATATTTGGTCATTTATTTGACTAGAAAATCTAGTTTTCATACTGAGAGACATTTGATCATTTATTTGGTAAAAGATTTGATGATTATGGTTAGGGGTGTTAGCGATTCGGTTGCGGTCAAGAAACCTCCAATCCGCCATCCGTCCGCCGGATTAATGGATTTGAATTAAGCGGATTGGCGGTTGAATACGAATCGGTTTGGCGGTTTAAACTTTTACAAATTTTGAACATAATACAACAACTTGTCAATATTTTTTTTAGATAACAATTCAACTCAACATAACTAAAAGATTATCAAGTAAATTGTCAAATATCAATGATAAATACATATAATAAAACTATACATTATCAAAACTATTTTATTACTTTTTTTTTTATTCAAAAACTATTTAATTTGATTTATTTTTAAAATGACAACATTAACCCTAAGTTTGGCATATTCAAAAAAAGTCAAAAAGTCACTATCCTATTTAAATCACATCATCTTATTTAAGTTACATCACCTCTCTACCACATCACTTCAAACCCAACCCATATTTCATAAAAAATCAAAAAGTGCGCTTATTTTCCACACAAAAATATAGAATATCAACACTTGCCATTTAATAAAAAGATTTCCAAATTGAAAACAAATTAAAACACAATAGAATATCTAAACTCTTTTTTAATTGAGAACACAAATAAAATATCTAAACAAATTAAAAACACAAAATCTTACAAATTACTAAGATGTTTGTGATTTAACGTTTTGATTACGGCCAAAGAAATTTAAAATCTGTCCTCTGTCTAAATGTAGGTAGATTAAAAAAAATTTATTGACAATCATTCATTCGTCATCATATATCCATTTAAAATACAATGAATGAATTTAATTTAAACAATTTAAACAGATCGAAATATCCGAAGTCCACCTAATTATAATTATAATTGTGGTGATTGTTGTTTGCCTTTTTACGCTCTCATATGTTGTTTTCATTCTACGGATCGCGCGTGGTCCGTGTACAACGTTTGTCATGATTATTTCACTTCAAGTCTTCAACGTTTTTCATGATTAATTCAATTCATTATACACAAGGACAGGATGGGATGGGATGGGATGGCCCTACAAGTACTGTTCACACTTTACACGTCGGCCTCTTTGAAAAAAATAAAAATAAAAATCAATTTTTAATCTATTTTAAGTTACAAAATCACTTTGTTTGGATAGAATTTTTCAAAAATACTTTTCAATTTTTTTTTTTTCATGTTTTTTTATTTTTACTAATTTTTTTTAATATTTTAAGTATTTTTTTAAATTTTTAGACATACCTAACATAAATATATCTAAAAAGTAAAAATATTGTGAAATTTTTTTTAAAAATTCAGTAAATACCAAAAATATAAAAAAAAATACGATAATTTAGTACATTTTTTTGTATTTTTTTGTATTTATTAATTTTTTAAAATATTTTTTCATAAATTTTTTACTTTTTAGATATATCTAAGTAAGGTGCATCTAAAAAAGTAAAAAAATTATTTAAAATTTTAAAAATATTCACTAAAAATAAAAAAATACGAAAACTCAATTTTCAAAAAATTTAATCAAAAAAACTCAAACCAAACACACTGATTATTTTTCTATTTTTTATATAATTTTTTGAAAAAAGGTAAAAAAAAATCAAAAAGTCAATTTTTAACAAACTTCTCAAAACAACCCATTATAAGTATTGAGATGGTTTTTTGGCTTTTTAAATTTTTATAGGAGAAAAAATAAAATAATTATGGTTTGAATGTGATAATTTTTAGGTTGAGACTAAAAAGCATATTTTGTCTTTTTATTACTATTTTAGTCCCAACCCATCCCTAATACCAAACCAAGAGCATGTTCGTTTTCAACAAAACAAAATATAAATAAGAGAAATTCTCTAATACAAATGTGTTAATTATAACGTTTGTATTGTGTTATTATTTATGATTTGGTTGTAATTTATTGTCGTATTAGTTATAATTTGTTATAATTATTTTGATTTTTTTAGCTTTCAAAGGTTATTATTGTAATTTTAAGCGTGCCAGCAATGATCAATCAGTCCTTACAGAAGATTAATTGACAACCAATCATCAAACAATTGTGTCTTAGTTCTTTCAGCCTCAATGAAGAGGACTTTTACTGGTGGCTTTGTTTAGGAGAATTGAGCAAACAACGTGTCATGACCCGAACCCACCCCTGTGGGTTAAGGACATAACCGGCCAGTAATCATGAGATTACTTACGGCCTCAAACTAAAACAAATGTATTTTAACAGAGTTAATGGGGGCCAAACGGAAGCAGTTCAAAATTTTGTCCATAGAGCTGTGCTTATATTGCACATCCAAACAACCAAACATATATACATTAATAACTCACAACAAAAATACAGTAGCATAAGTTCTGTACAAACAGGATCATCCAACAACTAAGTTAACGCATGAAAACTATATATAGACATGGGCAAAATCCTTGCCAATATGACAAAAATAACATAGCACAGCAGAAAGGCGAAGACAAGTCTCGCGCGTGAGACACTAGGGCTGACTCTCCAAAACTCGGTTATTCCACACAGACTTCACTAGGGCTGGGTCTGGGCCTCTCTTGGCTCACCTACAAATACATGAATGAGCGTGAGCGATAGCCCAGTGAATAATATCAAATACGGAAGTTATACAAGCGATATGTAGAACAACATACTCCGAACGGCCTTGGGCCCAATTCACATTTTTATTTAACATTTATCTACACAATTTAAGTCAAGTGACTGTAGTTTCAAACATACTGGCCTTTGGCCCATTTATCTTTCATTCCTGTCAAAACGGCCTTTGGCCCACTCATTTATGTCAAAACGGCCTCTGGCCCATCCATTCATGTCAAAATGGCCTTTGGCCCATCCATTCTTTCTTGTCAAAATGACCTCTGGCCCATTCATTCATTCATGTCAAAACGACCTCCGGCCCATTCTTTTATTCATATCAAACATTTGTCCACAATTCGAACTAGCAAACTCATAAGGCTTATAAGGAAATAAGCGATTAGACAATGACAAGTTTCAAATATCGATATTACTCACAGTGGTCGGTTTGTGGATTTGCCCTGGAGCTTGACCCTACACATTCCATGAACACAAAAGGGTCACAAACAATTCAATATGTTCTAAATTCACGTTTTCCTCTTTAAGCTTCAATCTTATCTTCTTATCTCATTTACAATGCTCAATGTATGCCTAAGAGTACCTTGAAGTGAAAGAGAACAGAAAACGAAACACAGAATGCATAAACAAAATTTCAGAAAATAGGGTCCCCGCTCGAGCATGGACTTCCCCGCTTGAGCGGACCTAATTGGTCTGCAAAAGTGCTGGTTGCATCAAATTCACGCTCAAGCGTGAACTCGGGCGCTCGAGCGAAAGGTCTGTCTACATAGCTCCCCACTCGAGCGTGGAATTCCCCGCTCGAGCGGACCCATGCCTGCAAAAAAATATTGGGAGCATGAATTCCCCGCTCGAGCGTCGGTTCCCCCGCTCGAGCGGATATCATAAATTCTGGGTTTTCCAGAATGGTTTCTTGAGTTCAATTTCGACATTTCAACCACATTTCTTGTATATTATGGCTCCAATTTCACATATACTTGCACTAACATGGTACCAACACTAAAACACATCAACATGGAGCTCAATTTCATGACTCAAACACATGCATGGCTCATTTTCCACCAAACTCATTACCAATGTAACAATTTCATGCATTCAACACTTACACCCTTATAATTTGCACATGCATGTGGTATATTATTCTCATTCTCAACTTATATGATGAAGAGATGGTCAAGAACATGATCTTCAACTAAAAACTCACATAGATCATGCATTTGGTGCTCAAATATGCAAATTCAAAGCAACTACATACATGCATGCCAACATTGACCTTCACTTCAACATGATCAACTCATTTTAATTTCAATTCTTGTTCTTGACCATTAATCAACTTTGAACACACAAGATTACACATTACACTCATGAATTCAAGAATCAATTGCTTACCTAGAGGCTCAATTCTTCCAATCTATGGTCGAATCTAGAGAAATCTTCAAGATTTCCAAGCTTTTAAGATCAAACTCCAACTTTGAGCTCCCTCTCTCTCTCTATGGCCGACCCTCCCTCTCTCTTAGAGTTATAATCAGCCAATTTGAATAACAAAATGAGTATTGTACATATATGGCCCCTTATAAGCCCCCACTCAACACATTATTTTATTATAAAATAATTGGGCACTTAATTCATTAATTTAATGTAATTAATCTGATCCAAATCAATTTCTAATTAAATTTCACCGTAGGCTCTAAAAATCATGCCAATCACAAAGGCGTAATCAATTTCGGTTTCTGTGGCCGATAAGGCCTTCAATTTAAATTCCAAAGCAGATTATCAAATAGCTATTCCTACGGTGAACAGATAGAAATTCAAAACCACATATTTTCACATAATGGCACACAAAATCATATCAACCACATAACCATACTCATATTAAGGACCAGTTAACATAATACAGAACAGGGGTATTACACAACGATTAAATGAAGAATAATTGGAGCATTTCATTAAGTAAAAATGAAAGACTTACAATGATCCAATTCAGCCTCGTAGAGGTTTACAGCAACAAGCTACTTGAAACTACTCCTATGAAGGAAGTGTAGTACAGGAATTTGAAGTACAGAAATGTAAAGAACAAAAAATATAAAAACTGGAAAGAAAATAAAGTAGATAAAAACTGGTTTCTGGATCTGAGTCTGGGGGCTCTTTCTGGGGCCTTCTCTACTATATTATACTTCTCAATGATAGCCGTTGAAACAAACTTCCAACCGTTGAATCATCCCTCCATGATTACTGATCATGTTTCCTCACAGTTAGCTCCACTACGCCATGTCTACAGTTAGGCTTCCCTCTTGATTTTGAATTTAAATATATGAGTAACTGTTAAAGCCACGTCATCTTGCATCTTTTTGCTGATCCAGTACTATGCAGATCCACAATAACCAATACTAACTGCCACGTGTGTGATTACGATTGAAGATTTGAATTGTTTTCCTATATTGCCCTCATCCTGCCACGTATTGAACTGTGACTGGCTTATACAAAATATGTAGCCAACATTACCCCCCGCACTAATATACCCAATACTTGGTGATATTAGTGGATCAAGTTACTTTATCCACGTCTTAGAATGTGTATGGGCTTTACATTTTTTCAGAAATGCAACCATCATTCACTAGTGAAACATTTGCATTAAATTCTCTTCTATCCTTTGAACATTCCCACTGTCTCAGTATTTGAAAAGACTGGTACAGCTTTCATGGCCAAGCAAACCTTTTCTTACCTCGATCAAGCATATGAAGAGTTGTTTGATAATGTTGTTCGTCCTCGAAAGAACCTTCATACATTGATTAGCTACATTTACCCACCTTCCTATATTCAAGTCATGGAAGCTTTTGCAAACTATCAACCTTTGGATTACGAACCTATTGTCCATAATTCTTTAACCCAAATTTTTGCAAACATGGATATTGGAAGCTCTTCTTCTGACCCAAAACCTTCTGCGTGGGATGAGGCTGCAGCTTTTTCTTCTTCTGGGGCTTCTAGTTGGAGAAACTGGCCAGAACCTGAGGAGTCCAAGTTAAGAGAGCGAATCAACCATCATTTTGTCGAATTTGTTGATTCTCTAACTTTCCCTCCCTTTGCTCGGAGTTTGGTGGTTTACCCGTATGTACCCATCGACCGCCGACACCGTTTGGAAGACAACTTGTAGTATGGTACACATCTTCCATGTCTACGAAAATAGTACAAGCTACTCATCGTCCAGAAGAGGCTCAAGGGTATAGCCCATCATTCTTAGCCTAGAAGGAAAAACTTTGCTCTTCTGACTGGCTTGATATTGTCAGCAACCCTCAATTCCCTCCTTCTTTCGAGATGGAAACTCCTGCACCTCCTTTTCCGCAAAACCCTCATTGGATGGAGGAATTGAGACTTACTCTCTTTGAGGACCAGTTTCTCCCCTCTTATAGCCCTCCAGCTCCCCCTACTAAATTTCAACAATATCAAGCCCAACTTCTGCTTGTGGCCTTTTTTCACTTGCCCTTCAATGTTCTCGAGGATGATGTTCCTCTTAAGAACTTTCAATGGGCTTGTGATGTTATGACCCGGGGTCATGTCCTCAATCCCATCGCCCAAGCAAAACTCCAGATGTTTTTAGACCAACTTCCACTGCTTCTTCATTGGCATCAAATTTCTGTGGCCACCACTCGATCTTTGAACCAAATTTCAGCCCGTCAAGTTCATACCTGGTATGAAGCAAAAAACCTCATCAACGAATATGATGATTTCAAGAATAAAGACTCTGCATACTAGGATGACTTGGACATGGACGAGATAGAACAAGGGTTGAAAGAAACAGAGTTTGAAATAAAGGCCAAAAAACTTTTTTATCATGTAAAAGCATATCAACTTCAGCAGCCTAGCCTGGAGAAGATAGAAAATAGAATAAAAAAGGAACAGAAGTTCATTGACCATAGTTGGAACAAATTCCATGACCTTGTCATTTACTCCATTCCTTATATTTATGAACTTGAATATGTAGCCAAAAAAGGCTTCGGATGTAATTACTTTTGTTTTAATAAAGCTAAGATGTTTTCTCTTTATTTGGCATGGTCTAATTTTACCCCATTTGTCAAAAGGAAACAAAATTAAGGCTTCGAATTCACCAATTTTGTCCTTCGAAAACTTGATTCGATCATACCCAATGAAATACTAGAAACCCAATCTGAACTTTTCCAACATATGAAGTATAATTGACTACATTTGCCTTAGGTCTCCTTTCAGAATCAAAGCTTCGAATTCATCAATTTTGCCCTTCGAAACTTGATTTGATCATATCCAATTCCCAAACATATGGTTAATACAACAGTTTCAAATCAATTAATTTTGCTTCGAACAAACAGTTTATATTTTTCAAAATATAGAAACCTCTTTTAAAGACTGCACTGTTTTATTCTAAAAAAGTGATTCCTTCTGTATACTACTAAACCAACTATTGGTTTGAAACCTAGAACAAACAAACTCTAACCGTAAGGTATTTCAAATTTTGCTTCGAAGGATTTTACTCACATCAAGAAACCTAAAAACAGGTCTTTAATCCTTTTGAAGTAAACAAATACCTGGGCATTCCTGCACCCTTAGGTGTGGAATGTGCTTCGAAGTCGACTTCCTACTTTCAAAGCTATTTGTCACTTGATTTTAGCGCCAAAACTTAACTTTGAAGCCACACATTTTATTTCGAAACTAATATTAGTATTTGAGATACATTTTCCTCCATAACTATCAACATTGAGGGAAACTTTTCGCACCCGTACCTTTAGTACTTCTCTATGAATTCCTCCCACATAAAACGACTGAGTGTTTTTTAGACAGAAAGGTTTAAAAACCCTTTTATTTGGTGCTCCCAATTCCGCCTAATACACAAACCCTTTATCTTCTGTTGGCTTTCTTTTTCCCTTTACTCTCTTTCCTAACTTTGTCTTCTGAAAAAACTTCTATCAATGGCTTCTTCTTCCTTAAAAATACCGATTGTGGAACGTGCAAGTCCATCCATAACCTTGAAAAGGATCATTGATGAAGAGTGTGAGAAATACAAGGCTGGTGAGAAAAGTGTCATCGACGAACGCATCTTCATTCCCCACTGCCATGAGCGACAAGAATACGTGCTTAGGCCCATTTTTAAGGGGATTCCCACTGAGCTCTCAGCTATGTATCCTCGTCTGGAAGATCATTTCCTCCTTTATGAAGGTGGTCTTGATTGGGGAAGCTGGAGGATGAACCGACCCCATCACTACTGGCCCACAGTGAGACTAGAGTAAGAGGAATGGTATGATCGGGTCGTCCCTAATAGGACACTGGATCTTCAGGAGCTCTGCCTCTTCGACGCCCTTTAATTATCCAGGTTCACCATTTCAGAGGACCCTTTTTTAATACCTGCTGCCCTTTGTTTTTGGAATCTTGCTTTTAATTTCTTTCAATTCAGATGTGGGATGATGGCTCTTACTGTTCTTGACATCTACCATCTGTTAGGATTATCCCCTACTGGTACCCCCCATTGGTCCAGACTATCCTGACCTCAAAACCCTTTTTTTCCCTCCCCTCTCTGAACTCATCCTATAGTGACTTTTCAAGGTTGAGAACAAAGGAGAGGGCCCTGTAACTAATAGGGAATTTTTCTCCTTTATATTGTATTGGCTTTGCAAGTTCTTCTTCTGCACCTCTTCTCAGAGGATCATGCCTGAGTTTGCCCCTCTTGCCAAAGCTCTTGTTTTACAAAGAAATGTGGCCTTAGCTCCATACGTTCTAGGCCATGTTTATAGAGCTTGTTCCCTTTTCTATGAAAAACCCTTGGATGCCAATCAGGGAGGCCCATTTTGGATACTCCAACCTTGGCTTCTTGCATACTTCACCGATTTACAGTCCAAATGCCTAAGGTTTTTGGAGCCAAACCCTACCACTCATGGCATGAAGTTAGCCAATGTTTCACTCTATCCTTCTAATTTTGCTTTTTACTTTTCTTTCTTCCACCAACTCCCAGCTTTCCCTTATTTTCACAGTTTCCGTCCCTTCAAAACTACCAATATTGGCCCATCCTGGTTAAGGACCTTTTTGAGTGATAGGTCATGTTCTACACCTCAGCACAAAAACATGTGGACCTCTATTCTGATTCCCAGGGAATTATTCATTGGGACTATGAACCCCAGAGCTTATAAGTGCATCTCTAAGCCCTATTGTCCTGTCCAATTTGCTAGGCAATTTGGATTCTCACAAGGGGTCCCTATACCTCTCTGCAGTCAAACCAATTTAAGCCTTACCAGCAGGGATCTGAAGATTAGAAGATCTAGATTGGAAGAAGCAACTTCCAAATTCATCCAAGATCTAATTGACTTTGAGTACTTACCCTTCATACCTCAAAGCAACATATTGAAAATTTGTCAGAACTGGTGGATGGCCAATATGGAGGTGCACTTGGCCATTCCTCCTCAAGATCTGTTGATGGTACTGGATGTACCTCAAGCCAAGTCCAAAGGGACTTGTAATAACCCAACCCTCTTATATGCTTTTTGGTATGCTTTCAGTCTCTTATTATATGTGTAATTATATGCTTAATGGGAAATTCCATGTAAAATTAAGTTTAATTGTGTGAATTATATGACTAAGGATTTATATCTGTCAATTGTGTGAAAAACTTGTTACAATTGTGACGTTTGGATTAGTAATTGGAAGCCTTGGAAGCGCGATAACTCGAAATTGACTTTATAATTGTGATAAGCATGATTTTTAGATCATAACATGAATTTTTGTAAAAATTTGATTCGTAATGATTAAATTGATTAATTTGTGGTCAACCCTTAATTAATCTTTTTAAACCCTTAACTTGGTAACTTCCTATCACAAAAGAAAATATCTCCTGAGAAGGAGAGAGTACCAGAGAATGAGAGAAAGGAGAGGAGGCTACAACAAGGGGGAAGATTGAATAATTAAGAAGAATTGTAGAGCTTTGAGTTCAAGGTAGATATAATCCACCTAGAATAACCTCTCTAATTGATTTAAGCAAGAACTTTTCTACATTTATGTAAGCTAGGGTTTATAATTAAGGTTAAGTGTATGATAATTGGTTAATTGGAAGGATGCTCCTTGTCTTTTGGTTGTTTGGAATTGTTGTGAGCTATATGGAGAAGAATTACATCTTATTCTTTAGTTTTGCATGTTTGAACTCACCTATGTAACTAGATGGTTAAATATATATTTGCTTAGACAAATAAAGCTAGAAATCCAAGAGAATTGAGTTGTGTATATGAATTTGGAGGGGATGAGGATCTAATTGAATTTGTGATTTATGTTATTGTGATGTTGTACCCTAATATTGAGTTAATTTTCCCTTATTTTGTACCTTATAATGTGTATACCTAGTTGGATGTTTGCCTTAGTTCGGACTGCTCAAAACAGGGGTTACGATCGCACGTGCGGGGCTCATGGCCGCACTTGCGGGAAGCACCACCACACGTACCGGGCTCACAGCCGCACGTGTGGAAAACAAGGGAGTACAAACTTGAGGTTCTGAAATAAATGCACGTGCGGAGGAGGACTCACGCACGTGCGGTGAAGGGCTTCCGCACGTGCGGCCCAAAAGGAAAATTCTGTGTGTTTCTTTTCTTCTGTTAGACCCTCTGGAATTATTGAAATGTGTATTTGAACCTTTTAAAATGCTTGAAAATAATTAAGAGTTGTACGAATCCGATATTGTCTAAAGAAAAGTAACTGACTTGTGGGTTGCATGCTGTGTGTAGGTCACATACAGGAAAGGACTATTGCTTCTCCATAGCACTATGAGTAATAGTAGTGTAGTGATATGTTCCATTTACTTATGATAATTATCGTTAGTATACTGTTACTCGTGAGTGGGTTGTGTCTCGATATGGTGAACAATTGAAAAACTTGTGTTG
Source organism: Camellia granthamiana (assembly GCA_036172215.1). NCBI lineage: Eukaryota > Viridiplantae > Streptophyta > Magnoliopsida > Ericales > Theaceae > Camellia > Camellia granthamiana. The sequence continues at coordinate 107,510,450 of CM069912.1, forward strand.
TAATATTGAACAATGGTATTATTATGGACCCGAGGTCGTTCTGTTTTGCTATCAATGGGCCTGGGGCCGTTCGGATAGAAACTACTTATTGTTGGCGGCCCTAGGGCCGAGAGAAGTAGGGACATGTCGATGTCTCATCGACCCTAATATGATTTGAATTATTTACGACTCATGGCCTAAGGTCGAGGGAGGTAGTGTACATGTCGATGTTCTACCTACCCTCCAATGTTCCAAACAGCTGTTGATACGTTGGGCCTGAGGCCGTTCTGTGTGATATTGGGCCCGAGGTTGTTTTGGGAATAAATGCAGAACGAAGACGAGCATATGAATTATATGTTTACATTCGGTGTGATTTCTGTTTATTCATACGAATTACCCTACATGCTAGTATTCACTGAGCTTCGCTCACTTTGTGTTATGTATATCTATGTAGGTAATCAGCTCGGAGGCCAGTCCTAGTCCTGCTTTAGCAGCTCTTTTGTCGACCCCGTTGTGTCCAATCAATTAAATGAAGTCTATTTATTTTTGTAGAGTTTCTTTCATAGCACATAATGTTGGGTCACTAGTACTTTTGTCAAACGTTGATAGATATGTATAACTTTTCACCCTTGAATGTTTTGGTTATACCCCCCAATCATGGGGTTGGAATTGTATATGTATGTATATAGTTGTCACTTGCGTATATACTACATTATGTGTTGGGTTATATAATGAAATGTTTTGTGATCCTGGCATTTAAGCACTGCTCAATGGATGTCATATTAGATTAATAATTGCTTCTGTTCTGGCTCCGGTGTTATATAAGGTATGCATACTATTCGATTATTTGGTTTTGAGACCCATCATCGGGTCGGTCATGCCCAAACTTTTAAGGGCGAGTTTGGGATGTGATAGGACTGGAGCTGTTACCTCCTCCACTGCTCATGCTACTTCAGCTTTTACGCCTACCACTACAAAGTCTATTCCTGCTACCTCAACTCCTCTTAGAGTTACTCGAGCTGCCTCGAAGAAAAGTATGTACTCATGTTTCTTTTCTCTTCTCTTCCTTTATGATGCTCTTGTCCTTACTTATAGCTCTTTATTTGGTGTAGGTAGTGCGGGTGCTTCACAGGGAGATTCTCCCAAAAAGGCTCAATCTTTAAATCTTCTCAAGAGCAAACAATAACAACAAAGGAAAAGAAAGCTCTTACTTGACCCTGAAGAGGAGGTACTTGAGGTTCATGTAGAAGCAGAAAAAGAAGAGATAAAAAAAGAGCAAGAGACACCCTTAAAAAGAAGGAGGAAAATGACCGTCTCTCTTTCTGATTTCATTGGAGACTCTATTGATGAAGCATCTACTAAAGCAGTAGAGGCAGAACATTCCAAAGAGCTTATTGTATTTCAGAGGGCTGAGAAGAGGAGGCAACAACAAATGCTTAGGGATGAAGCTGTTGCTGCTAATGAACTCTAAAGGAAAGCTGCCAGAAAACAACAAACTGCGGAATATTATACCCTTCGCAGCTCTCTAATCATTGCCACCACTTCTGAAACCAGTAATTTCCTTCGTGCCTCTATTTTCTTTTCTCAAATTCTTGATACTGAGACTTAACATTACTTTGTATTTCTTCTTTTGCAGCAACAACTACTCTGCCTTCTCCTTTAATAAGGACTCCTTCAATTTCATCTGAAGTTGAAATACCTCGAACTGTGGAGCCAATTCAAGCAATACTCCCACTTCCTGGTTCTACATTTTTTATACCTTTCCTGAGGCACAGCATTCTTGCATCTCTATCTTTCGGCTTAACTCCATACTTTCCTTTTCTATCCTTCAACTCTACCCAATTTATTCTTCCTTCAAGTCTTGCTGCTCCTTCCCCTCCTAAAGAAATTCCAGCTATTACTTCATCTCCAGTGATAGTTGATTCCCGTAGAGAAGACACTGGTAGCTCACCAGTTCCTTGTCCACTATCCCTATCTAGCTCCAATCCTTCTTCTCTTAACTTACTGGTAGCTAAGATTATAGAAACTGCTAAGGATACTTCATCTTCCTCTCCTATCTTTATGTAGCCATCTCTTCCATCTATCAAAGCCCTTTCTGCATCAACCATGTCAACAGAAGAAGTGGACATTTTTTAAGCTAAACTAGCTAGCCTTTTTGACATGCCGTCCATCACTCCAATAGCTAGCAATGAAAATGAGCCATTAGTCCTAGCTGATTCTCTCTTAGAAATCTTTGAGAGCTCTTCCTCTACCAGTAGGACTTCCTTACCTTCATTAGACTTGGACAGTTGTTTGGAGTTGCTGACATCCTTCTCGAGGATCCCCTTCGAAGCCTTACAAAGGCCTATTATCAAGACTGGCTTCCTCCAGTGCTGCAAAGTTGTTGAGCAATCCAGCATGACTATTTCAAGTCATTTATCTCAAGCGGCAGCCACTATTGACTTTTACATCAACATCTGCCATATTGCCAAAGATGCAGAAGAGAAATTACTGAGAGGCCAGAGATTTGTTTCCCAAATACATGCTGAAGTGTCAGAATTGAAAGAACAACATTCCTCTGTCTCCCAATTTTGAGCTCAACTATTGGAGAAGAAAGCTCAGCTTGAAGAAGAGTTATCAGCAGTCAACCAGGCTTTAGATCGAACAGCTACCAAGCTGCAGATCACTAACCAAGGACTAGCTGATCGAAAGCAGAAGATGGCTACAGCCATTCAGTTGTTTCTATCTCTTAAGAGTAGAGAGTCAATTGTAAAGGAACAGCTGAAACATTGTACTGACTTTTGGGCCAATCTATGGCTGCATGTATTCAACTCATTATGAAATAAAATCTTTATTTATTATTTGAGTGTTTTCATGCTCCTTTCGTTTAGCACTTATTATATTCCTTGTGTTTCCCACACGGTTGGATAATAAGGCTTTAAATATCTACCATTAATTTTCTTAGGGTGTACATATCCATTCAAATTTCTCAAATGATATGTTTCCCAAGGAAAGACTCTATGAACTTGATATAGCCCTTCCCAGATAGGTGACCATTTGCCAAACTTGTGGCTTTTAATCCTTATTTGGAGTATTGTCTTTCATACCAAATCACCTTTATCAAAGCTAATGTGCTTGACCTTCTTATTATAGTTTTTGGTTGCTTTCTTCTTTTGGAAAAGAATGCTATTTAATGCCAGAATTCTAACTTCATCCACGTTCTCTAAATCCAAGCACATACTCTGATGGTACTGCTCAGGAACTAACTGATCCTGGCCTCTTACCCTTAAGGACTTGATGTTAATTTCTACAGGTAACACTGCATCATGCCCATATACTAAGGCATAAGGAGTAACTCATGTACTTGATTTTGGAGAAGTCCTGTAAACCCATAATACATCCAACAGTAAGTTATGCCAATCTCTGGGATTGTCTTCCACAACTCTCTGTATTCCTTTTTCAAGGATTTATTAGATGATTTTGCTTAACCATTTGCTTGTGCATAATATGAGGTAGAATTAACAAGGCTAATTCCAAATTTTGCTACAAAAGACTTTACCATATTCCCATCAAATATAGTCCCATTATCAACAGTTATAGTTTGAGGGATGCCAAATCTGTGGATCAGATCTTTAATGAATCCAATAACTTTAGTCTGGTCTACAGCCTTATATGGTTTAGCTTCGACCCACTTAGTGAAGTAGTCTATGGCTACTAAGATAAAACAATGATGCTTCGAAGAGTGTGGATGTAGTTTTTCCATCATATCCATAACCCATCCTCTAAACGGCCAAGGTTTCACAACCGCGTGCAGATCAGTTATGAGTACATGTCTTATTGTGCCATACTTTTGGCATGCCTAGCAACCTCTAGCATATTCTATGCAATCTTTAAGGATGGTTGGCCAATAGTAGGAATGTCTTCGAAGCAGCCATCTCATCTTTACACCAAGCTGATGAGCACCACAGATGCCTTCATGAATCTCAGCCATGGCTATCAACGCTTCCTTTGGGCCTAAACATTCCAATAATAACCCATTTGCCCCCCTTTTGTAGAGAGCATTATCATACATTATGTATTGTATAGATTGGAATTTGATTTTTCCGTTGGCTTTCGAAGATGGGCCAGCTAGATATCGCATTATTGGATGCCTCCAATCTTGTTCTTGTAAATCATTATGATTGACTTCTAAGATCACATTCCTTTTATTTAAAGGTGGTATTACCTTTTGATATGTTGTTTGGCTTATGTTCATTTGAGTGTTATCCCTTCTCCTGAAATTCGAAACTTTTTGAGCCACATCATTAGCTTTATTATTCAAGAATCTTGGGACATAAGTCATATTTGCTATGTTAAATTGAGAAAGCAAATGTAATGCAACAACATAGTATGGCAACATGCTTGCACTTTGACACTTGAAAATTCTTTTTACCTAGTTAACCACCAATTGAGAATCTCCAAATATATCAAATGCATGAGCTTGTAATCCAATAAGTATTTACAGTCCCATTATTAAAGCTTCATATTCAGCTTGATTATTGGGACAAGTAGTTTCATCCACTCTGAAACCATATGTGGTTTTTACCCCTTGTGGTGACTTAATCACCACACCAATTCTAGTTAGACCGTTGGCTTTTGATCCATCGAACCACATTTGCCATGGTTCAACACTAACCATACCAAGCTCCATTATCTCTTGGTTTTCTGTCTGACATAGATGATCTGCCAAGAAATTAACTAAAACTTTTCCTTTTACTGCCTTTTGGGGGACATATTCTAGATGAAATTCTGATAAAGCTAGTATCCATTTGCCAATTCTTCCTCTCAACATAGGTCTAGACAACATATATTTAACCAAATCTGTGGTTGTAATTACCAAGACAATTGTAGATAAAAGATAGTATCTTAGTTTTATTACATCAAAATACAATGCAAGGCACAGCTTTTCTATAGCTGAATATTTACATTCACAAGAATTTAGAAACCTACTAAGGTAATAAACTGCTTACTCTTTGCCTTCTTCATTGTTCTGGGCTAAGAAAACTCCTAGTGAATCTTTTGTCGCAGCAATATACAACTTCAAGGGTTTATCACCCTTTGGTGGCATCAACACTGGAGGCTTGGCCAAGTAGGCTTTGATTCCTTCAAAAGAAGCTTGATGCTTTGCTATCCACACAAACTCCTCTTTATCTTTCAACCTTAATAAGGAAGAAAATAGTTTAGTTTTCCTTGCAGTATTAGAAATAAATCTTCGAAGAAAATTAACCTGTCCAAGGAATTTTTGTACTTCTTTCTTACTTGATGAAGATCTGGCTTCAATGATAGCTTTGGCTTTGTTCTGGTCAATCTTTATTCCCTTCTTGTGTACTACATAGCCCAAGAAGTTTCCAGCTGATACGCCAAAAGCACATTTGAGGGGATTAAGTCTCAATTTAAACTTTCTCATTCTTTCAAAAGCTGCTTCCAAGTGAAACAAATGTTCCTCCATGGATTAGGACTTTACTACAATGTCATCGATGTAACACTCTAAATATCCTCCAATGAGATCATGAAAGATAGTGTTCATAGCCCTTTGATATGTAGCCCCAGCATTCTTCAGGCCAAATGGTATTTTAACCCACTCGAATATGCCAATGTTCCCAGGACATCTGAATGATGTCTTGTGGATGTAACGGCCCCATCACGTATAATGATGAATACGTGATTAATTAAGAGGATTTGAAATTTAATTGCCGAGTATTATAATTTAATTTGGGATTTATGAGAATTGTGGGATCTGATTCACATATGATTCTATTAAAGAGTTATTTCGAAAATAGAAATTAAGGGTCCAAATGGCTTAAGGGAGTAAAATTGAGAAGTTAATCAATTTAATTTTAATTACGGACCCATTTGGGAGTTTAATTAAATATTCGATTCAGTTTAGTAAAATTGGGATTTGATTAATTTGATCCTAATTGGAGTTAATCAAGTTAATTAAATTATGAAGATTGAGAATTGTGATTGTTATAAATTAAATTTAATTATGATGTGTCCAATTTGGTTATGTAATTTATCGTTGGAAATTTGAGTCTGATCAGAAATTGAAGGCCTGAATGATTTGGGAAATCAAAATCGATAATGATAATAAATTCAATTTAATATTTGGAGCATTTTTGGGAGTCTGGCTAGAAATCTGATTCGGATTGATAAAATTAAACATAATTAATTGGGCCTTAGTGGAAGTCAAATTAAACCAATTAAATTATGTGGGATTTATGATTAGTCATAATTAATTTAATGATGTGCTAATTAAAATTTATTAAGACTAAGTATTGCTTAATTAAATAAATCCTAAACATAAATTGAATCTAAGATTAAGAATGTATGTGAGTGTGGGTGTGTGAAGAAAATTCGGTGGGTGTGTGTGCATGTGTTGTGCTGTGCTGGAAGTGTTATAAGAGTGCATGTGTGCACGTGTTATGAGGTGGAGATGTAAACAATATGTGTGTGATGAATTGAAGAATAGAGCACACCATTAGGTCCAAGGAGTCAGCAGAAAAGGAAAAAAAAAAAAAAAAGGGGAAAGAAAACCGGGTGAGAGAGAGAGAGAGAGCTTCATTACTTGTATGTGTTTGGTGGTAAATCAGCTGATGCAAACCGTAGGGAAAGAAGAGATGAAGAATAATGAAGAAGAAAGCTTGTGGGTTACCAAAAATTTCAGTTAAGAGTTATGAAAAATTCATTTTAAGGTAAGAATTTTATCCTCTTTCTAGTGTTGCTTATTTAATCTAGATAAAATTGATTGAAGGTAAATTGGAGAAAATTAAAATAAAGATTTGAGGATTAATTATAATTTCATAGAAATTAGATTTGTATGTTAAATCAAGTTGGGTTGAAAAACATGAGTTATAATTCTTTTAATTTATTAAATTTGGGTTCAATTAGAGAATTATTCTTGGATTAGGTTCTATAAAATTACATGAAACAAGGTTTATTAAAGATTTGGCCCATCCAAATGGGTTACATGCATGTTTATGGTTATGGAAATAATTGTGAAAATTCTTCAAGTTGTGGTTTTGATTTTCTTTTGAAACCTAAAAAAAATTGGTCTAATTTTAATCTCTAATCCATGCATGTAATGTAATTTAAGAGCTTTATTTGATTTAACCATGTTATTGAATATATTAATTAGTTAGTTTTATTTGAATTACATATATGCAATGTTGCTAGGAAAATTGACAAGAAAATGAAGAATTGGAGCTAAAATCAAGTTTATGAAGATTAATTAGAAATTAATTATTTTGGATTTGATTTTCGGAAGTTATAATTAAATCAAGCTCCATAAATTATATGAAATTTTATTGTGCATTTGATTTTGAAAAGGGATTTTAGAGTCATGAGTTCATGAGTTTTGATTTAAATATTGTGTTTCAAGATTTTGAGCAAATAATTTATAAATAATAAGTGTTTATATTTTCTAAAGTATTTTCAAAGTTTCGGTCAAGGTTAGTATGGGTTTAAAGATTGAAAATGCACTAGGAAGCCATTTTTGAGAAATTTAAAATTCCATAATTCATGTTGTCCGCTCGAGCGAGGAAAGACCTGCTCAAGCGTGAAAATCAAGCTCCTAGAAGTTCTTCAAGTTTTACAGTCCGCTCGAGCGACCAAAGTGGCGCTCGAGCGGAGACCCATTTTCAGCACATTTTGGAAAGTTGCATTTAGTTCATATTTTTATCCTCATCTCTTTCCAAAGTATTCTAGACATGATTTATGACTCAATAAAGATTAATAAGCTATTAATCAACATAGATTAGTTAGTTAAAGAATGAATCATTGATCTTGTGCTAATTGTTTAAGAAGCCAAGTAAAGGATCAATCTATTTGGAAAGGAAGGACTTAGTAATGAAAGAATATGTGAAATAAGAACCCGGTTTATTTAAATGAGAAAGAATAAACGTAGTAGAACTTCGGACTATAAAGACTAGAAAGGACAAGTTTAATCAAGGGAGTTATTGTATTTCAATGTGTATATGTTATGTGCTTGTGTAGGTTACGCGCCATTGTCTGCTTGATTTTCCTGATATGTCCAGTCTGCCTGATTTGTTTCTGCAGCCATCTGTGAGTAATAACTTAGTAAAGTTATGTTCAAACTATATCTACTTTCTGTGTGATGAAACAAGATCTGTTTTTCTGAAATGATATTTCTTTGTGAATGAATGGTTGTCCAATGTTTTCTGAAATGTATTCGTGACGTTCTTAGCCTCAAATATGTTCTGTTTCGTCCCTTTATGGGCCAACTGTACGTCTCATGAGCCACTGTTTATGGATCCTTACGTCCCTTTATGGGCCAACTGTACGTCTCATGAGCCAACTGTATCGTCTTCGTGCACGTGAGTCAACTGTTTGCCTTTATGGCCGTCCCTTTATGGGTCAACTGTATCTGTGAGAGCTAATAAATGTATCACGTATGCTTATGCATGACTTATGATTTCTGAATATGATCTGGACAAATATGATTTGATATGAACTGAATTATGATTTCTGAATCTCTATGGACTCATTCATTAAAACCCTTTACTTTGTTATTATTCACTGGGCTTTTGCTCACTGTATTATTTATGTATGTAGGTGATCAGGCGCATGACCAGGCTTAGAGGCTTCTGTCTAGAATCTGTTTTGTCAGCCAACCTATGTGCCTTCCCTGGAGGTTCCGAAGATGTTAAGTGTTATCGTTATGTGATGTAAAGTTTAAGTTATGTTTTCTTGATTGGTTCAGCAAGTCATGTGTATTTTGAAAAAGGGACTAAGTCCCTTTCTGCCTAATCTGTATATATATTATGACATGAGGATGATGTGTATATAAGTACATGAAAAGTTTAAAATTTTTCTGTCTCATATAAGTCTGCACAGCTTAATGGACGTTGTATATTATTATTTGCTTCCGCTAGCCCCTAATATTATGTTAATCTGTCTCAAAGGCCTTCGGTAATCTCAAGATTACTGGGCGGTTACGATACTAAACCTATAGGGGCTGGTTTGGGTCGTGACAGTGGATATTCTCTTCTGCAACGCAGATTTGGTTATAACCAGAGTGGCCATCCATCATTGATAAAATCTTGTGCCCTGCTGAACTATCCACCAATAAATCTACCATGGGTATGGGATACTCATCTTTTGGAGTTGCTAAATTCAAGTTTCTGAAATCGATGCATACCCTCATTTTACCATTCTTCTTAACTACAGGCACAATATTGGATAGCCATTCAACATACCTGGCTGTCCTAATAAAGTCTGCCTTAAGGAGCCTAAGAATTTCTTTCTTGACCTTCTGAATCACTTCAGGACTCATCCTTCTTGGTTTTTGCTTGTATGGCTTGAAATTAGGCTTCATGGAGAGCCTATGTTCTACTAATGACCTATCCAATCCTGGCAGTTCATTATAAGACCATGCACAACAATCTTTATATCTCTTTAAGACCACCAACAACTGGTCCCTGTCAAGAGCACTTAACCAAGCACTAATGTAGGTGGGTCGCTGTGTAGAACCTTCTCCTAAGTTAACTTCTTCCAAGGGGTCTTGTATCTGAGAACTCACTGATGCTTCTTTTTTAATTTCTTTTGTCTTCGAAGAAATCTCCTTGCTTTGTTCTGCTCCTAGTTTCTTTAATTCAACATCTTTGCCCTCCTCCTCATAGACAAAGTCTGTCCATAAGGTTTCTTCTTCCTGTATCTCCTGGACTTTTGTCAAAGGCCAAAACCCTAACTTGTTGCTGCTCATGCTTGCCAACTACCATGGCTTCTTTCTCTTGCTCTTGCACCTTCTAGACTATTGATTTTATGTCCAATACTGAGAACTTAATTAAAGCTAAAGATCTGGCCTCTTGGGTTCCATCTTTTTGCCTACAACCAGGCATCATTGTCATCCTTGGTGACAAATTCTTCATCAGCACTTTCCTGGACTAAGTGCTTTAGGTGTGCTAATTGCTCATCAGCCGT
>CM069912.1:107520585-107720853 GCA_036172215.1 Camellia granthamiana
AAGCCAAATACCCTACTTCGAAGCTAGTCTCAGTATCTGGGTTGTGTTTTTTCCCTCCAAAAGTACCAATATTGAAGGAAAACTCTTCGTATTCGTTCTTTTTAGTACTTAACGACTTACGCAATATATTTTTCAGACACGAAACCTTCACAAGCCCTTTTGTTTTGTGTCCTGAAATCACTTGCTCTTTTAACACACAAACCCTACCGATCCTCTAATAACCCTCTCTTCCTCAATGGATCCTTCTTCACTGAAAGTGCTCGCTGGCGACTGTATTAGCCCTACCATGGCTTTGAAGAAATGCATCGATGAAGAAATCACCAAACTAACAACTGGTGGGTCGAGCGCTATAGATGGACGTCTCTTTGTTCTTCGTCACAGCGGCCAACAAGAATACGTTCTAGGCCCCATCTTTCAGGAAGCTCCTGACCAACTCCCAGCTTTATACCCTCGTTTGGAGGATCACTTTCTTCTCTACAAAGGAGGGCTTGACTGGAGCAATTGGAGATTGACCCGGCCTCATCACTGCTGGCCGACGTTGAGAGCTGAATGGGAGGAATGGTATGACAGGGTTGTACCTGCGAGAGAAGATGACTTACAGGAGCTCTATATCCTTGACGCCCTTCGTCTTTCCAGGTTCATCATCCCTAAGGACCCCTTTTTAATTCCAGCTGCTTTATGTTTTTGGAATATGGCTTTTAATTTCTTCCAATTTCGATGTGGCATGATGGCACCCACCATTCTCGATATTTGCCATCTTTTAGGGCTTTCCCCTCATGGCTCTCCTTTTACTCCCAACTATCCGGACCTCCCTGTCAAATTTTCCCTTCCAGCCTTAAATTCTTCTTATAGTGACTTTGTGAAGGCTGAAAATAAAAAGGAAGGCCCTGTGAAAGACAGAGAATTCTTTTCCTTTATTTTATACTGGTTATGCAAATTTCTTTTTTGCACATCGTCTCAGAGGATTATGCCTGAGTTCGCTCCCCTCGCGAAGGCACTTGTCTTGAAAAAACATATAGCTCTTGCTCCTTACCTTTTAGGCCATGTTTACAGAGCTTGTTCCCAATTTTGTGAAAGACCACTTGATGTTAACCAAGGAGGTCCCCTCTGGGTGCTCCAGCTCTGGCTCTTCACCTATTTTACTGATCTGTATTCAAAATGCCTAAGATTCCTTGTCCAGGATCCTAGCACTTATGGGGAGAAGTATGCTAGGATTGTCCTTTATCCTGCTTCTTTTGCTTATTACTTTACTTTCTTTTATCAACTCCCTATTTCTCCGTCTGCCTCCTTTTTTTGTCCGTTCGAACTGGCTGCAGACTTTTCTAGCTGATAAAGAGTGCTCCACCTCACCTCATAAAGATATGTGGGCCTCTATACTGCTACCAAGGGAATTGTTCATTGGCACCTTGAAACCTCGAGCCTATAAATGCATCTCTGAGGTGTATTGCCCTTCTCAATTTGCCAGACAATTTGGGCTCACTTAAGGAATACCTATTCCACTTTGCAGTCTCTCGAATGTCCACCTTACTGCTAGAGATTTGAGGATATCCAAATCCAAGCTAGAGACGGCAATACTCAAACTGCTGAAGGAATTGAATGAGTTCCAATTTGTCCCCTTTCTTCCATCTAGCTTAGTTTTGAAAAGATTCCAGAACTGGTGGACAGCCAATATGGAAGTGCGTCTATCTGTGCACCCTCATGACTTGCTAATAGGGTTGGGAGTGCCTTCAAAGGCTAAGTCAGCAACGGCTGAGAACATTCCCCTTTTTCCTGAAGCTGCCACAACTACTCCTGCAGCTTCATCCCCTCCAGCTAGAATTACTAGAGCTGCTTCGAAGAAGGGTAAATATCTTCAAATTTCCCTTTTCTTTCTTTTGATTCTTTTGTTCATTTCCTTTACACTTATGTTCTATGGTGCAGGGTCCCCGCAAGAAGAATCCCTCAAGAGAGTTGAAACTCTAGCTATCCTTAAAAAGAAACAACAACAAAAACAGAAAAGGAAGCTAGTCCTCCCTCCTGAGGAATCTGAATCTCTGGAAGAAGAAGAGATTGAGCAAGAGCAAGAAGTGCCTTTGCAAAGAACAAAGAAGCAAAAGGTGGCTGTCTCTCCTTCTGATATAATCGAACATCCTCCTCTCGAGGCAACTACTACAGTGATGGGGAAAGAACTTACCTCTGAAGAATCTGAACCCCAATTTGAAGAAAGGAGAATCGAAAAGGAACCAGTAGCAGCACTGCCAAGAAGGAAAAGAAAGAAAGTGACTGTTCCTGCTACTGACTTGGTTGAAGACCCCATTCACGAAGCAGCTGCCAAGGCAGTAGAGCAGGAACATTCCAAGGCAATAATTGTTTTTGAAAGGGCCGAGAGGAGACGGCAGCAACAATTTTTGAGGGATGAAGCCGCTGCTGCTGATGCATTACAAAGGGAAGCTGCAAGAAGGCGACAAACTGCCGAACATTACTCCCTTCGCATTTCTCCCATCAGTGCTAATACCTCTGGAACGAGTACTTTCTCTCACACTTCTGCTTTTTTTTTTCTTTTGTCAACTTTTGGTACTGAAATTTGACAGTCCTTTGTATTTCTTCCTTTTGCAGCAACAACTACTACGTTTCTCTTTCCAGTGAGGCCTCCCTCGGTTTCAGTTGAAGTTGGCCAGATGCAGGATGTGAGGACTGGCCAGATGCAGGATGTGAGGACTACTCAATTTATCTTCCCACTTTCAAGGTCTACACTTCCTGTACTTTCCCTGAGACCAAGCATTCCTGCATCTCTCCTTCTTGGCTTAGAGCAATACCTCCATTTTCTGACTTTTGATCTACCTCAGTCCACTTCTCCTTCGAACCTTGCTCTTCCTCCTTCCTTCACAGAAATTCCAACTGCTATTCCATCTCTGATGGCAGTTGATCCCCTCACAGAGGGTGCTGGTAGTCTTCCAACCCATAGTTCATCACCTTTGCCTACTTCCAGCCCCTCTTCCCTTGATTCATTGGTGGCTAAGACCATAGAAGCTGCCAAAGATGCTCCTTTCATTTCTCCTATCCCCATGCAGTCTTCCATGCCTTCCACTGCAACACTCTCTGCACCCCTCATGTCTATGGATGAGGTTAATGTTTTTTAGGCCAAATTAGCTGGTCTTTTTGACATACCTTCTACCTCTCCAATATCCAGTATTGAAGTTGAGCCATTAGTTTTGGCTAACTCCTTGTTGGAAATTCTTGATAGCTCTTCTTCTTCCAGCCGCAAGCCTTCTGTACCTTCAATAGACCTGGACACATGCCTGGAACTATTGATTCCCTTTTCGAGGATTCCCTTCGAGGCTCTACAAAGGCCTATAATTAGAAATGGGTTCCTCCAATGCTGTAAACTTGCTGAACAGTCAGGCATGGATGTTTCAAGTCATTTGTCTGAGGCAGCAGCCACTGTCGACTTTTACATCAGCATTTGTCAAGCTGCCAAGGCTGAGGCTAAGAAATTGGCTGGCGACCAGAGTTTTGTTTCCCAAGTTCATGCTGAAGTATCAAAGTTTAAGGAACAACACTCCTCGGCCTCCCTCTTTCGAGCCCAGCTGCTGGAGAGGAAAACTCAACTTGAAGAGGAGTTAGCTGCAGTAAACCAGGCCTTGGTTCGAACTGACACTAAATTGCAAATCACCAACCAAGAACTGGCCGATCGCAAGGGAGAGATGGCTGCAGCTATTCAACTATTTCCATCACTTAACAATAGGAAATCTACTGTACAAAAACAATTAAGACATTGTAATGATTTCTGGGCCAATTTGTGGCACAATGTACTTAATTCTTTATGAAAGAACAAATTTTGTCTATCATTTGAGCAGTCTTGTGTTCTTGTATTTAATGTTTATTTTATTTCTTGTGTTTCCCAAATGGTTGGAAAATAAGGCTTCAAATATCTGCCATTAATCTTTTTGGGATGTACATACCCATTCAAATTTCTCAAATGGTAGGCTCCAAAAGGCAGAACTCTATGAATTTGATATGGTCCTTCCCAGTTAGGTGACCATTTGCCAAACTTATGGCTTTTAATTCTTATTGGGAGTATTGTTTTCCATACCAAATCACCTTCATCAAAGCCAATGTGTTTGACTTTCTTATTATAATTCTTGGCTGCTTTCTTCTTTTGGAAAAGAATGCTATTTAATGCCAAAATTCTGGCCTCATCTATGCCTTCTAATTCCAAGTACATACTCTGATGGTACTGCTCCGGATCCAACTGGTTTTGGCATCTTACCCTCAAAGATTTAACATTAATCTCTACTGGTAACACTGCATCATGCCCATATACTAGGGCATAAGGTGTAACTCCTGTGCTTGATCTTGGGGAAGTTCTGTAAGCCCATAAAACACCCAACAACAAATTATGCCAATCCCTGAGATTATCTTCCACAACCTTTTGTATTCCCTTTTTTAAGGATTTATTGGATGATTCCGCTTGACCATTTGCTTGTGCATAATAGGGTGTGGAATTAATAAGGCTAATTCCAAATTCTGCCACAAAAGACTTCACCATTTTCCCATCGAACACAGTCCCATTGTCCACAGTTATGGTTTGTGGGATGCCAAACCTATGGATTAAATCTTTAATGAACCCAATGACTTCTGTCTGGTCTACAGCCTTGTATGGTTTGGCTTCGACCCACTTGGTGAAGTAATCAGTGGCCACTAGAATGAAACGATGATGCTTCGAAGAAGGTGGGTGTATTTTTCCCATCATATCCATGGCCCATCCTCTGAATGGCCAAGGCTTCACTACTGCATGTAAGTCAGTTATCGACACATGCCTTATTGTACCATGCTTTTGACATGCCTGGCAACCCTTTGCATATTCTATACAGTCTTTAAGGATAGTCGGCCAATAGTATGAATGCCTTCGAAGCAACCATCTCATCTTTACACCAGGCTGATGAGCACCACAGATGCCTTCATGAACCTCAGCCATAGCTATCAATGCCTCTTTTGGGCCTAAACAGTCCAGCAATAAACCATCTCCCCCCCTTTTGTAGAGAGCATTGTCATATATCATATATTGCATAGACTGCAATTTGATTTTCCTGCTGGCCTTCGAAGATGGACCAGCTAAGTATTGCATTATTGGATGTCTCCAATCTTGTTCTTGTAAGTCATTATGATGGACTTCCAAGACCACATTCCTTTTATTCAAAGGTGGTATCAATTTTTGATATGTTGTTTGGCTTATGTCCCTTTGGGCATTCTCCCTTCTCTTGAAGTTCGAAGCTTTCTGAGCCACATCATTAGCTCTATTATTCAAGAATCTTGGAACATGAGTTACATTTGCTATTTGAAATTGAGAAAGCAAATATAATGCAACAACATAGTACGGCAAAATACTTATACTTTGACACTTGAAAATCCCTTTCACTTGGTGAACCACCAATTGAGAGTCTCCAAATATGTCAACTGCATGTACTTGTAATCCAATAAGGATTTCTAGTCCCACTATTAAGGCTTCATATTCAGCCTGGTTATTGGAACAGCTAGCTTCATCCACTCTGAACCCATGTGTGGTCTTTACCCCTTGCGGAGATTTAATCACAATACCAATTCCAGTCAAGCCATTGGCTTTCGATCCATCGAACCACATCTGCCATGGCTCAACACTAGTCATGCCAAGTTCCATTATCTCTTGGCTCTCTGTTTGAGAGGGATGATCTGCCAGAAAATTGGCCAGAACTTGCCCTTTTACTGCCCTTTGAGGGACATATTCTAAATGAAATTCTGATAAGGCTAGTATCCACTTGCCAATTCTTCCCCTCAACATAGGTCTAGATAACATGTACTTAACCAAATCTGTGGTTGCAATTACCAAGACAGTTGTAGGTAAAAGATAATATCTTAATTTCATTGCAGCAAAATACAAAGCAAGACACAGCTTTTCTACAACTGAATATTTACATTCACAAGAATTTAAAAACCTACTAAGGTAATAAACAGCTTGTTCCTTGCCTTCTTCATTGTCTTGGACCAAGAAAGCTCCCAATGAATCTTCTGCTGCAGCTATGTACAACTTCAAGGGTTTATTATCCTTTGGTGGCATCAGCACTGGAGGGTTGGCCAAGTAGGCTTTGATACTTTCGAAAGCAATTTGATGCTTTGTTGTCCACACAAATTCCTCTTCATCTTTCAGCCTTAACAAGGAAGAAAATACTTTAGTTTTCCCTGCAGTGTTAGAAATAAACCTTCGAAGAAAGTTAACCTGTCCAAGGAATCTTTGTAATTCTTTCTTACTTGATGGAGGCCTAGCTTCAATGATGGCTTTGGCTTTATTCTGATCAATCTGTATCCCTTTCTTGTGCACTACATAACCCAAGAAGTTTCCAGATGATACGCCAAAAGCACACTTAAGAGGATTGAGCTTCAATTTGAACCTTCTCATTCTTTCAAAGGCTGCTTCTAAGTGAAACAAATGCTCCCCCATGGATTGGGATTTGACTACAATATCATCAATATAACATTCCAAATACCCTCCAATGAGGTCATGAAAGATAGTGTTCATAGCTCTCTGATATGTGGCTCCAGCATTCTTCAGGCCGAATGGCATTTTAACCCATTCGAAGGTGCCAATGTTTCCAGGACATCTGAATGTTGTCTTGTGGATGTCCTCCTCTGCAATGTAGATTTGATTATAACCAGAGTGTCCATCCATCATTGATAAAACTTGATGCCCTGCTGAACTGTCTACCAACAGATCCACTATAGGCATAGGGTACTCATCTTTCGGAGTTACTAGATTTAAGTTTCTGAAGTCAATGCATACCCTCATTTTACCATTCTTCTTGATTACAGGCACAATATTAGATAGCCATTCAACATACCTGGCTGTCCTAATAAAGCCTGCCTTGAGTAGTCTAAGAATCTCTTCCTTGACTTTCTAAATTACTTCTGGACTCATTCTTCTTGGTTTCTGCTTGTATGGCTTTAAATTAAGCTTCATAGGGAGCCTATGTTCGACTAATGACCTATCCAATCCTGGTAGTTCATTATATGACCATGCAAAGCAATCTTTATATTTCTTCAAAACAACCAATAACTGGTCTCTGTCTAGATTATTCAAGCAAGCACTTATATAGGTGGGCTGTTGCATAGAACCTTTCCCTAAATTTACTTCTTCTAAGGGATCCTGTGTCTGAGAACTTATTGAAGCTTCTTGCTTGGTTTCCTCTACCTTCGAAGCAACCTTCTCGCCTTGTTCTGTTCCCAGGTTCTTTAATTCAACATCTTTGCCCCCTTCCTCATAGACAAAGTCTGTCCATAAGGCATCATCTTCCTGTATTTCCTGGACTTTTGTTTCAATGTCCAATGCACAGTATTTGCCAAGGGTCAAAATTCTGACCCGCTGCTGTTCCTGTTCACAGCCAATTATCATGGCTTCTCTCTCTTGCTCCTGTACTTTCTGGACTATGGCTTTTACATCCAATGTTGAGAATTTAATTAGAGCCAAAGACTTGGCTTCTTGTCCTTCATCTCTTTGCCTACAACCAGGCATCATTGTCATCCTTAATGACAATCTCTTCATCAGCACTTTCTTGGACTAAGTGCTTCAGGTGTGTCACTTCCTCATCAGCCGTCACTTCGGCTGAGCCATCAGCTTTCCTCAATATACTGAGTGGTGTTACACCCTCAATATACAACTTGGCCTTTGCAAAGTCTGCACAGGCTATGAAGGGTTGAGGATCTGCATCAATTTCCTCCGTCTCCCCATTGCCTAAGGCCATCATAATCTTCTGATGCAAAGAGGAAGGCACACATTTGTTAGTGTGGATCCAATCTCTCCCAAGTAAAGCATTGTATTTAGCATTACTGTCGATTACGAAGAATGCTGTCATGCAGTCTCTGGTTCCCACACTCAAGTTAATGGGTAGAATCCCCTGAGCCATCTGTTTGTCTCCAGCAAAGCCAGCGATGGTTGTGCTGGTTGGAATCAACCTGGGATTCTTTTTTCCTAGTTTCTTCAAAGAAGATTTCGGTAGTAAGTTCACTGTTGCCCCATTGTCTATCAGGACACGGTTCAGTTGTATCCCATCGAAGAACGCTTTGATGTACAACGGCTTGACATGTTGTGTCATAGAATTCGAAGGATACTCAAAAGGATATGAGAGGTTAATGCTCACCTCTTCTTCACTCTCGTATTCAGTCTCCATTGGGGTAGCCATCCCAGGATCATCTTGTACCATACTTACTTGCGAGTCTTCACTAGAAACAAGAATAGGATCCATGTCTTGGTCATCTTGGTCCTCATTTCCAGCCTGGAACTCATGGGGCAGTATGTGTACCATAATGATTGATACTGGAGGAAATGAGCCAAATTGGATGGTTGGCTGTACCTGCTCCCTCTCTTGGCCACCTTCAGTTACTTCAGCAGCATCCTCCATGCTGCACTCTGGTGCTTCATTGTTAACAGATTCCTTCGAAGGATCTTTCTCGACTGATTTTTCAACCAAAAATGTTTGCTCAGCCATGAAGGCTTCGAACATTTCTTTCTCCATCATTTCTTTCTTCTGGCTTATGCCAATCTCTCCTTCTGTCCCGCTATCACTCTCCATCAGAGCTTTCTCCAATCCTGCTAAGCTACACTTCTCTCTGGCTTTTAGTTCAGAATGAACCTTAGCCAATTGTTCTCTGCTGCAACCCACTTTGCTTTGTAAAGTTGGCTTTGGAGCATGGTCGGACTTTGGAGTTTTCTTTCCTTCTGTCTGGACCAATGAAGAGCTCTCTCCATTTTCTTTTATATCATTCTGGTACTGAGTGTACCTGCGCTGAATCTTTCTCCTTTGTGATCTTGAAATAACTGGGACCATATCTGGTTCCTTTGTCTTTGGGTGTTTAAGCAATACCCAATTGTTCGGAGCCACCAAAGGAGGCTTGACCATCCTGCCTTGGATTCCAACATCTCTCCGGGCAAGCAGTTCCCTGGGTTTGTTTTGCATTACAAACCAGTCTGGGACTCCAGGTACCCACGAACTTGCTGACTCAGATGTTGAACTGCTTTTTCCAACCTTCGAGGCCATCTTCGAAGCTGGCTATGAAGGTAAGTGTTTGGCTCTGACCTCATGTTTTGAACCTAATTCAGACCTTCGATGAAGGTAGCCACTTTCTGTCCTGCGTGAGGCTGGTCTAGGAGGCCAATCCCTGGCCTTGATCCCATGAAATGAGCCTCTTTCCAGTCTTCTTTCAGAATGACTGCTCCCCATTCTGTAATAGTTAGGTGGCCTAGATTCATGTAAGGGCTTCTTGCCTTTAGCATGCATTCTGTCCATTACAGGCTCAACCACTGGTGGTCGCTGCCTATCACTAGCCG
Organism: Camellia granthamiana; assembly: GCA_036172215.1. Classification (NCBI taxonomy): domain Eukaryota; kingdom Viridiplantae; phylum Streptophyta; class Magnoliopsida; order Ericales; family Theaceae; genus Camellia; species Camellia granthamiana. Next base: position 107,529,920 of record CM069912.1, read on the forward strand.
GATACGGCCTTTTGTTGTAAGCGTTGGTTGATTTAGGACGTCTCTGAACATCCCTGTAGTATTGCTTCCCATCAATTAGAAGCCCTTTCAACCATTTATAACTCAGTCTGCACTTGGGACACAACCTCTACATTACAGCTGCTTCCAAGGAATCATCATCCAGTACTTCTTCATCAGAGTGTTCCTTCGGGTGTGAGAAACCTTGTCCAATAGCTGGTGGGTTTTTAGTGTCCTTCTTGGTAGTTGTCTGGTTGGCAATATGCATCTGCACATTGACCTTTTCCAACTCCTGCAGAGATAGATTCTGGAAGTTTGGTACAACCACATTAGCTGTACTTTCTCCAACTTCTGGAAACGGATTACTGTCGATCCCCATGGCCTTTTCTGTTTTGGCTGGGAGCTTCAAACTTCCTTTCCGAATTTGTTCTTGGATCCTGTCTCGAAAAACAATGCAGTTTTTAGTCGAATGAGACCAAGAGTTATGCCATTTACAATATACTTTTCCCTTAAGTTCATTTGGAGATGGCAGTTTTACTCCTTTTGGTAACTTAAGGAAGTTGGCCGCGAGCAAATGATCAAAAATGTCATCTGCTTTTGTTAAATCGAAAGAGTACTTTCTGTGAAAGTCTTTCTTTTTAAACTGTTGGTCAATTGTTGTATCCTTATGAACTAATGCCTCACAGATCACAGGTTCTTTGCCCACAATCTCCGCTGCATCAATCTCATAATTAGGATCTCTATAATATGTCTTGTATGATGCATTATTTCGATCTTGTTCCTCCTCTAGTAATGCTTCATATCGAGACACCTTATAGGTTAGTTCGACCAAATCTCTGAATTCAGTTAAATCAAACTTCTTTCGAAGCCTGAACTCTAAACCGTTTTGAGCCAATCTTACGAATTCTGGCTCTGGTAGGATGACTCTACATTTATTTCGAGCCCTTTTAAACCTAGCAATAAATTGAGTAGCCTTCTCTTCAGGCCTTTGACTCAATCTGGCCAAGTCTGCTATGGAAACCTCTAGCTCCGACTGGAAGAATTGGGCATGAAATGCCTCTTCCATTTGTTGCCAATTTTGAATGGAACCAGGTGAAAGGTTGATGTACCATACAAACGCTCCCCCAGTTAGAGAATTTGGGAATAATCTTAGTTTCATATAGTCATGATTAGTAAATTCACCGCATTGAGCAGCAAACCTAGCAATATGCTCTATTGTTGATTGATTCCCAGTCCTATAGAAAAGGGTAAAATCTGGTATCCTGAACCCCCTTGGGTATTCGTGTACCTTATCTACCCATTCTGGGTATGGTTTTCTATATATAGGAGTCTGGACCCCCCGAGCCATCGGTCCACACATCTCCCTAACAATATTAACAATTTGGTCCCTAGGGACCATATTTTGTGCCTGCTGAACCACTACTGGAGGAACAAACACATGGTTTGGTGGACAAACTTGTGCTTGTGGTCCTCTTGGTCCGTAAGGTGGTACATTTGGGACTGGTTCTCCCTGTGGTGCAAGTTGCTGTTGGGGGTATGGGTAACCCCTTTGGGCCTGACCCGCGAAGAGACCAGCGAAGGGTACTGGAACTGGTGTCGTGTCTCTGCCACTTGCAGGAAAACCCTCCAACCCCCCGGGTATAAATTCAAATAAGGGATTAGTGTATCCCCTTGTGCCAGGTATGGCTTCGAACATGGGATTTGTAACCATTCTTATGCCGGTTTCTTGTACTTGACCAGATCCACCAACTTGTGTGGCTTCATTGTTGAGTACTGAGGCATTTTGGCTTGCTACATGCCTCGAAATGGGTTCATACCAAGACTGAGGCGATGGTCTTTCATGATTCTGATTACTAGCTTGACCATTAGAGTGCTCATTAACTTGCATAGGCTGTTTATCTCTAGCCAATCTTTGTTGAGGGACATTTAAAACTTCCTCTGTGTGTCTTGTGTTAGTTGGTTGGTGGTTATTCATTCGATCCAAAAAGGATGTTGCCCACCTTTCCATCGTGTTCATTAATTGTTGTCCTATGGCATCTACTAGGCCATCCCATGGATTTGTTGGCTGAGTAGATGGCACTGTGGATGGTCCAATTCCTTGGTTTCGTCCAACATTATGAACATATGGTTCTTGTCCCGAAGTACTGGTCTGTTCGACCATAGGTTCTGATAACATGGGAGTTTCCATAGGATGTGTTACCACATTATCCTCTGGATTAGGTACTTCTACTTCTCCTTCTACGCCTTCTTCCAGACATTCATTTTCTCCTTGTCGTCTTCGTCTAGCCATTTTAATTAGTCCCACTGGGCGTGCCAAAAATATATGTTGGCTTTTTGGCTTTCGAAGGGTAATTTTGTAAATGTGAGCGTGCCAGCAAGGATCAATCAGTCCTTACAGAAATTATAATTGCCAACCAATTATCAGACGATTGTGTTTTAGTTCTTTCAGCCTCAATGAAGAGGACTTTTACTGGTGGCTTGACTTAGGAGAAATTAAGCGAAATGACAGTTAAACAAAGAGCAATTAAAGTATTTCATTAAAATGAAAACTTACAATGGTCTGAACTCAGTCTCGTAGAGGTTTACAGCGACAATCTACTTGAATCTACTTGAAACTACTCCTATAAATGAAGTGCAGAGCAGGTATTTAAAGTGCAGGAATGTAAAGACTGGAAATGTAAAAAACTGGAAAGAAAAATATAAAGTAAGACTGGTTTTTATGATCTGAGTCCGGGGGTTTTTCTGGGGACCTCCTTGCTATTTATACTTCTCAAGGATGAGCATCGAATTGCACTTCAAACCGTCGAACTGCTCCTCCATGATCGCTGATCATGCTGCCTTAGAAATAGTTCCACTACGCCATCACTTGTAGTTGGGCTTCCCTCCTGTATTCGAATTTGATATGAGTAACCGTTGAAGCCACGTCACCTTGTATCTCTTTACTGATCCAGTACTACTCAGATCACGTGAGAACCAAATTTCACTGCCACGTGTATGATCAGGATCGAAGACTCGAGAAGTCTTCCTAACTTGCCCTTACTTTGCCACGTGTCGAACTGTAATTGGCTTTTACAAAATATGTAGCCAACAAACAGTAATATCACTAATCAATAAGAGTTCTTACATTACGGTAGTGAGAAATAATGATTGACTTAGTGAGAGACAAAAATTGTCTGTCTAATTTTATTAATATTTTGTTATCGGTTGAGATACTACTATTCTCATTTAAGCCTTCCATGTTTTATAAAGTGAATAATATAATTATAAATATATTTTAGAACATAATATGTTAGAGATTTGTTATGATGTGCACTCTTAAAGTGCATTTCGTATACACATTATCACAATATATGTAACATAACCATAACAAATTGTAATTTTTTTCACCAAATAGTTCGTAACAATTTGCACCACAATGGTTGTAACATTTACACTATACCATTTATAACATAACTACAATAATTCATAACTTTCACTTTAGAGATGCCCACTATAAATTCAACTTTACAACAAAATAATACTATAAATATTTTAACTTTCATTGAAAAAATTTATACAGCATTCTTTAGATGTTAAAAAAATATTAAAAACATGATAATTAAATGGAAGGAAGGCCCACGTAGAAAAAGAAATTACAAGTGTTGAACCAATTCTATATATAACAACAAGGCATCTTGAACAAAACGGGGGGCCACGGCCCCTGTAGGCCTACACTAAGGCCTTGTTTGGGAATCCTCCATTTTAGCCAAAAAGTCAAAAAAGTTACTAAATTAGCCAAAAAGCCAACAACTCATACCAAAAAATCAAATATTCTTTTTTCTCTCTACTTTTTGCACATCTTTTCGTAAAAAGTCAAAAAGTCATCCCAAACATACTAGTTTTTTTTAGCTCATATTTTAGCCAAATAGCCAAAAAGTTACTAAATTAGCTTGTTCCCAAACGAGGCCTAAGTTCCGTCTCTGGTAATAAGTCTAATGCTGTGTTTAATTGAGATATTTGGAAAAAAATTTAAAAAAAATAAGTGAAATGTAATAAAATATACTTATACATATATTTTTTTTAAAATTTCTTTTCGAATCCGTTGACTAAACCCAGCGTAAAAAGGGAGACTGGCTGATAGGTTAGCTGGCGTGAAGGTAGGTTGGGGGTGTTTGGTGTAGCTTTTTTGAGCCAGCTTATGGCTTCTGGCTTTTAAAAAGTTATTTTGGACTGTTTGGTTAAACTTATTTCAAACAGCTTCTGATTCTAACAGCTTATTTTAAGTCAAAAAAGCTGATTCTGAGAAGCTGCTCACCCCCTGCTTCTGATTATCAGCTTCTGCTGTGGACATGTTAATTCACGGTTATACTCTTAGATTTTTTTATTTTTTATTTTTTTAAAAATAGAAAAAGACCCAAATGGACTATAAAATATTATTATTACTTTTTATGAAAAATGTAGATAAATAGTGAATAATAAAAAATAAAAATTAATTGAAAAAGCTACTTCACAGCTTATTTAACAAACACTACTCAGCAACTTAAATCTATAATCCAACAGCTATACCAAACAGATTAACAGCTTCTGATTAAAGTCATAATCTATAATCTGTTAAGCTATAAGCTATAATCTGTTTTAACAGCTACACCAAACAGCACCGTTATCCAAGTGTAGAGGATCCGGTCCCCGATACTGAGGTTGAACCGCGAGTCCCACGGTTCGAAAGACAAAAGCTCCGATTCAAAACGAACCCGGTCGGACCGCATAAATGTCTTACAAAACCCTAACGCCTATATATATTCCCCAGTTACAAACCTGAGTGAGTCCCTCTCTTTTGCCGTATAACTCTCTCTCTCTCTCTCTCTCTCTCTCTAAGAAGCGGGAAAAGCAAACGGAGTTGTCTCTCTCTCTCGCAGTAGCCGAATCGGGAATTCCATGGCGAACGTCCTCGATCAAGATCAGCAATGGCTAATCAACTGTTTGAATGCTACTCTCGACACTAATCACCAAGTTCGATCCTTTGCTGAAACCTCTCTCAATCAAGCCTCCCTTCAACCAGGTCTCTCTCTCTCTCTCTCTCTCTCTCCACTTCAATTGAAGTTCTTGTTGTTGTGAATGCGAAACTGCTACTTTTTAGCTTAAATGCAGTGTGAATTTTTGTGAATTTGCATTTTTTCCCGTACACTTTGTTTGGAAATTTAGGAGAGAAAAGAAAAGATTGCATTTTCTCTCCTTATTTGGTTAAGTTAGAGAGAAAAGAAAAGAAAATGTTGTGATTTGTCTCCAATTTTGTTTGGATAGACTACATGGAAGAAATGAAAAGAAATTCTTATAGGTTATATTATCAAAATAGCCTTTTATGTTTTGTTATTTTAGAAAATTAGTAATCATTACATTTCTTTTTCTTTCCTAGTCTCTCGAAATTTTGGAGAGATTCAAAAAGTGGTTTACAAGAGCATCTCCAACCTTTACTCTTTTTTTTTTCATCAAATTTGAGTAAAGATTTAGGTTTCATTTAATACCAAATGTTTCAATGCTAAATTTTCAATTTTCATCAAACAACCAGTCGACCGGGAGGACGACCGGGAGGATGTCTGGGTGGTCGACCAGCCTAGTGTAAATTTTCTTCATTTTTTTTCCAATCCGGTCATCCACTCAGTTGACTGGCTGGTCATCGATCCGGTCGTCTACCAACGGTCACCTGTGAGATTTGATGAAAGGTTAGATGTTCTCTTGATTTAATAAAAAAATGGGGCTCCTTTTATTTGATACCAATTTGGTGAACGGTTGCAACACCTTTTTCACCAAATTTTCATTAAATTTAAATTTGATGAAAGATTGCATTATGGGTTGGAGATGGTCTAAGATAAATCAATTTATCTCCACCTCTTTAATAATCCATACAAGTGATTAGGACCAAGAGAAATCAATTTCTTTTCTTTTCTTTTCTCTCAAAATCCCTCAATCCAAATGGACTGTTAGTTTTTAACTTTGTCAGTCCATTACTTTGTTTGGTGGCCAAGAAGCTGTGGGAAATGGAAAGAAAGAAAGCATTTTTTTTCTTCTGATTTATTGTCTTGCAATTCATTTTCTGAAGAGATTATTGATGATTCAGATATTCCTTTTCCTTGTAAGTTCATCTGAAATGCATGTCTGCCTCTTAAATTAAAAAGATTTGCAAGGTCTTTGGTTCATAGACAACTTACTAGTACTACCAATGACATGTTTTAAAGAAAGAGACCTTGTTGCACTTTACTTCCACAGTGGCACATCATGTGTAGGAGTGAGGAGAGTATTGAGCATTTGTTTTTGCATTGCTTGTGGCTATGATGCTAGGGTATTGATTGTTTCAATTACTGGAGGTTGATTGTGTGGTTTTAGTTTCATGTGTATAACTACTACTTATTGATGAAGCACGGGTACTCCAGAAATGTCGCCGTACACGTACCGGGTACGTACCGGGTGCGGGTACGCGTACCGGTACGGCTGCACGCGTACCGGGTACGGCAAACAGTGGCTCGGTACGTTTGGGAGACTGGGTACGGCTTGGGTACACCGTGGGTACGACCGGGTACGCCGTTGGTACGCAAGTACGCCAGGGGGGAAATGAATTGAAACGATCAAACAAATGAGAGAGAGTGTGAAGGAAGAGAGACAAACCTGTTGCGCGAAGCTCCAGTAATTCTAGGAAGAGAGACAAACCTGTAATTCCAGCCGAAGCTCCAGTTGAAGATCGAAGAACTCCATTCGAAGCTCATCCACTCAATCCAGTCAATCGAACAGTTGGGACACCCAGGCGACTTCGAAGGTAAGCCTCTCTCCCTCTCTCTCTCTCTCTCTCGCCTTCTCTCTCTCCCTCGCGATTGCGATCGCCATCGATCGCTTGCGTCTCTGTCCCTGCCTCTCTCTGTGTCTCACGTTCTCTCCCTTCTGATCTGTCTTCTGTAGTCAAACATATTTATTCTATAATAACTATTTAACATATAATATATAATATATTTATAATAGTTATTATTATATAAACATATAATATAGTTATTTAACATATAATATATAATATATTTATAATAGTTATTATTATTATATAAACATATAATATATTTTTTATACATATTAATAAAAATAAATAAATACATGTATTTAAAATAAAATAAAAAAATTAATTAAAACATATTATTTGAAAAATATAATAAATAAATAAAATAATTAATGTGTATTAAAATAAAAATATTTATAAAAAATTCCCTACCCATGATATTTGTCTTTTAGTTTTATTTATAGTTCTATTTATAGTTTTGATATTTAACTTCAATTTGTAGGTTGGATATTTTAACTATAATTATAAAAAATAAAAATAAATAAAAAAATATCGGCGTACCACAGCCGTACCCGTACTCTACTTTTTTGAGATTTTGCCGTATCGGCGTACCCGTACTCGTACCCGCACCCGTGCTTCATAGTTGGTTATAGATGGTTCTAATAAGAAGGCTTATGGTCTTTGTAACTTTATCATTTTATGTAGTGCTTTTGGTCATTTGGTTGGAGAGATACAAGAACATTGGAGTGAAAGTATGATGATTTATGGATTAGATTTGTTATTTATCTTTTTTATTTTTTTGGGCTTCAGTGTCATCTTCATTAAGGGGATTCCTTTGTTTATGATATCTAGAGATTAGAAGGTGATATGGTATGTTATATGTTATTTGTTATTTTGCTTTTCTACTTTTCTTTTTGGTGGTTTGCTGTTTGTTCTACTTGACCTTTCTTGTACTCAATCCTTCTTTTATTTTTCGATAAATTTTTTTTTTTTTTTTTTTTATGTTGATAAATGAGTGTGATATTTGTGCTGCTATGGGCGGAGTCAAGTGATATGCGTAGGGCTGCAAACGAGCCGAGCCGAGCCGAGCATCATCGTGCTCAAGCTCGGCTCGAATAAATTTTTAAATGCTCGAGCTCGGCTCGAGCTCGAATCGAGCTCAACATTACTTAGCTCGAGCTCGGCTCGTGAGACTAAAACAAAACTCGAGCTCGGCTCGTGTGGCTCGACTTTGTAAATAAAAGTCACTTGAACCACAGCAGTAATGACAAACCGCTGGCTCTCTGCTTTATATAGACCTCTTGTCCCTTTTCATTTTGTAAAGCAAGCGATGTGGGATAAAAGAAACAACACAACACCTACTCCTTGTCCTATTGTCCCACATCGAATGATGAGAAAAATTGAAGGAATCTCACCCATGATAAAAGAGGCAAGGCGATGGCCCTTTTTGCTGGGCAATTCTTTACTATTTTTTAATGACTTGGACTGAAGAATTTATTACTTATATATAATATATAATATGATATGATATAATATATAATAATAATAATATATAATATAATATATAAATATATAATATATAATAATATATAATATAATTTAATCTAATCGAGCCGAGCCTAATCGAGCCGAGCTCATATTAGCTCGAGCTCGACTCGTTTAATAATCGAGCTTGGTAACAAAGCTCGAGCTCGACTCGTTTGGTAATCGAACGAGCTTAAACGAGCTATTAACGAGCCGAGCTTCGAGCTGTTCATGAACAGCTCGGTTCGTTTGCAGCCCTAGATATGCGTCAATGTGATAATGTGCACCTACCACGGGACTACTAAAATTGCTTCAGTTATTGTGCTAATAGTCATCAAACTAACACTTATTGTTGATACCATGGTATGTTATGTTTTTCAGAGTGCCAGTTAATGATAAGTGTTATCTATCGTAATTGCTCAGCAGTGGTTACATTGTGTGCTACCTTAATTTAAAGGTCTTAATAGTGGAAAGGGTTTAAGTACTTTTTAGTCCCCAAAGCATGCGATTTGTGTCATTTTGGTCCTTAATGTTTAAATTGTGTCAATTTAGTCCCCAATGTATAAAAAGTGTTTCAATTTGGCCCAAACCTAATTCCATTTGTAGCTACTGCAAACTAAGGGGTAAATGTAGAAACTCAATTAAAAAAAAAAATGTTTTAGCCACAAAATATGTGATCTATATTGTTTTTGTCCCTAATGTTTAAATAATGTAGTTCTTAATTTGTAGAAGGATTTATTACACTTTATATCTCTCAACTATCGCTAATTTGTCTACTTAGGCCTCGTTTGGGAACAGGCTATTTTAGTAACTTTTTGGCTTTTTACGAAAAGATGTGCAGAAAAGTAGAGAGGTGATGTGACTAGTTTTAGTTGGCTTTTTGGCTAAAATAGCCAGTCCCCAAACGAGGCCTTAGTCCCTAAACTATCAATTGAGTCTATTAAGTCTCTAAAGTATTTAAATCAAACCTATTTAGTCCTTGGAAATGTTGCAAAAATAAAATATGAGCCCATAAGTATTATAAATTTGTAAAAGATCCTATCTAGTTAAAATTTTATTTCAAAAAAACCTTTAATTTTTATTCTGTCTTTAAAAAGTAGGTGTTAGCTCTTATGGTGAATTTCCTTTATAAGGGTAAAAGTAAGTATCTATAGTATTTTCTTGGGCAAATTACACTAATAGTCCCTGTATTTTACCTCGTGTCATTTTGGTCCCTATATTTTCAATTTCCTCAATTTTAGCCTTTCATTTTTAATTTCGTTTCATTTTGGTCCAGCAATAACTTTTGTTAAAAAATTTAACAGAAAATAATCATGTGCACAACATGTGACCAATTTTCAAAGGCAAAACAAACATTTCAATCCTAACCCTTCCCCATTCCATCTCTGCAACACCCACCACCTGTGCCCCTCCTCCTCTACCGTCTATCATGGACCCCACTCCACCACCACCATTGCTAAACACCACCACTACTATCTGCCACCAAACAACAACACCAATCACATCAAAATCAAAGTGAAAATCAAAACAAAAAGAACGAAGGTGAGGGTTTTGCAGTTTGACGTCGTTGATTTCAATGTTTGTTCATTCGCTGTTCTTGGATGATCGCGATCACGATCGCAATCGCAATCTACAGAGCTCACACGGTGTGGGTTTCTCCGTTGCTAGATCTGTGCACCTTCTCCTTCCAATGGGGATAGCACCGAGTCGACCATTTCCAATGGGGATAGCATCAGGCTAGTGCTTGGCTGAGCCACCAAACCTAACTTCCAGAGGACTCGAAGCCTCCTCTTCGAACAAGCTGGGTTCCCACAAGTCCTTTATTCTAGGTCTCCCCACCATAACCCAATCACCATATGCCATTACTGGACCCAAATAAGAAAACGCAAAAACAGAAAAGAGTAAAGAGAATGGAGAAGAGAGTGAGACAAATGAGGTAGAAGAATAGACGAGGGAAAGAGTAGGCAATGTGGGTGGGAGATGAAGAGATGACAGCGATGAAGTGGCCACCGCCATCAATGGCTATAAATTCATGGAGAGTGAGGGAGGCATGGGCATGGCACAGCAGCAATCAGAAGAGGAGGACCCCATGTGTTCAATCCGACTCCGTTGCTCACATGGTGTGGGCTACGTTACACGGACTCTTCGTTTTTTGGGAGGTATCCCTGTTAACACGACACGACGCGACACGGGTACGGGTGCGGGATACGGCTGGGATTCGGCTCCGTACAAATGGATACGAGAGAAGAAACGAAAGAGAAGAGAGTAAAGAGAGAACCTATCGCCGACTTTGAAAGGGCAAGACATCGATCCCTCTGTTGCAGACTTCTATCCCCCTGCTCACGTCCTTCGACTTTGTCTTCGTGGACTTCAACTTCGTCCAGTGCCCTTTGACTTCGACTTCGTCTTCGTCTTCGACAAGCATGACTGTAAGCCCCTTTCTCTTTCTCTATCACGTCTCTCTCTCTCTCGCTCTCTTTCTCTTCTATTCTAGATCTGGCTTTTGATCTACCTCCCCCCCTCTCTCTCTCTCTCTCTTTTATTCTTTATTTATTATATTTCATCTCTCTATTTTATTCTTTTTATAAAAATATTTTTTTAAAAAAAATTGGGCTGAACCAAATAAGTAAAATTTTGGGCCTACTAAACTTTGGGCCTATTAAAATTTTGGTCAACAAATCTTTTAAATACCATGGGTTGTTATGTAGCTAATTTATATGTTTGGTCTATAAATTATATATAAAAAAATTATTGGGTCAACTTTTTAACTCATGTTTATAAAAATTATATATTTAAGAAATAATTATTTGATGTACCCCCTTATCTGTATCCAAATTTGGATCCATATCCACGTATCCTTCATTTTTAGTTTTGAGGTGTTTGACCCTTAGATACGCACGGGCACCCGATACCCACACCCAAGTCCGTGTAACATAGGGTGTGGGTTTCTTTGTTGCTAGATCTGTGCACCTTCCTCCACCCCTAGCAAGCTCTCTGATTCGTTCCTCAACAGCGGCATCAGCAACAACCCTCCTGTGCCTCTTCCTTCTCTTTCTCTTCCTCTGGTCAAACGAGTGGACTAAGGAGATAGAGAAAAAATTAGGAGCTAAACGAGGACAATCTATTCAACAGATTGGTAATCTGGGTAGCGAACGGTACTGGGTTTGGTGTGGTGGAGGTGGATGGTGCTGATGTTGGGATTGGCTATGGATGATTTTGATGGTGGAGAAAAGCAACGGTGGTAGGTGATTATATTGCAGAGAGTCCAAGAGGAAAAAGATGGTGAAACAAGGAAAGGGTAGTGCAATGCCCATATTGCTCTTGAAAAAGGGTCATGTGCATTTCACGTGTTTGTTTTCCGGCAATAATTTTAACTAGTGTTAACAATTGGACTAAAATGTTACAAAATTAAAAATTAAGGGTCAAAATCGTGCAAATTGAAAATACAGAGACCAAAATGACACAAGAGTTAAAATACAGGGATTATTAGTATAATTTGCCCTATTTTCTTACTTATATTTTAAAATGGCTACGTGTGCTTACCTTTATCTAGTATTATATGTCAGAAATAATTTCTAATGGATTGTTTTTAAGTTTTTCGCTAAGTTTTTTTATATGATTTAATTAATATATTATTTTTCTATTATTATTTGTAGCAAAATGTTATTATTTAAACAATCTAATTCTACTTTTTTAGTATGTCTAATACTCACATAATTTTATTGGTAATACTGAGAAATCAGACTCTAATACTAATTTAAACACACAACGAAATAAAACACTTTTTAAAAACAAAATAAAATTTTAATTAGTTAGGGTCTTTTATTAATTTATAATACTCACGGACATATATTTTAATTTTATAATTCTTTCAGGGACTAAATAGGTTTGAATTAAATATTTTAGAGACTTGATAGATTCAATCGATAGTTTAGGGACTAAATAGATTTTGATTCATATACTTTAGGGACTTAATAGACTCAATCGATAGTTCATAGACTAAGTAGACAATTTCATAGACAGTGTAATAAACCCTTTTTAAAAGAGTTTCAATGTGGTCCCCTAACCTAATTCTATCTCACTCTTTCTCTCTCTTTGTGTGTGTGTGCGTGCATGCATGTGTGTTCGATCTAGGGGTAAAGCTTGAAAACTATAAATACACATCCATCAGAAAATGGAAAAAAGAGTTAACATCTTTGGAGGAAAATATTCTTGACATTGTAAGAAAATGTAATTTTTGTGACAACTTTTCGAAGTGCCCCCCCCCCCCCCTCCCCCTAAAACAAATGTCGTCTGAAGCTCCTTTTATGTGATGAAATGAGATCCTCATCGCTAATTTTTTACGTCAATGATTTTTTTGGCGACTATTTTTTTCAGAAAAAAGGAGCTGGTTCTTGTAGTGTGCCATTCAATATGGTTTGACATATAATGTATGTATAAATGTTGGATGGGTGGAATATTTCCCTCCCAAGATGTTGGCTCTTTTTTTCACTTTTTTTTGTTGATGTATATTTGTGGTTTCCACGTTTTACCCCTAGTTCAAATGAAAAGAGATAGAATTCGATTGGGGGACCAAATTAAAACACTTTTTATACATTGGGGACTAAATTGACACAATTTAAACATTGGAAACCAAAATAACACAGATTGCATATTTTGGGACTAAAAGTGTAATTTTTTAAATTGGGTTTCCACATTTGCCCCTAGTTTTAGTGGCATCTATAAATGGAGTTGGGTTGGGGAACCAAACTAAAACATTATTTTTTACATTGGGGACTAAGTTGACGCAATTTAAACACTGGATATCTGACACAAATTGCTTACTTTGGGGACTAAAAGAGTAATTAATGTTAGAATGTGTTAGGATATTTCCTATTTTATTCTTATTTAATATCTTTATTTGCTGCAATAGGCCTTTATTTAGGCCGTAACTCACTCCTATAAATATGTTTATGATTTAATATAAAAGGGTAGGAATGGCAACGGGGCGGGGCGGGGCGGGGCCAGGGATCACCCTCCCCGTCCCCGATCCCCGATGGTAGGAACTCCCCCCGTCCCCAGTCCCGACCCCGACGGGGAGCTCATCACTGCCCCCGCCCCCGCCCCTTAACGGGGATCGGGTTTCCCCGACTCCGAAAAGTCCCCGACCAAAAGAACAAAAAAAAAATCAGACTCGACAACAGATCTGTAATAAATAAATTTAAAAAAAAAAAAAATCTGATCTAACAGGTTACCGATCTGTTCTTCATCATCATCATCAACAACAACAACAACAACAACAACAACAACAACAACATAGAAAGAGAAGATCTATTCAACAACATAGACAGATATCTGAATCTGATGCTCAAATATAATATATATATACATATAACAAATCGAAAGAGAGAGAGAGAGAGAATATTCTAGATCTGTGAAGCTTGGTCGGTGATGGTGCCGGATCTGTGAAGCTTGGTCGGTGATGGTGGCAGATCGGCGAAGCTTGATCGGTGATGGTGGCGGATCAGCGAAGCTTGGGATGATGGAGATCAGTGGTGGAATGAGGGAGATCGGCGGTGGGAGATTGAGAGAGGGAGACCGAGAGAGGATGAGTGTGTGTGTGTGTGAAGTTGAGTCTGTCTGTGTGTGTGAGCATTGGTTTATAATAAATATATTATAGATAGATGTGTGTGAGCATTGGTTTGGTTTATTATTATATATATAAGGGGTATGAAAGTAATTTCACTTCGGGGAAATTCGGGGATGGGGCCGGGGACGGGGACGGGGATCGGGCCGGGCCGGGGCTTAAACACTGATCACCGTCCTTGGCCCGTGACAGATCAGGGATTGATTTTCAAATACCGTCATCTCCCCGTCGGGAGTATTTTTCGGGAAAAAACCGCTTAAATCGGGGTCGGGATCGGGGATCCCCGTCGGGTCGGTTTCAAATTGCCATCCCTATAAAAGGGTATGAGATACCACTCATACCTTAACTTTTCTCTTCTCAAAACTCACATGGTATCAGAGCCACTCTAAAAATAAAGGAAAAAAAAAACCCTAGCTACAAGTCTACAGTACCACCACCGCACCACCACAACACCATCACCGCATAACCATCTCAGCCATAGCCCTCCTTAGGGCCCCGCTAGCACCAGGTGTCCCCTCCTAGGGTTTCAACAGCCCCAGTCGAAGCCACTTAGGGCTCCGACAGTCCTAGGCGCAACCCTTAGGGCTTCAACAACACCCTAGGGTTCGTCGGAGCCTTCCTTCTCCAGCCTTGGTCTGTTGGTTGGCTTGGAGACCCAGGGTATACACTGACGTAATCCCATCTGTCTTCGTCAACATCTTCATGTAACTCTTTCTTCTTCATCTCTCTCTGTCTTCGTAATACATCTTTATATAACTCTTTCTTCTTAATCTATCTCTGTCTGTCTTTGTAATACAACGCGAGTCCTATTATGACTACTACTATGATCGATTCCCTCAACCTTGGCCAGAAAATCACCACCTCTCTCTTTAATGGTCAAAACTATCTAGCGTGGTGGCAGAGTTTGATTATATTTTTGAAGAGCATAGAGAAGATGGGATATGTTGATGGGCGCGTTCAGGCTCCCAGTATCACCGATGCAGGTTATGATTAGTGGGAGATTACCAATTCTCTTATCATGGGTTGGTTGATACACTCCATGGTTTCGGAGATTGGTGAGGGATACTTGTCTATGGTCACAACACAGGATATTTGGGAGGCTGTGGCCGCTACATATTCCCGCAAAGGCAATTTCTCACAAACTTTTGAGTTGCGATGCTTCATTGACTGGTCTGTTCAGGGTGTGATGACTATCTTTCAGTATTTTACTTTCCTTAGCAATGGGTGAAAGAGACTTTATCATCTTCAAGACTACAAGCCTGTCTGTCACATTGATTCTGCTGGTTATTGAAAATTTGTTGAACAAGTGCGGGTCTTCAAGTTTTTGGAAGGTTTGAATATGGAGTTTGATCCTGTTCGGAGTCGTGTGCTTGATTGGTATGGATGCACTTCCTTCTCTCCAAGAAGCATTTGTTTATGTGCAGAATGAGAAGAGTTGTCGTTCTACTATGCTTCCAGCTGCGTCTTCTGATTGATCTGCCTTGGTTTTTGCCCTCTCTATAGGTGTGTAAAAATGGCCCGCGGCCCGTGGGTGGCCTGAGATGGGCCTAGCCCATTTAGGCCCGCTTGGGCCCAGGCCCGAGCCCCTAGGCTAGGGCATGGACCATCCTTTTGAAGCTCGTCCCGTCCCGTCCCGTCCCGTCCTGTGGGCTCGGCCTGCTTAAGGTCTACTTAGGGCTAGGCTCGAAGCTTGGCTCACCCAAGGCCCAGCGTATTTTTCAATAGAAAATAATAAAATTTTGGTAGAAAAAATTTAAAAAAACAAAAAAAAAATGTGCAGGCTCGCCTAAGCTCGGCCCAAGCCCGAGGCCAGGCCCAAGGCCCAAATACCCATGGGCTTGGGCCTGGGCTTAATTTTTTGGCATGTGGGCCGGCTCGGCTCGACCTGAATTTTGTCGGGAGCCCGCGAGGCCCGAGCCCATCATTCTGATACAGTTGAGCCACAGTCCACAGCTCTAGTTGTTCCATCTGTTGATATCTTTGGGTTTTCTACTTTTGAGTTGGAGGTTGCTTTTCGCCACTTGCTAGACCGTCGGGCATCTAGTTCATCTTTAGGTAACATTGTCCATTCAGGTAACTTAGCTTCTTTTGCAAGTGCTTTCCTCGCTCATCAAACGTTGCCTTGGATTATTGATGCTGGTGCTTCCGACCACATGTCTGGGTCTTCTGATTTGTTCTCCGCGTATACCCCTTCTTCAGGACAGGATAAAGTTAGAATTGCTAATGGTACCATTTCTTCTGTGTCTGGGAAAGGTTTAATTCATGCCACTGTTTTTCTTCCTTTGTCTTCTGTCCTACATGCTCCCAATTGTAGTATTAATCTTTTATCTTTGAGTTGTATTACTCTGGACTTAAATTGTAGTGTGACCTTTTTTCTTGATCATTGTCTGTTTTAGGACCTTATCACGAGGAAGATGATTGGCAGTGGTAGAAACGAGAATGGTTTCTATATCCTAGATCAAGCAGACAAGCTGGCTCATTCATCCATTCAGTTCTCATCTACTAAGGAAGACATCTGGCTATGGCATTGCCGTCTTGGGCATCCATTTTTTTTGTTATTTAAGCATATTTTTCCCTCTATTTTAAAAAAAATAATGTTTCTGAGTTTCACTGTGAGTCGTGTCAACTTGGCAAACAACACAGAATTTCTTTTGCTCCTTCTATTAATAAAAGTTTAGTTCCTTTTTCTTTGATTCATTCTGATGTATGGGGTCCCTCTTGTTTTGTGTCTTTAAAGGGTCAAAGATGGTTTGTTACCTTTATTAATGATTGTTTTAGGACCACCTGGGTGGGTGTATCTTATGAAGGACAAATGTGAGGTTTTTTCTATGTTTCAAAATTTTCATAAAATGATTTGCACTCAGTTTAGGGCAGTTGTTAAAATTTGGCGTTCTGATAATGGGGGGGAATACATTGACTTTGGCCTTGCCAGCTATTTTGCCACTTATGGTATTATTCATCAAACTTCTTGTACCAATACCCCTCAACAGAATGGCGTTGCCGAGCGTAAAAACTGGCATCTTCTTGATATTGCGCGTTGTTTGTCCTTTGAAATGCTGGTTCCTCTATCATATTGGGGGGAAGCAATTCTCATTGCCGCCTTCCTCATCAATTGTCTTCTTACCCAGGTTTTTTACAAACAAACTCCTCTTCAGGTTTTGTTCGGGTTCCATTCTTCTATCTTCTCCATTCCTCCAAAAACCTTTGGGTGTGTGTGCTTTGTTCATAACCATTCTCCTACCTGTGGTAAGTTGGATCCTCGGTCTCTTCGGTGTGTTTAACCCAAGAGGGTTACAAGTGTTATCATCCCCCCTTTCAGAAATGGTTTCTCTCTATGTATGTGTCTTTCTTTGAATCTTAGTCCTACTTCCTGTTCCCCCGGGTGTCCTAGTCATCTCTTCAGGGGGAGCCTTAGTGTGAAGCGACTCCTATATCACTACCATCAGCTATTGAGACTTCTGTATCACTACCATTAGCCATTGAGAATGTTGAGACTATTATTATTGGTGACCCAACTATTGAGAATGTTGACTCACAGTGAAAGACGACAAAGTGTATGCTAGGGACAAGGATGGACAGAAAGTTACTTGGGTACAAGAGACCAATTCGGATTCTCCACTGTTATCTTCTACTTTTGATGAGTGTCTAGAATCCTCTCCTTTGATGAACCTCCAGGTAACTCAATCCTTTCTAAATTTTCTGATCTAGATGTGCCCATTGCTAAAAGGAAGGGGGATAAGTCTTGTACTCAACATCCTATTTCTCATTGTCTCCTACACTAATCCGTCTTCTTCCTATAAAGTTTTTCTGTCTAAAGTTTCTTCTGTGAGTCTTCCTTCTAATTTTCAGGATGCTCTTTCTACTCCTGAGTGGAAGCATGCCATGATGGAGGAGATGAGAGCTCTTGCTAAAAATGGCACTTGGGAATTGGTTGCGTTACCTAAGGGCAAACGAGTTGTTAGATGTAAGTGGGTGTACACCGTGAAGTACAAAGCCGATGGTTCAATTGAACGTTACAAGGCTAGATTTGTGGCCAAAGGCTTTACTCAAACTTATGGAGTAGACTACCAGGAGACATTTGTACCTGTTGCCAAGATGAACTCTGTCAGAGTCCTCTCCCTTGCCTCTAATCTTGACTGGCCTCTCCATCAATTTGATGTGAAAAATGTTTTCCTCCATGGAGATCTGGAAGAAGAAGTGTACATGGACATTCCCTCAGGCTTTGAGGATGTTAAAACCGAAGGAAAAGGCGTGCCGATTACACAAGTCACTTTATGGCCTTAAGCAGTCTCCTAGGACTTGGTTTGAGAGATTTACTCAGGCCATAGTGAGATATGCTTTCAAACATAGTCAAGCTAATCATACTTTGTTTGTGAAACACTCCTCACATGGTAAGACGACAACTCTTATTGTCTATGTGGATGATATTGTACTCACAGGGGATGATGCTGAGGAGGTTCCTCGGTTAAAGGAGTATTTGGCTAATGAGTTTGAAATCAAAGACTTACGCAACTTGAAGTACTATCTAGGCATTGAGGTTGCTTGGTCCAAAGATGGCATCTTCACATGTCAATGAAAGTATGTGTTTGATTTGCTAAAAGAAATAGGAATGCTTGGAAGTAAAGCCTGTGATACTCCACTAGAGCCCGGACTAAAGCTTAGTGAGGATCAAGGAGGCGAGCCTGTAGATAGGGGGAGATACCAGAGATTAGTGGGTAAGCTTATTTACTTATCCCATTTGCGTCTTGATATTGTTATTGCAGTGAGTATGGTTAGTCAGTTTATGCATGCTCCACGTGCAACTCACTTAGAGGCGGTTATGCGGATTCTGAGGCACTTGAAATCTTCTCCGGGAAATGGTCTCTATTTCTCAAAGTATTGTCATCTTAGTGTGGAGGCATATACAGATGCTGATTGGGCTGAATCAGTAACTGATCGAAGATCCACCTTTGGCTATTGTACTTTTGTCAGAGGAAATCTAGTTACTTGGAGAAGCAATAAACAAAATGTTGTTGCGAGATCTAGTGCAGAGGCCAAATTTAGAGCTATGGCTCAAGGTGTGTGTGAGCTTTTATAGATTAGATTATTCTTCCGGGATTTGGGGATTCATCAAATAGATTCTATAAGGCTATACTGTGACAATAAGGCCGCCATCAATATAGCCCACAATCCGGTTCAACATGATAGGACCAAGCATGTGGAGATTGATCGGCATTTTATCAAGGAAAAGCTTACTAGTGGCACTATATGTATGCCATTCGTGCGGTCTGGGGATCAACTGGCTGATGTTCTGACCAAAGGATTAGGGACTAAACCATTCCGTGACATTCTCAACAAGCTGGGCATAAGAGATATTTTCGCACCAGCTTGAGGGGAAGTGTTAGAATGTGTTAGGATATTTTCTATTTTATTCTTATTCAGTATCTTTATTTGCTGTAATGGGCCTTTATTTAGGCCGTAACTTACTCATAATTATGTTTATGATTTAATATAAAAGGGTATGAGATACCACTCATACCTTAACTTTTCTCTTCTCAAAACTCACAATTAACCCTAGTTGAAAATTTGTTTTATTGATGTGTATGTCGTATGTGTGCTTATTTGATTTGATTTTATTATTTATGTACATTGAATTATTTGTATTCCACTTACACTATTTACTTCTCATATCTAATGGCATCTCCAGTCAATGATTTACATGCCTCTTTTGGAGCACCTTGCTTGCTTGATGTTTCAAGGAGTTGCATGTATGTTTACATGCTTTTTTCTGGTGTCTTAAAGGATTTGCATAGTGGTGCGTCACAATTACGACTGACTGATGTTTGTGTACTTCTTTTGAAGGTTTTGGAAGTGCGTTAGCCAAGGTTGCTGCAAACAGGGAACTTCCATTGGGATTGCGCCAGATATCCTTTTGTCACAATTGACATAACTTGTAGCTATTCCTTCTTTTTTCTCTTTTCACAGAAGGAAAATATTAATGTATCCATGGCTGCATTCTTCTAAACTGACATGAAAGAAATATGTAATGTTTATTTATTTATTTTAATTAAAATCATTATTATTACTTTGTAAGATTTAACATGCTTTTACCTAGCAGCTGTCCTTCTAAAGCAGTTCATTAAGAAACACTGGCAGGAGGATGAGGAGGCATTTGAACATCCTGTTGTTTCAAGTGAAGAAAAGGTGTTTTTTTGTTTATTTTTTGAATTGTGTCATTTGTTTATTTATTTGGATTATCCATAAGCTATGAGATTCACTTTAAAATGGTGTCTTCCTTTTTTGTTTGTTTGTTTGTATATTTGTTTGTTTTTTTGGAAGTTTTGGTTTTTGAAATAAGATTTTTTTCAGATCACTGTGTTAACAGACATTTGATAATCAACTATACTGAAACTCTTTGGATTAGTGGGCAAAAGGAGTGGATCTTTGAGGGCTAAGAATTTCTCTGGTGTGGAGTGCCCAGAAAGAGGCAGCCATGTTCTATGTGAATATATATATTGTTGGACTCTGAGGCCAATAACAGTATGTTTACTTTTTTGTATTTCTTGAGGCGAAAAAGTTTTCATACTGCAGACAGTTGAAGAATAAAATCATTTACTTGTTTGATAAGTTAGTTGAGGAATGAGGTTATGCCTGTTGTGTCTATGGTCAGTATGATGAAATGCCCTTTTGGTGAGGTAGTTGTGTAGGATCTCAAGTTTGTCTCCTTTGCTGATGAGAAGAATTTTTGGCATTTGAGGGATGATGCAGTTGGTTGCTATTGATATGAATTAATTTATTGTTCTCAAGGAAGGATTGACTTGGGATCCCAAATTGGGTCAGCAAGATTTTAGATGCAGAATTCACCAGAATTCCTTTAATCCTATGAAGCACTGACACTTCAAAACAAGTGCCGTATCCGCGTCAGAGACACGGACACTTCGGGGACATGCGGACATGGCAGGGACACGTATGGGACACACCACATGGCGTTTCCCCTTAATTAATTTATTTTCAGGGGACACGCTAGGGACACACAAGAGACCTGCCAAGTTGTCTTTTCTCTCATTTTATGTAGTGCTTTTGATGAACTAAAATTATAATTCCTGGCAGACTGACTGCCTTTGGATTTTTTTATTTTTTATTTTGTTGATAAAAGACTGCCTTCGGATTTTATATATGCATGGGAAGGAATTTGGTTAAAGTCTAAAGATATTGCTGTTTTTAGGCAGAATCTAGATCAGTGCCCAATGCACTTATTAAACTTTAGCAGTTAGAGAATTTTGTTAGGAGTGACAGTTTTTCTTTTGAAAGAATCCAGAAAACCATTCACTACAATACAGGTTACAACAAGGCAGCTCCTGTTAACTGTACTCCCTTGACACTCGTGGTTTTATCTCTTGACCTTTTTCTTCCTCTTCTGTTTCATACTTCTCTTTCTTTATTCTCACAATAAAAAATTAACTAAACAAACATGGTTCAATATTCCTCTATTGCTCGATCACTCTCACTTTCTTTCCATGTTTAAAAAAAGGATTCTGGTCTACTTTATGTTGCCTAGTTGGCAATCAGTTGTTCAATGTTGCTAATTTTGGATTTTACTGATGTTTAACTCCAGATTTACATGTTATTTTGGACTTAATGTCCTCATGGGGGTTATTGCTGCAAGGGTACCTTGATATGTTAATATGAAGTCATATGATGCTGCTGTTTATACCTGTTCCTTCTTAATTGTACTTCATTGATGAATTGTCATTTGGTCAAATTATTTAAGAAAAGGTTTCATGGTGTGTGCTATACATGGATAACATTGTTTTAATTGTTTCAACATTAAGTGAATGCGTAGATCTTTTTGCCGCCTTAATTTATTGCTTGTTTAACATTAAACTCCCCTTGCCCCCAATTCTCTCTTCCTGTTTTGGCCTTCTTTATGCATGGCTTTCTAAGTTTGAGGTCTTGTTATCAGGCAGCCATACGTAGAATTCTATTATTGTTGTTGGATGACTCTCAAAGAAAAATTTGTACGGCAGTTAGTATGGCTGTGGCATCCATTGCGCATTATGATTGGCCTGAGGATTGGCCTGACTTAATGCCGCTCCTCCTAAAGTTGATAAGTGATCAAACTAATATTAACGGAGGTAAGTCCTTTGGTGCATTTTTGTTTCACTTAGCCCATTATAAACTTCTTTTATGCATGGATGCTTCATAATCTCTGGTAACATATACTATGGCCCTGTTTGGTACAGCTTATTTTCAGCTTATTTCAGCTTTTAGCTTAATTTAAGCTATTTTGATATGTTTGGTTCAGCTTAATAATACAGCTTATAGCTTTTTGTAAGTCAAAAATCAACTTATTCTTTGAGTGGGGGAGGTGAAGCTTAATTTATAAGTAAAAAATCAGCTTATGTTCACAGTTATAAGCTATAAACTATTAGGCTATAAGTTATAATCACTTTCCCACAGTTCTACCAAACGGGGCCTATGTCCTGATCTTTCTCGGGATATTTTTGTTCAGTCTATTCTGCTGTGACTTCTTCTATGTGTTATTAGTTTTAGTTTGTGTATTGTGATCTAAATTTCCTACGATTGCCTATGGTCCTTTCTTTACCCATTCTTTTTGAGTTTCCATGATGGCTGGTTCTTTTAGTTTGTGTTGTCTGGATCCTTTTTGTTTAATTGCATCTATTTATTCTAGAAATGGTTGTGCAATGCTTCTTTTATTTATTTTTATTTTTTATTTTCAACTAATAAAAAAACCTTGTATTTTTTCCCCTAGGTGGATGCAAGTAGATTTTGACAACATTTCAACCAATTTAAATTCTGTGTGCAGTTACACAAGTGAACACATATTTTTAGGTGGAAATCCTCTTAAGAGGGTAAAACGTGGGCACCTAGCTGAGCAAGATAAACCACTATTCAATGATATTAATATAACACCCAAGAAGAACTTACAACCAGTACCTCAGTAAAATTTTCACTTTATATATGGATATTCAATGGATGCAGCCACAAGGAATTCTGATTCCCACAATACAAGTGGTTTCAGCACACATGTTGATCATATCTTGAATATGTACTTATCTCCTTGCAAGAAACAAAATTTCATTTTGTTTCCATCAAAATGGCTAACATGTGCAACATTTGCTTGGCAGCAATAGGGACTGATGTGCTGCTGCACTTTTTGATTACACTATTAGGTAGTAGTCCATCAAAATGCTTAATATATTATCAACTCCAACTCTATAACTTTGAAAAAGAACTAAACAACGGATAGATTCTATTTGCTCAAGGTATATATTTTAACACATTGTACAATTAAGTCCTTAGGGCCATTGCATCTCTATCTAATTTCCTCCTTGAAGAAGACAAACAATATGTTCATGAAATATGCTTTTTCCCTAATAATTTGTGCATGTTCGCAATGAATATATTATCTTGTTTGGCTGTTACAAATTGTTTGTCATGAGCCTTTGGTCATTGGAGGGGTGTTTGACAAGTTTTGCTGCAGATCTATAATTTGTTCTCAAATTGTGCAGTGCACGGGGCTTTAAGATGCTTGGCTCTTCTCTCAGGGGACTTGGATGATATGGTGGTGCCAACACTAGTGCCTGTTTTATTCCCATGCTTGCATACTATTGTGTCGTCACCTCAGGTTATTTGTTGTAAATTGTAATCTTGCATTCATGTTGTTATTTTCTTTAGTGATATGTTTTACTTCGATCTTTTTCTTTCTCTTTCTCCCTGCCCTCCTGCTTCTGTTTTTCTGTTGTTATTAGACCTGTTTTATATAATTGTTGGATTCAAATGTATGCTATATGGGCAAGGTTCTCATAGGTTTATATTTCTGAAGACAGAGGGTGCATGGGAGATGCTGATATTGAATCTCTTTTGTTTTGTTTAGCTTTGTTTTACTTTTTTTCATTTTTTTAGGAGTGTAATTTAGGAGAATCATGTTAGTACTTTTGTTTTGATGCTGATATTGGTTCATATATTTTATCCTTTTGTTTTGATGCTGATATTGGTTGCTACCCCATTTAGGAGAATTATGTTAGAAGCTACATGATTATTTTTCCAGCTTTTTTTCATTCCCTTCTCATATTTTATGGTGGGATACATTGCCTATTAGTGTTTGTGATAATCCACACTTCATATAATTCTGAAGGAAATTTCTTACCTTCAGATTCCTGAGATATTGAAGTGGTTGTTAGAGAAGTATTTGTAGTTTTAGAGAAGAAAAAAAGTTAGGGAATGAGTTAAGACTTCATTCCCTTTTATATTGATAATTCTGAGGAATTACAGGCATAATTCTGAGCAACCAAAAAGGAATAAATAAGATAAATAAGAATACAATTATTATTTCCTATTCTAACAATTTCCTATTTTAACACTCCCCCTCAAGCTGGTGCAAAGATATCTCTCATGCTCAGCTTGTTGAGAATGCCATGAAAGGATTTGCTCCCTAGTCCCTTGGTGAGAATATCAACTAGTTGGTCCCAAGTTTTCACAAACGGAATACATATGGTGCTACTAGTGAGTTTTTCTTTGATGAAGTGCCTATCAATCTCTACATGCTTAGTTCTATCATGTTGAATTGGATTATGAGCTATGTTGATTGCGGTCTTGTTGTCATAGTATAGTTGCATTTAGTCTGTCTGATGAATTCCCAAGTCTCCCAACAATAGTTTAATCCATAGTAACTCGCATATCCCCTGAGCCATGGCCCTGAATTCTGCCTTAGCACTAGATTGAGCAACCATATTCTGTTTCTTACTTTGCCATGTGACTAGGTTGCCACCAACAAATGTGTCGTATCCAGAAGTTGATCGTCTATCAGTGACTGATCCTGCTCAATCTGCATCAGTAAATGCTTCCACACTGAGATAGCCATGTTTTGAAAAGTAGAGACCCTTTATAGGAGAAGACTTCAGGTATCGCAGGATTCTCATAATTGCCTTTAAGTGGGAAGTTCTAGGAGCATACATAAACTGGCTTACCAGCCTCATGGCAATGGCAATGTCTGGACGTGAGTGGGATAAATATATGAGCTTGCCCACTAGTCTCTGGTATCTCTCCCTGTCCATTGGCTTTCCCTCCTGATCCTCACTAGGTTTCTAGCTTGGTTCTAGAGGTGTATCACATGGTCTACCTCCAAGCAGTCAAATTTCCTTTAGTAAGTCAAGCACATACTTTCTCTGACATATAAAGATGCCATCCTTGCTCTTAGCTATTTCAATACCCAAGAAATACTTAAAATGACCCAAGTCTTTGATTTCAAACTCCTTGGCTAAGTGTTCCTTCAACTGAGGGATCTCCTCAACGTCATCCTCTGTCAGAATAATATCATCAACATAAACAATGAGAGCTGTGGTCTTACCATGTGAGGAGTGTTTCACAAATAAGGTGTGATCAGCTTAACTCTGCTTGAACCCATATTTTAGCATAGCTTGAGCAAACCTTTCAAACCAAGCCCTAAGGGACTGCTTTAGTTCGTAAAGTGACTGTCGGAGCCTGCATACTTTACCTTTGGACTTAGCATTCGCAAAACCAGGAGGAATTTCCATATAGACCTCTTTTGCTAGGTCTCCATGAAGGAAGGCATTCTTCACATCAAATTGATGAAGTGGCTAATCCAAATTTGTAGCAAGAGAGAGTAAGATTCTCACAGAGTTCATCTTAGCAACTGGTGCAAATGTCTCTTGGTAATCTACCCTATAAGTCTAAGTGAAGCCCTTAGCAACCAATCTTGCTTTGTATCGTTCTATGGAACCATCTGCTTTATGTTTTACCGTGTACAGCCACTTACACCCGACTGTGTTTTTTCTTCTAGGTAACTCCACTAACTCCCAAGTGCCATTCTTGCTGAGAGCTCTCATCTCTTCCATCATGGCATGTTTCCATTCAAGAATAGAGAGCGCATCTTGAAAAGTGGCAGGTAGACTCACAGAAGATCTGAAACATTAGGAATAGGAGTACTAGAAGTAGAATTACCTGGACTCATAGGAGATGAGGTTAACTCTGGACACTCATCTGGAGAAGAAGTTGGCAGTAGTGGAGGGAGAGTAGGCTCTTGCATCTAAGTGACTTGTTGTCTGTCCTTGTCCTTGATATAAACTTTGCCTTTTTTCTTGTCCTCAATAACTGCTGGCTCATTATCCTCTATCTGTTCAACCATTGGCTGAAAAGAGACAGGTGGAACAAGAATCTCTTCACACCAAGACTCCTCCTGAAGAGATGATGGGGATACCGGGGAAGGCGGAAAGTAAGGCTGAGACTCAAAGAACGTGACATCCATGGAGACAAACTATTTGCGAGTGGGAGGGTGATAACACTTACAACCCTTTTGGGTGGTAGAATAACCCAGAAAAACACACTTAAGTGACCTAGGATCCAATTTACCATGAGTGGGAGAATGATTATGGATAAAGCAAACACAGCTAAAGGTCTTAGGAGAAATGGAGAACCCAGAAGAGGTAGACTCGAACAAAACTTGAAGAGGTGTTTGTTTTTTAAGGACTTGGGTAGGAAGACGATTAATCAAATAAGCGGCAGTGAGAACCGCTTCCCCCTAATAGGAACGGGGAACCTGCATCTCAAATGATAGACAACGGGCGACATTAAGGAGATGGCGATTTTTGCGTTCTGTAATACCATTTTGTTGAGGGGAATTAGTGCATGAAGTCTGGTGAATAATGCCATGTGTGGCGAAGTAAGTGGTAAGACCAGAGTCAATATATTTCCCTCCATTATTAGAATGTAGAATTTTGACAACCACCCCAAACTGAGTACAAACCATTTTATGGAAGTTTTGAAACAAAAAAAATCTCAGTTTTATCTTTCATCAAATAGGCTCAAGTGGCCTTGGAACAATCATTTATGAAGGTAACAAACCATTTATGACCAGTTAAAGACACAAAACGGGATGGACCCCATACATCAGAATGAATCAAAGAAAATGGAACTAAACTTTTATTAATAGAAGGAGCAAAAGAAGCTCGGTATTGTTTTCCAAGTTGACAAGACTCACATTAAAAATCTGACACATTATTTTTCTCAAAAATAGAGTGAAATAAATGCTTAAGTAATAAAAAAGAGGGATGGTCTAACCGACGATGCCACAACCTAATGTCTTCCTTGGTGGACGGTAACTGAATAGATGAATGAGCCAGCTTGTTTGTCTGATCCAGAATGTAGAGCCCATGTTCCTCTCTACCATTACCAATCCTCTTCCTCGTGATAAGGTCCTGAAAAAAACAATGATCAAGAAAAAATGTCGCGCTACAATTTGAGTCACGAGTAATGACTCAAAGATAAAAGATTAACACTGAAATTGGGAACATGGAGGACAAAAGACAAAGGAAGGGAAGAGGTGGCATGAATTAAACCTTTCCTTGACACAGACAAAATCGTACGATTTGCAATACGCACTTTTTCCTGACCTGAGGAGGGGTTATACTCTGAAAATAAATTAGAGGAGCCAGACATATGGTCAGAAGCACCAGAATCAATAATCCATGGCACATTCGTATGAGATCGCAATGCACATGGGGAGGAAGCCAAGTGACCTGAATTGGCAAAGAAAGAAGAGAGTGCACCGGTAGCAGAAGTGGAGGCTCAACGGTTTAGCATGTGGCGAAGAGCAATCTTAAAATCTGAGGCAGATAACCTCGAAACATCCGTAGCGGAGGAGACAACTGGAGATGAAGATGGTGGCTCAATAGTGTTTGAAAGATGGGCTCGTGCATTGGCCCCGCGGCCTCTAGTACCAGACCGACCCCCTCGAGTACTAGGACAGTCGCCTCGGCCACCAGAGGGAGTTCCATGCAGCTTCCAACAAGTCTCTCGTGTGTGGCAAGGTCGACGACAGTAGTCACAGTAAAGGTTATCCTTCTCAGAGGAAGGACGAAAACCACGAGTCACACGGTCATCATCATGAGAGGGTGCAGAAACTAAGGCCGAGCGATCAGTAGTAGCAGAAGGAAGCATCGTAGAACGGCGATTCTCCTCATTCTGCACAAAAGCAAAGGCTTCCTGGAAAGAAGGAAGCACATCCATGCCAAGTACTCTGCTCCGAAGTGAATCATACTCCACATTTATGCCTTCCAAGAACTTGAAGACCCGCTCTTGCACCACAAACTTCCGGTAACTAGCAGAATCAGTGGGACAGACAGGCTTGTAATCCTGAAGGTGATCAAGCCGCTTCCACCCATTGCTAAGAAAGGTAAAATACTGGAGGATAGTCTGCTCACCTTGTACTGACCTTTCACTGGATCGACGTAACTCGAAAGCCTGTGAGAAGTTCCCCTTCCTAGAGTAAGTAGTGGATACGGCCTCTCAAATATCCTAGGCAGTGTCCATAGACAAGTAGCCCTCTCTAATATTCGGAATCATAGAATGGATCAACCAGCTCATAATCAAAGAATTGGTGATCTCCTACTGGTCATAATGAGGGTCGGTGATATTGGGTGCTTGAACCCGCTCATCAATATATCCCATCTTTCCCTTGCTCTTTAAGAAAATAGTCAGACTCTACGACTACGCGAGGTAATTCTGATCATGGAATAGAGAGGTGGTGATTCTAAGGCTAGTGTAGAGGGTATCGGTCATAGTAGAAGGAATGACTGAACTCTTGCCCCGAAAGGGCTGAGAGGTAGTAGATTCACTAGTCAAATCGGCCATAGGGACGCTACTAACTTATTCCTTAACTACAATGCCAATCACAAACCTGGAAGATGAGAGTGGAGGAACAAGCACAATAGTAACTAGAAACTCATAAAGTTTTTTTGTTTTTTGTTTTTTAATATAACTAATGAACCATTACAAGAAAAGAGAGAAGAACACTGTGAGAGAGAGAGTCGACACTGGGAGAGAGTCGATAGCAGCCTAGGAGATGCCGACAGAAGCCAAGGGAGCCAGAGGGGTTGTCAATAGGCCCTAGGGTGCCAGAGAAGCTGCCGACAGACCCCCTATTGGACTGACGACGGCCTGGGTGAGGCCCTAGAGTGCCGACAGACCCCCTAGGAGACTGACGATGGCCTGGATGGACTGTGGGATGACAAACGATGGCCTGGGTGAGAGGCTACTGTGGCCGACTGGGCTCCTGGGGAAGATAGAGCTGTCGGCAGACAAGAAGAAGGTATGGGCTAGGGTTTAGGCTTTGGTACCATGTAGTTTTAGAAAAGAGAAAAAGTTAGGGAATGAGTTGGACTTCATTCCCTTTTATATTGATAATTCTGAGGAATTACAGGCATAATTCTGAGCAATGAAAAAGGAATAAATAAGATAAATAAGAATACAATTATTATTTCCTATTCTAATATTTCCTATTCTAACAATTTCCTATTCTAACAGTATTAATGCCTATACTATTTCAGGGTCTTTTGCTGGTATTCAAAAAAAAGAAAAAGAAAAAAACCCGTTTCGTGGTTTTGTGTCTTTTTCTTGGTTTCAAATCCCTGCTGCTTTTGCTATTGACCTAGAAGGGCTTCAAAGTAATTTTCTTTTGTATAGGGTTTAGTTAAGCATTAGTGAGAGATTGGGCTTTGGCAGTGTAGTCTGTCAGAATAAAGCCCTTGTTGGTAAGGGTTTGTAGACATATCTGGAAAAGGAAAACTTTGTTTTATGTCAGGTGATTAAAAGTAGGTGTGGTTTGCAAGAGAATGGATGGGATGCCAGGAATTGATAATAAGCATAACTTCCCGAGAATTGTTGAGAGTTAAAAGATAATTTCTTCTTAAACCAACCTTCCTGAGGACTCTTGTTTCCTCTTGGCCATTATGTAGATAAGCATAGCTCCATTTGATTGTGGAACTTTTTGTGCAGATCTATGACAAAACTTTGCGATCAAAGGCTCTTTCAATAGTTTATTCTTGCACTGCTATGCTGGGGGCAATGAGTGGTGTGTATAAGGTATTTTCTTAGTACTGATTTTTACAATGTCTATAGTCAGATGTTGCATAAAATTTGTCTTTGTTATTATGAAATGACTGATCTAGTAATTCTCTATGTTTAGACAGAAACCAGTGCACTAATATCGCCAATGGTTGCAACATGGATGGATCAGTTCTCTATTATCATGGAACCTCCAGTTCAATCTGAAGATCCTGATGACTGGAGCATCAGAATGGAGGTTGGGTTTGTGTTTTGATGTCAAAATCTACCATCATCATGTATGTAAATTAGAATGAACAGTTAGTTCATAATATTCTTTTTTTACATTGTTCAACATCAGGTTTTGAAGTGCTTGAATCAATTTGTTCAGAATTTCCCGAGCCTCACAGAAATGCAATTCATGGGTATGTTTGTCATTTCATCTTTCTCAGTGGATGAACCATATATTCCAGATGCCTTCGAGTAATGCTCCTTAATTCTTCCTCTCCTTCATTCAATCTGTCTCTCTATGGTGCTTTGTTATTTCAGTTGTTATGGGACCGTTGTGGCAGACATTTGTATCATCTCTTAGAGTATATGAGCGATCAGCAATTGAGGGTACCGAAGATTCCTATGAAGGGAGATACGATTCTGATGGTGCAGAGCAAAGCCTTGAGTCCTTTGTTATCCAGGTAAATGGTCCATTTTTGCAAATTTGATTTAATTTTTTTTTAGTAGAAAAAACATCTGATTGAAGGTTTGTGACAATAGACGTCCCAAGATTACATTCACATTTTTTTCTACTTAGTGGCTTTTCAGCTTAGTAACTTGACATTTTTAATCAAATACATGTTGTGAATTTATGTAGTTTCAATTTGATGCCTATATTTGCCTTTATCAAACCAAACCAAATCAAACCAAACTAAGCATTCTGTTGTGTCCCAAGCAAGTGTAATCGGCTATATGAATCCTTTTTTCCTATTATGCTCTATAAAGGGCTATACGCTTAGTTAAATTAAATAAATTCATATGTAAAAAAGTAAAATAAAATTAATGGCTTGCAATCCTAAAGAGAAGAGGTAATTTTTTTTTGGGGATAAATAATCCTAAAGGGAAAGAGGTATTATTTTAAGGATTATCTCATTGATCTCCCCCAAAGTTTTGTAATGTGGCAGTGGCACTCAACTGCCTTGTGTTTCAGTAATAGGTAGGGACCTCCTACGATGCACGGATATGGACATGGGACATGGCACGGATACGCGGACATGCAAATTTTCAAAAAAAAAGGGGACACGATACATAGGGGACACGCTCAATAGATATAATTATATTTATTTATTATATGTCTAAAATAAAAATAAAAAATCATTAGAAGGTAATTAAAAATACACAATAACATAAAAGTCAATGCCATGTTTAAGAATCAAATATTGGTTCTTATAATATTACAATAATAATAAAATTAGTAAACACAGTACCTAAAAGATTTTTGTTGGTGTGGAGTATTTTAATATTAAAATATTATGTGTATATAATATTATAATGGAAGATGTATGAAGGTAATGCATTATTGAGGTTAGTGGGATGGTGGCTTCGTGGAATGGTGACACAATTCTTTAGTGGGCCTGACAAACCTATTTTATATATCTTCCATATACTATTATTAAATGAAGGCTGGACTTGGTGTCCAAGCCTTCACGTCATGTCGCATGGCAACTTTATCTAGCCTAAAATAAAAAAATATTATTCAAAGGCGTGAGCAAACTCTGAACCCTAGACCTTGGGTTTCATTAAGAACGCTCTTATCACTTAGGCAAAATACATATTATGATATTAATTTTTTTATTGTTTGTTTTTATTCTTACTTATCTAAATTGCACACGTGCTAGTATTAAAATAATGCACATGCATCGCATGTGCCACATATAGGTATTATGATCTTTTCCCAGGGAGGCTTGGATTTGGACTTCAATGGCCTCTCTAAATTCTTGCTCTAGTTGGATTCTACACCTTATCTCATAAGGATACCACAATATAATTGAAATTGCACTCTAGTCTTCAAAGAGTTAATAATAATAATAATAATAATAATAATAATAATAATAATAATAATAATAATAATCTATGTGCTTCAATACTATAATGCAACCCCTCCACCATAGCCATGTCCATAATTAGCAATGAAGTAAATATAAATTTTTTATCTAATCAAAATTTACTCATTTACATTGAGTACTAGTTCAACACACCATAGTCACCACTTGCATTCTAATGAAATGACCAATCTTGGATTCAAATGACTAAACAAGTGAACTAACTCAAATTTACTTTGTTTTTACACAAAGGGTGGATTCCATCTTGAAAAAATTCTTCCCACAACTCACCTTAATCACCCAATATAGTGAGGTGTTGGCTAAGTAATAAAACCTCATCATTACTAATCAAAGTGATCTTGACTAGGAACTTGAGTTCATAACATCTCTTAGGATTAATAGTCTATTGCATTGGGTACTATAAAATTCACATCAAAGTTGACAGTAGGTTTTGCTTGGTGTAACTCTTATTGTAGTCCTTCAGTGTATTTCAAATAAACCAACATATTCACCCGGAGATTTTCACTTCAATGGTTGAGATACACCATCCTCTTGCACAGGGGTTAATAATGTTGCACTTATCCTAATAGAGTCTCCAAGTGTATTAACAATTGCAAAATTTCAAAGTTATAAAACTTGTGATTTATATATCTTGTAAGTGAAACTTTTTCATCTACATATATCACATCCAATGTCACTAAAGGGTTAAACCATTTTTCTCATAAATCATGTCTTGTCTATTATGTATGAAACCGTTTCAGAATAATATTTATTTCACTGGATAAATAAATGCAGGAATCCAATTGGTTTGAGAGCGTAAATTCCAACATCATCAAGGCACACACAGTGCATCTTTGATCCATTAAATAGTGGATTGATTTGACACAGTAAAATTTTCAAGATCCCTTCGTGAAAATAAATGTGCAGGGTTTCATTTTTTCATTTGGAAGTGAATAAAAGACCTTTTATCGATTTATTTATGGCTAATGCTAACAAGTGGCATGGGGCACTAGTTAAGGTGTATTTAATGCTGTATTAATCTGCCTTGATTTTGATAAGTTTATAATTTTAACTACTCATTAATTGACTGCATTTATTATTGAATGTTTCAATGACTTTTGAATTTGTATACAACTACCTTATAGTTAATATTTCACCTTTTAATATATAAAAATAATTATTTAACAGTTTCCAAGACTCATTACATGCAATAAAAATAATTAATTACTTCTTAACAAGTGCCCTAGAAGTGTTGTTAGTATCTTCCAATTCATGATACATATTTTATGATTCAATATCTTTAGAGGTAAATCGATATGTATAACCAATACTCATTGTAAATTAAATGTATTTTACAAAATGATAGATATACAATAGATGATGCTAAATATGGTACACAATATGAATACTTAAATTTCTTAAGCAATTTTGAAAAATAATAATTGAACAATTTTTATGTGAATTAATATTGTTAGAAATTGTTATTGAGTTAGTTATTAAAAAAAAGAAGAATATTTTTGAGATGAGAAGGGTAATTTTTTCTCTCTACCTTTTTGACAAATATCTACTTGGCTGATACTAAGTATGTTGTGTTATTGATTTATGCCTACATACACCTATTAAAGTTTAAAGTTTTCTACCATGGGCAAGCTATTTGAGAACTTAAAAGTTGTAAATTAAATTAAAACCTAAATGGTGAGTGATGACAATATGAAAAACATATTATTCAATTACTAAGAATGAGAAAACTTTTGAGTGCAAATTTGATTTGGGGATATACTAATGTAGTGAAGTGTTTTATCTTTTGTCTGCATTTTATATCCATGAAGTATTGATGCATGCATATATTTATTTCAAAGACTTTGCAGTTTTAAGGATTATACTCGCAAGATATTTGTGTTTTGTATAACCTTAATTAGTTTTCTACCTATTTTTTAAAGACGTTAAAAAATCTTAGGATACATGATACAATACAATATGCAATTAAAAAAAGGAGGAGAAGAAGAAAAACGATACACAATTTGTATCTTGATTTGACAACTATGATTCGATCACAATTTTCCTATCATTTTAAAGCTCTCAAACAATTTTATTGTATGTTTGGACCACATCAACATTTTCCCAATAACTACGACACGCATCAATATTTTCACAATAATTATTGCCTTTAGTCCACAATAACTACCACACACATGGACCTACAACCACCACCACCACCGCCACCACCACCACCACCTTCTTACTCTTCTCCGTTAATCACATTACTTCGGGTTTCTAAACCAATCATCACCACCATTTTAGCTCACTACCAATCATCATGTTCTTATATAAGAATTATAGTACTACATGTGCCAAAATGAATTAATTTTTTTTCGTGTCATTTTTTATAGTTTATGTTGAATCTTATGATTCACGATTCGCAAAATTGGAGTTTCAATTCATGATATGATTTCTCGATTTGATAACTATGCTCCAAACTGATGTGTTGGTTTGTCTACATTGCACATGGAAAAACCATCTCAAACAACTTCCTATTGTTGTTGTTGTTATTATTATTATTATTATTGCGAGTATGGACGTGTATGTGATTGCCAGTTAAGTCCTTTCAATTTTGGCCTTGTGGTCAATTAATTTCTTAAATAAATCTGAATCTGCAGCTCTTTGAGTTTCTATTGACCATTGTGGGTAGTGCAAAACTTGTAAAGGTGTGTCCCAAAATCCTTAATCTTGAAGTTGCTTTTGGTTGCTTTGTCTCTTTGCATATTGTATGACATGGTGAATTATGTAGGTTGTTGCCAATAATATTAAAGAGTTGGCATATTATACTATTGCTTTTCTGCAGATGACAGAACAACAGGTAATCTTGTAATTAGCTTGTCTTAGTTTGGTTCATACTTCATACAAGCCATGCTATGCGATTGATTTTCTACTTCATCAACATTCGAGTTGTTATTTTTAGATGTCAACTTACATAGTTGTGTTTGTTATTTACTTCTGCTAATTTATAAATTTAAATAAATAGTCACTGTGTAGAGCATAACAAAAAATGTACCTGATTTTTCTCTATTTAAGCAATCAGACAGATTTTGAATATTTATCCTTATGAAAGCGTTGATTGATCATAACCACCTAATTGATCTTGCATGCGGTTGGGACATCTAAGCGATGTAACACTTTTTGTTTCTTTGATTTGTACTTTTCCTTGAATTTTTAGATTTTTCTCTAGAAATTTACACATTTGGAACACAAGAAATGTGGATAATAAAGAAGGGGCTTTTGAAACCTCTTATAGGGTTCATGTGATGATGGGCATGCAATGGTTTTATGGTGGCTGTAAAGCAAGATGATGCCTAAGAAGCACAAATATTTTTCTACGGAAGAGGCATGTCGTCTGACACAACACTCTACAGATGCTCTTAAAAGCGTGTCTGACTCTTCTTTAATGTGTCTTAATTACAAATTTAAATTCATAGTATCAAACATTTTCAAGACACTTTTCAGACACTTCCACGACGATTCTTGAGCCCTCGACCTATGTGATGAATCTCTTCATAATAACAGTGTTTTGCATTTTTCAGAATGCAACCTATGTGCTCTAAATATCTTATGAAACATTTATTAGATGACTATATCATATATATTTCCAAGTTATACGATTGTTTTGTATTTTGTAGAATGCAGTTGTTACATGAACGATATTTTGATGTTTACCTTATGGAATACCTTTTAATTTTAATTAGTGTTGCTTCTTTTTCATTACCTTTGAATGAACTATTCATATATTTGACATATAATAAATTTAAAGAAATTAAACTTTTAACGTGTTGTGGGCTTATCATGTCATGCATTTTTGCAAAATTGGTTCGTCGGCTTGTGTGTGTCATGTCGAGTGTCTGTTCTATGCTACTTGGGATGCTGCTGTATATTTTCTTCTGGCCATAATGCTTTGGACCAATTTTGTTGTTATAATGGCTGATAGGCATATACTTCTTTTCATTAAAAAAATTAATAGACATGTTTACTTTCATATTTTGCACACTGTTTTGCTACTCATATTTTGTACAGATTTTTTTGTGAGATTAAACAATGGAACATGCAATTAGTAGGACAATTGAGACAATAGTGAAGTGATTCATAAAATAAATGACTGGTGTAAGGTTTTATAACCCTACCATTTGTGAACTAAGCTCCAGCAGAAAATAAATCAAGTGGTTCCATCAGATCTCTTTGTTCATTGCAAACAATTGAATTATTAGAAATCAAAAGAATGGAGAGGAGCTGACGCTTTCCTTTTTGTGTACGGTGACATGATTCATGCTTGAAGACTTGTGCTTTCCCATGTAGCAAATAGATATAGATGACCTATTTGTCCAATTAGAAGGTGCTGGGCTTTATACTAGTGAGTTCAAATGAAAATCATCCAAACATTGATGTTTTTTCCTCTTGATCATATGGCTTTTAAATTTGTTGTGAAAAAATTTACATTAGGTGAAATTCCAATTCTAGGAATGCAGTCAAATTCAAGTTAATAAAGAGCTCAGCTGAAAAGCTGTTGAATGGATATTTGGCTAAATTTTGCAAAGCTCAATTTCAGAATCTAGTAATGTAAATACTGTTTATTTATCCGAATAGAAGTTCGGCTGATTTTTCAGAAATTTGGTGAATTTGGCTCTCTTGGTGATATCAGGGAAAAATTAATACAAGACATTTAAATTCCATGATTTTCAAATTCATTGGAAAATCGTAGAATTCAGGAGAAGCAGTTTGCTATGCAGTTCTGAGTAGAATGAAAACTTTTGAATTAAAAACCTTTCTCTTGATTTTCTCACTTATCCTATGTTCTTATTTGCTACTGTATACAGTTTTAACAATCGCGAGAAATGATTAATCTCTTTTACTTTTCTTTATTTCTTTCTTTCTTTCTTTTTCTTTTGATTTATTATTTTTTTTTTTTGGGTAGATAGTTTTGTCTGGTTTCTATTTGCATCTAAATCTATAAAGTTGCTACTATTTTTTTCCTTAACCCCCATTTCTATTATTTACTTCTTCTCATCATATCTGCCTTGTGTCTAGGTTCATACTTGGTCGCTGGATGCTAACCAATACGTGGCTGATGAAGATGACAATACTTATAGTTGTCGTATTTCTGGTAAGTTGTTTCCGAGGTATTTAGATATTTCTTGAGGTATTTCCTCTTTATCCTGTGTCCTGGCTTGGGTGGTTGATTTGGTTAGGTCCATAGGGATTTATTTCCCTGAAGCTTTCCTTTCTTTTTTTTTTCTGTCCAAACAGACAGGAAAATGTCTCCATGGCTTCCGAGTCCCCCCCTCCCCCCTCTGCAGGTTCCTTCCTGTTTACCCTCCTACCAATGTATTGTTAAGTTAGATACCCCGTGTGTAAGTTATAATGAGAATGATGACCAGGTGGTGTTATCATTAAGATACTGGCTTCAGAGTATGGACTCTGATGTCACTAGGGTTCTGAGTTCTTTGTGGCAACTTATTGGCTCCTTTTGAACTAGAAACTCTTTTGATACTTGGGATTTGATGCATGTGAAGTGTTGTGATGCGACAGGAGATGGACAGTGCAAAGAGAAGAAACTTGAAAAGGTTTTCTTATAAACGTAATTCTTTGGCTAGAAACCTTTCTCAGACCCAAGTACAAAACTAGCTTTAGTCAGGATTACATCGGAACAGGACTTTGGCATTACTATATCAACCAACTTGATACATCTATCATGAAAATGCTTTACTTACACTGAGATTTTCTTTCTATTTTTTGTGCATGGGAATTAGTGTTTTTCTGCAAGACTGATTTGAATATTTTTATTCGTATCACCTCTTTCATGGCTTTAGAAACAATAATTTGAATCATGGTCTTGTTGAAGTATTGTTTTAAGCTCTTGCAGCCTGGTTGCTGAACTTATATGTAGTTTGTGTTTTATTGTTGTCATCTATATGTTTCCATCATCACAATTATTAGCTTGTTAATGAAGTATATAGTCATTACATTAAATGTAGAGACCCTAATTTTTGGTAATTACACATGAAACCTTGAGCCTTAGTTTAACAGCATTTTAGCACCTAGTTTCGTAAAAGTCTGCAAAATGGCCCAATAAAGAATAATTTTCCTGTATATTATCAAAATTAAACCGAGAACATCACTTTATAATTGGAAATATCCTAAAACTTGGTTTTTATTTATTTACCTCTTAGTTTATAAATTAATTCATACATTTTATTTTTATTTTTATTTTTGTTTTTGTTGTTCTTTTATTTATTATTTATTTGAATATTTATTATTTATTTAAATATAATATTATTTATTTGAATATGTACATAGGTGTCACAAATAATATTTTGGTGGAAAATTGATTGAAAAACAAAATAAAAAAATATCTAGATATTTATGCTTCCTTAGTCATTAAGCTAAGACCAAGCTTATTTCTTATAAATTGAGAGCCTTGTCTCAATTCCACACACACACACACACACACACACACACATACCAGCAGCCAAGGAGAGGGTGAGAGAAGGAGAGTGTGATTAGAGGGAAGTAGAGAAGAAGAAGAAAAGAAAAGGTAGAAAATGGTGCCTTCTAGGGTCAAGGTAAGAACACACCCTTCCATGTCTTCTCCAATTCTTTCATCCATCTCATCCTATTGTCTAGATACCCTCTTGTGTTGCATATTAATGGTATATAGGGTTTTTGATGTGTATGAAAGTGTGGGTTTGATTTAGTGACTTTGCCTTACACATTTTCCAAATTATGCACTGCTGCAACTTCTCTAATTTAAAAGAAATATCAAACCTATTTATTTTTCAAATCTGAATTTAGTGTAGGCTATTTGGTGTGTTTAGAGCTTGTGATAATTTTACTAGCCCCTAATTATGTGTTTTTAGGGCTTGGATATTTTATTTAGAAATCTGGTCCTGAGTCTCTGAAAAACAGTCCACTTCTTTCAATTTTATAAAATTCCAAAAAAATCATCTCATGTTGGTTTTTCTGTCAAAACTTAGAATTCTGAGTCCTCTTTCCAATAGAATTTATTTGGGTGAAAATCATTGGGTAGATTGAGAGGAAAACTAGTCTTCCCAAAGGGTAACAAATCTGGACATGTTTTTGAATATAGCTTGTAGATGAATTTCTGGAGATTCTGTGCAAATTCTGAGAATTGGAATTGAAACTAGACAGGTTAATTATTATTTCTGTGCAATTTTAGCCCCTAATTTGACCTAGAAGTATTTTTCCCAAAGCATTCTTGTTAGCCCTGCAGAACCGAACTGTGCTGGAAATGGTGTTTTGTTGTGTTATTTGTCTCTAAGTATTTCAAAGCATGCCTAATGTTATTTGCTTGCCTTACCATTCTTATGTATGCTTATCATGGGCTATATTTCCTCTCTTATGTTTGTCTCATGCTCTTTTATATTACCGAATTACCAAATGTGACTAACTTACTTGGCAAAAGATCCAATAAACGGGAAATGATAAGGGGTTGGCAATGGGTGACGTTCACATTAGTGTTGGAATAATTTATACATATGAATGGCATGAATTATGATGGGATTAAAACCAAATGAGTTAAGTCTTGTGCAAGCGGTCTAAGCAAGCCCCTAGATTGACACGGATGTATTCAGACTCTATGCGGTGATTTTGGGATGTAAGCGAGCCCTTTGGTATGGTATGTGCAGGGTGTAAGCGAGCCCTAGGCATGATTTGGTATGGTATGTGCAGGGTGTAAGCGAGCCCTAGGCACGATTTGGATGTAAGCGAGCCCACTTGTTTGGCCATCCCTTTTGAGGTCCATCAATGTCACTGACCGGTAAATAACCAGGAGGCGGGCATAGGTGGTAAGGTCTGCAAAGCAGCAAAAGGGGGAGTTCTGAATAGTCTGGTGTTCAATCCTTGTGGTTGGGTAGAAGGATCTCTTTGGGGGATTCTAGATGTCTAGTCTAACTACTAATTCATAGACCCTTGTTGTAATATTGTATGTTGTGTTACCTATTTTGTTCTGTGTATGGTTGATTGGTTGATAGAAGATGTAGGAAATTAATGTATTGATATTATTGATTGATTTATTGATTTCAAATTACTACAATGACTCTCCTATATATAGGAGAGGAAGAGAATACTAACACACTACTAACACACTTACCTACTAACACACTACTAACACACTTACCTACCACACTACACTCACCTACCACACTACACTTACCTACCACACTACATAAAATATTCTAATAGCCCCCCTCAAACTCAAGGGGGATAGGAACCAACCAACTTGAGTTTGGAGAGAGTAACAAAACAGGAAAATAAAATGACAAATAAAATAAAAGTGGATAGGAGACACTGTAGGGTCGTGTCAGACCGTTGTAGAAGACAGTTTTATGGGGTCATGTCGGACCGTTGTAGAAGATAGTTTATGGGGTCATATCGGACCGATGTAGAAAACAGTTTACTGGGTCATGTCGGACCGTTGTAGAAAACAGTTTACTGGGTCATGTCGGACCGTTGGAAAAAACAGTTTACTGGGTCATGTCGGACCGTTGTAGAAAACAGTTTACTGGGTCATGTCGGACCGTTGTAGTAGAGAACCGAAATCAATGTCGGAACAGTACCGAGTCTTGTCGGACCCATATAGGAGCTAACCGGAATCAATGTCGGGACAGTTTACAGAGTCTTGTCGGACCCATATAGGAGCTAACCGGAATCAAAGTCGGGACAGTTTACAGAGTCTTGTCGGACCCATAAAAGGCGTGCCCAATCTTATAAAAAAGCGTGCCATCAAAAGGTGTGCCCGACAGCCATCAAAAGTCGAGCCATCAAAAGGCGTGCCATCAAAAGGTGTGCCCAACAGCCATCAAAAGTCAAGCCATCAAAAAGCGCGCCGATTTGTCGTCTAGTGTTGAGAGGCGCGTGATACGCGTGTCTGCCTTGCCTATTTATACCAAGGCGAGGCTGCTGCTTATGCAGAACAAAACATCTGCTGAAAAATCCTTTGAAAAAACTCTTCATTTTGTTGAGAGAGATACTGTGTCACTCTGTTGCCCAGAAAATGGCTTCTTCTTCCCGTTCTGCTCCCCAGAATATAGCCTCTTCGTCCCGTGGTCTTACCCTCTTTCCTGACCTGAACGAGGCCACAACCCAGAATATGGCCCTTGAACCTCAACCAAGCGCCCCTGGGCCTAGCCCCCCTGGTTTTGCGCCTTTGAACTTTCCGATGCTGTCTGTGGAGCAAAGAATGGCTGCACAATCGGATATTGAGGCGAATCATTATACTCTGAAGTCATGTGTTGAGACAATGACGGCGGTCAACAACCTGTCGCACCGGCTTCAGAGTAGAACAAATGAGGTGCAGCAGGTAAAAGCCCAACTGGCCCTGCTCCAGAGCATGTATACGGATGCCCGAGCAGAGATATGCGTGCTGAAGGCAGAAAACAAGGAACTGAAGCGGAAGGCCACCGTGATGCTCAGATTTGGAGGGCCGCCATATGTGACGGTTGAGGAGCAACGGGAAGTTAACGTGCTCGGTGGCGTGGGAAACACGGAGGCAGAACCGGCAAGGGAGGCCCAAGACAAAGGCAAGAAGAAGAGAACAGCTGAAGAGGCGAAGAAGTGAGGCCGGTTTTTGTTGTGTGGGTTGTGGTTGATTTGTTTGTTTGTTTGTTTGTTTTTTTTTTTTTTTTTTTTTTTTTTTTTTTGTGTAAAAATGTGATTAGGGTTGATCCCCGAGATGAATAAAATAAGGGAAGGTTTGGTGTGCAAATCGATATGATACCAAACTGTTGTACCTTGGTATTCTCTTTCCAAATTCAGCAGTGTATCTCTGGTTGCCACTAAAGGAGGATGAGGAATATAACTCGGCATGAGAACATGCCACAATGCTGATAAGAAAATTTAATAGTTCTGTATTTTCTGATAGCGAGCTTTTTCTCTGATAGACACTAGCAAGACATCTGAATGCAGACAATAGCAGCTACTCTGGCCTTGAAGCAGCGAATATTGTCAGCATCTTTTGCTGGTCCATCATTGTCACTGTAGTCTGAATCAGAGGAAGTATAATCAATAGTAGAAAATTCTTGTACTGAGAAACTCACAGATTCCTGAGCTTTCAGTGGCTGCAGATTTGTCAGGTCCTGTTTGCGCAAATGTGGTGGCCTATATGGACCAGAATCTGGTTTACTAGATTCTCCCAAATTTAACTTAAGCCCCAAGGAACTAATTTCCTTCTTGTGACCAACCAATGGATACAAAAGTTGGGATTTATTAGCAATGCCATAGATGAAGAACATCCTCAATGCTGCTACAAAAACCGCCACATGGTCTGAAAGCGGTCCCTTAGGATCTATAAGAACCAAGTGCAGGCAATGCAGAAGTGATGTATAAAACTTGGCCATAACATTATCTTCCACAAGTAGATTCTTAGATGCCAAGACATCCATCACAATTTTAAGCACCTGAATTGTTGATTGCCACATGTCAACTGAAAGAGAAGACCCAACTCTAGAGAATACTTCACTAATCATAGTGAAAGTGATTGTCTGAACTTCCCATAAATTGTTGGTGATAACTAGGCAAACAAGAAATACAGCACCAAGTGCTATAGCAATGTTGATCACAGCTGTCTCCCATATATCCAGATATTGTTCAAAGAAAATATAGAACACCGAATATGGAAAGATCTCGATCTTCAAAGAATCAGAAACCCTTGAGCTAAACTCTCGTGCAGGAAGTTGCCCTGAATTTACGGAACCTGGAGGTTCAAGTGAGCTAAGATCAAGGGACTGAGTAGAAATTCGCACCTGAGCTGCCTGAACCTGAGACACTGGCAGGACATTGGGCTGTGCCACAGGTTGTGATGGTGGGACTCCACCATCTGGAAGTCCAAAGGACTCAAACGAAACAGGCTGTTGAGTGGCTTGAGGGGGTACACCAGTATCAGGTAGACCAATATCAGGTACAGGCACACCAACCTGGTTAGGTGCAACCTTGTTTTGTGCAACCCCTTGAGAATTCTGATCCATCCTTGAAAGATAAGTCCCCGGAGGAGGCAATGATTGTGCAACCTGGAGGGATGATATTGTATTCTGGAAAAAGTCCTCTGGGATTGGCCTAGCTGCAACTCCAGCACCAATGCCACCAGGCTGTGACACAGGTGCAGGTTGAGATAATGAGTCAGTTCCAAAAGGATCAACAGGGACTGCTGGAGTTGTCACACTTCCAGTGGTTGCAGGAGCAAGTTGAGGGACAACCAGGCCAAAATCTTGAGATCCACCAGTCTTGGTCCTACTAATTGGTGGTAGCAACAACAGAGGAGCCAGCAGCTGCCCCGGAAGCTGAAGCTCCGGCAGTGGAAGCCAAGATTAAGGAAGTTGTTGAGGAACCTGAAGCTGCTGCTGAAGAGGCAGCTGAAGCAACGGATGCTGTACCGGCTGAGGAACCGGTGTTTGAAGAAAAGAAACCAAGTGAAGTAGGTTGAGGTTCGGCGGGCGGCCAAGGCGAGGTTGCCGCCCGCCGGTGAAGCGAAAAATACTAGGTGCTAAACCCGCTCTGATACCATGTAGGAAATTAATGTATTGATATTATTGATTGATTTATTGATTTCAAATGACTACAATGACTCTCCTATATATAGGAGAGGAAGAGAATACTAACACACTTACCTACTAACACACTTACCTACTAACACACTACTAACACACTTACCTACCACACTACACTTACCTACCACACTACACTCACCTACCACACTACATAAAATATTCTAACAGAAGATATGGGGGTGTGTGTGTTTTTACTGGTCATTCCAAACTCATGGCGTGTTATGCCAGGTGATGAAGCAGTTTACAATGGTGAAGGTTATTTCGATGGCAAACAAGATGAATTGTTGGAGTTGTGGTTCATTTGAAGACTTAGACTAGTTGTTTTTTTTCCTTTTTCCTTTTGGTTTGGCAATGTTTTGGTAATCCTATAATGGAACATAAACGAATTATCTGTGATATTAACTCTGGTTATATATGTATATTAAGATGTTCTGGTTATCTATCCTACTTGTGTTGTATTATTGTGCGTATTTAACGACTTGGAAGTTGGGGCGTTACATTAAATGGTCTTCTCTCTTTGCTTGTGTATGTGTGTAAATTGTGGTATGGTATTTCATTGTTCTGGATTATTATGTTTGGTTAATGTATGAAAACTTTCAATGATGAAAATGTGGAATCTCTTCTTTCTATGTTCATTTTGTATTTTGCCTTTATTTCTTTTCATTTATATTTTAGTTTGAATTTTTCTGACGGTTTCTTGAAATTTATAGCACTCTTGCCTATTTATTGTTT
This sequence comes from Camellia granthamiana, assembly GCA_036172215.1. NCBI lineage: Eukaryota > Viridiplantae > Streptophyta > Magnoliopsida > Ericales > Theaceae > Camellia > Camellia granthamiana. The sequence goes on from CM069912.1 coordinate 107,574,137, forward strand.
CTTGCAGGTGCTCTTTTACTCGAAGAGGTTATTAACTCTTGTGGTATAGAGGCTATTGATGCTATAATTGATGCTGCAAAAAATCGATTTGCTGAGTCTCAACAAGCAAAAGTTGCTGGTTCTGCTGCCTGGTGGAGAGTGAGTCATTTGGCCGTCTCAATTATATTTGTATTGATGATAATTGAACTACCTATCTCAATTTTGGATTGTAAATTTTGGCAGATGAGGGAGGCTACACTTTATGGTTTGGCTTCTCTATCAGATCAGTTGCTTGAAGCAGAGGTCTGTTATAAATTTATTGCCTCTTTATAATTGAGCAAAGTACTTGTATAGTGCTAATGTGCAAGATTCTAGGACAATTGTAAGGATAATGAGCAGGATGTCAAACTCAATCATTCACTTTGTCAGAATTATAGTTGCATTTCTCACGGGAAACTCTCTTTTGTATATTTAATTAATATAATTTGATTTACAGGTTTCTGAACATACTAGGACCAATTTAGGAAACCTTTTTGAGCAAATAATTGCCGAAGATGTGGGAACAGGTAAGTCATTTTTCAAAATTGCATTCATATTGTTAGCCATTAATAAAGTTGGTTGTATTGCCTATTGTGCAGGGGTTCATGAATATCCCTTTCTGTTTGCACGTGTGTTTTCATCAGTTGCTAAGTTCTCCTCTGTGGTAACTATCACAAAAAGTCCTTATCGTTATTATGATTATCTCTAGCATAATCTTCTCACACTGAATTTATATTGTTTTGTACAGATCAGTCGTGGGGTTGTTGAGCATTTTCTCTATGCTGCTATTAAGGCAATTGGCATGGATGTGTAAGTGCTTGTATCTGTATGTTGCTATTTAATTATCGATAAGATAATGACACTATTGGTGATAATTTGCTGTCTACAGGCCCCCACCAGTGAAAGTTGGTGCCTGTCGAGCACTTTCTCAGCTCTTACCTGATGCAAACAAGGGAATGCTGCAGCCTCATATAATGGGTTTATTTTCGTCACTTGCAGATCTTCTTAATCAAGTAATGCACCGATACAATAGTTCCTTCTACTGCTGAAGTTATGCGTCTAATACTTAAATGTTATCCTGCTTTGTAGGCATCTGATGAAACCATGCATCTGGTACTTGAAACACTACAAGCAGCAATAAAGGCAGGTCGGCATCAATGCAGTTTAAATCTAGAATCAATGGTCTTCCAAATTCATTGGAGATCTAGTGATTTTGGATGTTGGCTTTGGTGTTCATGTTCCTTTTGCTGAGTATCATTCTCTTTGTTTTGTGTTTTGCTTATTGTAGATGATGAAGCACCAACATCTATAGAACCAATTATCTCTCCAATCATTCTTAACTTGTGGGCGTCACATGTTTCAGACCCTTTCATTAGCATTGATGCTGTTGAGGTTCTGGAGGTAATCATATCAAGTCTTGTTGGACTTATGTTGGATTGCATGACTGTCCTGTCAACTTGCATTTGCTATATTTTGTTTCGTAAAGAAATTGTGCTTGTTTTGTTATGTGTGAGTTTTTTATTTGTTATTATTATTTTTAAATTAGTGATTAGCAGCAATCCAAATAGGATGGAAAGTCTGATAAAATGAATACTAATAATTCTGTTTGAAAGCTGTTATCTGGTTTTTGAAAGGTAAAGCTTGTTTTCAGGGATTTTTAAAATTTAAAATTTTTATTTTTAAAGTTGATCTAATTGCAAGGACTTGGCAGTGACATGTGTTCCCACAATGAGATGTTTATACTTTATATGCATTGCTAACCGAATGTTTGGCTTAAGCTATATAAGCCAAAAAGTCAAAAAGTTACTCCAAAATCCAAAAAGATATCACTATTCACCAAAAAATAAAAAATAAAAAATCAATTTTTTTCAAACCTCCAGTACACACCGAATTGACTATGCATGCTGCTGTGCGGCATTTTCAAACAAAAGAAATGATTGGGTGTGTTTTTTACACACACCGTTGTTCGTCTCATGGGGGCCGTCACGGGTCCCGTTTTGATAATCTGAACCGTTCAATGTGTAGAAATCGTCGAGTACTATATGTCTGCAAAAAATCACATTGATCGGATATCAATAACTATATGATCAAATCAGTTATGTACAACAAATGGATGGTGTTATAATTAATGATTGAAAAATAAATAAATCTGATCAGATAGCTATCGATATCCGATTAACGTGATTTTTTATAGGTACATAGTGTTCGACGAGTTACACACATTGAACGGTTCAGATTATTAAAATGGGACCCGTGATGACCTCCACGGGCCAAACAAAACCGTCCAGTGCTTAGTACAAAAAGTAGCCAATAATTTCCAACTCCAATTCACACCAGCCAGTTGTACGGCTGGGGCCCACCCCTATCTAATCATCTCCTACACACCTTTTTTATACAATTTTTTAATACACATTTTTCCATAAAAAGTCAAAAAGTTAACCCAAACCTCCATTTTTTTTTTTTGTCTTTTTTAGTCCAAAAATACAAAAAGTGCACTTTTTTAGGACACCCCAAACCAGCCCTAAATTAGACTAAGAAGCACAAACACTTCTATAAGATGGTGGCATGTCTGTGTCGTGTCCTGTCCGTGTTGGACACTTCCTGACATGTGTCTGACACTTGTTAAACACATGTCCGATTTTTAAAAAAAAAAAATTTAGTCCTAGACAATTGGAGGATACACTTGCTCATCACTTAAACACATGTGTCTATCAATTAGACACATGAAACTTATTATAAATTTGAACAAAATAACTAAAGATAAAATAATAAAAGAAAAACTATATAAATTAGTGTTATATATTGCATTTCTTTATTAGCTATATATTTTATGCATGCCCCCCATGTGTTGTGTCGTGCATTTTTTGAAAATTGTTGTTTCAACGTGTTTGTGTCGTGTCGCATGCCCATGCCCATGCCCATGACCATGCTTCGTAGTTTAATGATCTTGATTATTGATTTGCTGGCATTCCTTATATGTGTCTTGTTACTGTACACTTCAAGTATAACACCAATTAGAAGTTTTCAACTTTGCAGTCGCTAAATATTTTAGTAAGAGTATTACTTTGTACCTTACACAATGATGTAAATTGTGCTTAACACTTCAGCACCTAAAATACCTTCAAGAAAACCTTTTACCTTCCACAAACTCTCACTTCAGTGTACACATTAGGCTGGTTGGTACATAGATGTGATCCTCTAGTGTTTTTATGTACAGAAGACCGAAGCATTTTTTGCTGGAAACACCTTTGATGTTGGGGGTGTACGAATTTCTGAATAAACTCGTATATTCAATTGTATTTCAATACAGTGTGTACATCTGATATATATATAGCACTTTTAGACTTAATCCTAAATAGGAAACCAAGAATAAACCTACACCCAATCCTAAATAGGAAACACTATTCACAAGAATAAACCTAAACTAATATATTCTCACACACCCGCTCAGATTCAAGGTGTTTAGGCAAAAAACACTGAGAGTTTGCCAAGAAGAAACTGAAACCGAATAGTGGTGTGAGTCTTGGTAAAGAAGTTAGCAAGCTATAGAGCCGAAAGACGAAAGGAAGCGAGATAGAGCCAGACTGCAGATGCTAACAAATAAAGTGACAATCAATCTCAATATGCTTGCCTGCTTATGGAAGACAGTGTTATGTGCAATCTGAATAGCACTGCAGTTGTCACAATAGAGAGAGGTCGGAGAAGACTGAGGGACACCCAAGTCAGAGAGAAGACAACGAAACCAGACAATTTTAGCAGTAGCATGAGCCATAGCACGATACTAAGCTTCGGCAGTAGAGCGAGCAACAGCAGTTTGTTTCTTGCTTTTCCAAGAGATCAAGGAATCGCCAAGAAACATACAAAAACCAGATGTAGACTTGCGGTCAGTAACATCACCAGCCCAATTAGAATCAGCATAGGCCACCAAATCCAGAGAGGAAGTAGAGGACAATCGTAAACCCTGAAAGATAATACTTCGGAGATAGCGAAGAATACGAACCAAGACAGCCCAATGTGTGGAGTGAGGAACAGAGACAAATTGGCTAACCACATGAACATCATAGGCAATATCAGGACGAGTAACCATCAAATAGACCCACTAGCTCTCGATATAAAGTAAGATTATCCAGAAGAACACCATCAGTAGTGTTGGGTTTTACATTAAGCTCAATGGGGGTATCAGAAATCTAAGTGTCAGTAAGACCGGCACGATGAATAACCTCATTGGTATACTTGGCTTGAGAGAGAAAATAGCCATTGGGAGAAGAAGCTATCTCACTACCAAGAAAATACCGCAATGAGCCCAAATCTTTCATTTCAAAGGTGCGGAAAAGATGTTGCTTGACTTCAGATATAGCAGAAGAGTCAGAACTGGTGATGATCATATCATCCATATACAGTAATAACGCAACAAATCTGGCAGAGATGTGGAGAAGAAATAAAACAGAGTCTTGGGCACAAGGATGAAACCCAAGCTCAGTAACAGCAACCTGAAAGCGATTATACCAAGCACGAGGAGATTGCTTCAAACTATACAGAGCACGCCGAAGGCGGCAAACTTGTCCAAAGGAATGGTGAAGGCTAGGGGAGAACGCATGTAAGCCTCCTCAATGAGATGGCCATTAAGAAAAACATTCTTAACATCCATCTGATAAAGAGGCTAATAACGAACAGCAGTGACAGAGATCAAAGTACGGACAATAGTCATCTTGGCAACATGAGCAAAGGTCTCCTCATAATCAATACCATACTCCCGTGAGAAACCTTTGGCAATCAAACGAGCTTTGTAGCACTCAAAAGAACCATCAGAATGAGTCTTGACTTTGAAGACCCATTTGCAACCAACCAGATTCTTTCCAGTAGGCAAGGAACCAACTCCCAAGAACTAGTTTTCTGTAAAGCAGACAACTAATCCTCTATAGCTTGAACCCAATGAGGATTCTGACAGGCCTCCTTGTGAGATTTAGGTTCCGAAAAAGAGTGAATAGCAGACAAAAAGTACGATAGGAAGTAAAAAAACATGTATTAGACCAACCCAATCTGTTTGGAGGATGACGAACTCGAGTAGGATATCAGTGTGCAGCAGGATCAGAGTCGTCAGAAGCAGGAGGATCAACAGCATGGGTAGAGATAACCGGTGGAGGAGGAGCCTTGCAACCAGAATAAACTAACAACGGAGGAGGAGAAGAAACCGAAGGAGGAGAAGTAGCTAGAGGTGAAGCAGGAGGAGAAGATGAAACAAGTTCAAGAGGAACTGTGGAGATGTATTCATCAGATGGGACCTCAGAAGAAAATGGATCAATATGAACCAAATCCTCTTTGGAAACTGGGGCGATGAGAGGAGGAAACTGAAAGTAAGGTAGACGTTTGAGAAAAGAAACATGACGGGAGACATAAAGACGACGGGAAACAGGGTCGTAACACCGATAGCCTTTCTGAGTCGGACTATAACCCAAAAAGACACAGAGGACAGACCGGGCATTAAGTTTGGTCCTATCTTTGCGGGGAAAGACAAAACAGGTAGATCCAAACATATGAAGGATGGAGTAGTTAGGAATCTAGGAGAACAAAGCATCATAAGGAGACCGATCAGAAAGAAGGGGAGTAGGCATGCGGTTGAGAAGAAAAACAGCAGTAAGAATTGCCTCCCCCTAGGATGGAGCCGGAACTGAGGCAGCGAGAAGAAGAGACCTAGCTGTCTTAAGGAGATGATGGTGTGTATGCTCGGCTTGACCATTTTGGATAGGTGTATCTGTACATGAAGTTTGGTGAATGGTATCCAAATTGGCCAAATACTCACATAACTCATTTTTAAAATATTCCCCACCCAAGTCAGACTGTAACACTTTAATTGTAGACCCAAACTGAGTAGTAATCATAGATTGAAAGGTACGGTATATCTGATAGAAATAGAACTTATGAGTCATAAGATAAACCAAAGTGTAACGGGTGCAGTTATCAACAAATGACACATAGTATGCAGAACTCCCTTTGGTGAGAATAGGAGAAGGGCCCTAAACATTAGTATGAACTAAAGAAAATGGTGTATCAGATATAGAAGTACTTTTACGGAAAGGTAGGTTGTCATTTTGGCAAGTTTACACCCCCGATATTCAGTAAGTTCACTAGGAAAATTTTTACCTAATATACCTAAATGAGTTAAAGACCATAAGTGGTCAGCAGACAAATGTCTTAATCTAGAATGCCACAAGTAGAAAGGATTGGACAGAAAATCTAACTGAAAAGAGGAAAAAGCAGTTGGAGAAGTTGTCATAGGCAGATGTAAGCTCTCCACCACATAGAGGTCTCCAACTCTACAGCCAGTCCCAATCTGCTGCCAAGGTTGTTAAAATTGGGATCCTACGTTGGATTGTTGGAGGTGTTTATAGGATCGGATTGAGGATCGTAAGATCCTATTGAAAAAGACAAATTACATAATAATTTAATTTAAATAAATATTTCTTAAAAAGTATACACAAAATGAGCCTATATTCTATTAAAAAGAAGTGAAGATATTGTGAAAAATATAATACTCTATGTAAAATGTACATATAATATTATACAATAGAAAACTCGATGGTAAAAATTTTGTATTTTATCAAAAAAGAAGATGAAGAAGAAGAAGAATTCTGTAACAAAATACTTTACAATCTACAATAATGCATAAAAAGTGAAGAAAAATATTTAAGAAAGTTGGAACTTGGATATGAAAATAGATTAAGAACTTAAAAGAGCAGCTTAACCGAATGATAGGGTTTATTGTTAGCATCCCTGGTGGAGCGGATTCGAGCCACAAAAAAATCTCTCCAAAAATTGGAATAAAGTTGCAATCATCTTACCCTCCTTAGACTCCACTAAAGCTAAATTTGTTTTTCCGACTAGTTAATTTTCTTAAATTACCTCAATATTTGAATGTTGGTTTCCTAGTTTGTTTTTCTTAGTCTATTTGATTCAGTACTACTTAAATTTTATTATTTATTTTGATCACATAAATTGGTATTTGGACAACAAATATAAAATTTACAATAAAATATGTTATACCTTAGTTGCAGGAATCGTCCAACTAGGTGACGATTCTCAGTGAAAATCGCGATTCCGCGATTCCTAGAAAGAAACGTGTAAGAATCGCGTTTCTGTGGAGGGAGAAACGCGATTCAGTGCAAGATGGAATCGTAAAGGGCAGAGAGAGAGAGAGAGAGACAGAAACCCTAACCTTCGACGTCGACATGGGAGGAGAAAGGGCTTCGATCATCTTCGCCAGTGTCGCGATCGTCTTCGTCACTCTCGATCGCCTTCGTCTTCGTCACTCTCTCAGCTTCTCTCTCTCTCTCTCTCTCTCTCTCTCTCTCTTCGTCTCCGTTTCTCTCCCTCATCTCTGTTTCTTTACTCTGTCTCTTCGTCTGCAATGGATATAATACATAATATATATAAGGGCCTCTTCTGATATATTATAATAATAATAATAATATATATATTATATATCATATATAATATATATAATAAATATAATTTATCATATATTTTATGTAATAAAAAAATATTTAATTATTATTATTTCTTAAAATATCATATATAATAATAATTTTTGTAAATTATTATTTCTTAACTTTTTAACATATAATAAATAAAATAAATCATCCAATTATTTAAAAGAAATATAATTAAACCATATATAATAAAAAAAATTATAAAATAAAATATCTAATTTTTCTTTTTATTTATTTTAACATAATTTATTATTCCTTATTTATTATAATTTTTTATTTATAATATACATCAATTAAAAATAAAAAATAATATAATTTTTATTTGTAAAATAAAAAATTATTTATTTTATTATATATAATATAATTTTTATTTATTATTTATTTTTTTAACAATTATTTCTTAACTTTTTAACACATAATAAATTATCTAATTGTTTAAAAGAAATCTATTTAAATCATATATAATAAAAAAATCTTCAAAAATTTATAAAATAAAACATCTAATTTTTATTTATTATTTATTTTAACATAATTTATTATTCATTATAATAAATAAAATATAATTAATAAAAATAATACATAAGCGCTCCTAATTTACGACTCCTCTAAGTGGTCACGTTCCCCCCGCTCCCGCTCCTGCCCCCGCTCCCGCTCCCGCTCCCGCTTCGTGCAACTAAGTGTTATACAATACAAAACAAGGCTTGTAAATTGGATCGGATAGGATCGGATTCGGACCGGGATTCCACGATCCTATAAGATCCCATTACTAAGATCGAAAGATCCTACTTATAAGGAATTTTTTACACGATCCGGATCAATTGTACTCAAATGGATTGTAAGATCGTAGGATCGTAAGATCCGGATCGGGATTCTGATAACCATGTCTGCTGCTTGAACATACAATCCTGCACAGAACAGATAGAAGAAGAAAAGATAACATCAAAACCGGAGGCATCAAGCTGACTGATAGATAATAAACTGACAGATAACTGAGTAACATAAAGGATAGATGGAATAGAGATAGCAAACATAGCAAACGGTAAGGCAGACTCAACAAATATAATAGACATACCAGGCCTATTAGTAGCATTAACAGTAATAGGAAAAGGAGGGGGAGTACAATTTTGAAGTAAGAAGAGATGGGGAGTCATATGATTGGAGGCACTAGAGTCAAAAATCCAGACAGATGAAGAGATACCTGAAGAAGACCCAAGTAAACCTGAATGAAGAGAGGAAACAATGGAGGCAGATGGGGATGGCTGGGAGGTAGACAGTGTATGCTGAAGCTGATTAATTTGAGCACCCAAGGAAGCCAAATTAGGATCAGGAATTGGAGCAAATGTAGTAGAGTTGGCAGGAGCCTGAAAATTACTCAGAGAAGAAGGGCAAAACTGGGTCCGAGATTGCTGAGAATACGAGTCAGATAGACATCCCTTCTTAGGACAGTGATACTTCTAATGGCCCCTCTGATGGCAGAAGGCACACTCATCCGAAGCTAGAGATATCATAATAACCAGAAAGCTAAGGGGTTCAAGTGTAAGAACCCAAAATCAGAACTAGAGGGATCAAACTGTAATAAGCAAAAAAGTTATCCAACAAACCCACAAGTTAACAAGGTCTTGAATGAAATATATAATGACTAGGTGGGTCACTTTATAATAACTAGAATCTTGACCCAACCCATAAATATTCCTAGTCAGATAGATAGAACTGGAAACCCTGACCCACAAATATCCCAAGTAGAATTAGAGAGAGAGAGAGAGAGAGAGAGAGAGAGAGAGAGACCAGCGATGGAGATTCCTAAGGCTCCGAACGGCGACGATAGTGAGAGAGAGATGATGCAACAACTAGCGACCTGGTTCCTAAGGCAACCTGGTTCTTTGACTGAAACAGAAACAGAGGCAGAGACTAGAGAGAGGTCTGATGATCACGAACCAGAGAAATCCAAAGGAGGGTCACATCGAACTCGACCTAGAGAGGCAAGGCCAACGTGACACTCCTTCAACTAGTGAAGACGGAGCACGAAGTCGTCTTTCTGAAGCAGATGAGGAACTAGTTGAGTCACGCGAGACACTCGTGACCTTCGATCGAACCAAATGAAGACAGAGGGAGTTATGACTTGCGACTCAGAGAGAGATGAAACTAGAGGGCTGTTTTCCGATAGATAATCACGATGAAGGAGATGACCTATGATCACGACTTAGTGAGAATTTGATGAGGAAGACGATTCAAAGACAATGTCTAGGGTTTAGGCTCAGAGGCGGTTTTGATACCATGTAAGAATTTCTGAATAAACTCGTATATTTGATTGTATTTCAATACAATGTGTACATCTAATATATATAGCAATTCTAGACTTAATCCTAAATAGAAAACCAAGAATAAATCTACACTAATCCTAAATAGGAAACAATATTCACAAGAATAAACCTAAACTAATATTATTCTCATAGGGGGAACTGTTTGTTGGGTGACTATATGAATATTATTTTAATATTGTTTAAAAGGTTATGTATTGTCACCATGAGTCAATTCACTTGCTCAACTCAACCCAACTAACCTTTGTCGCAATTAGCGACATGGATCTGTTTTCTCCAATTGGTTCTATCTGTAGTCATATCTTCATTTAAGTTTAAGATATTCATGTTCTTTCTTATCACCTCAACCCAAGTTCTCCTAGGCCTTCCTCTATAAAAATAGTTATACTAGAAATTGATTCTTGCATTACTAACTTACTTAGAAAAGCCCCAAAAGAAAGTAAGAGAATAGGTTTTTAAACATTAAAAATTATTTTGCTTATTTCTTTTGCTATTAATTTGACTATTATTCAGGCCTCGTTTGGGATGGGCTTTTTTAGCCTAGTGTTTTTGGCTTATTTTAGCCTGACTAAAAAAGTTGTGTTTGAGATGAATTTTAGTTTTTTTTTTTAGTTGATTTAATGGTTGAGAGAGAAAATGAAATGATTATGGTTTGAATGTGATGGTTTGTCTTATTGGCTATTTTAGCATTTTTTTTTTGTCTTTATTGGCTATTTTAGCCAAAAACTTGCATCCCAAACGAGGCCTCATTGTCCCCTAAGAATGCTCTAACATCTTCAAAAGCACTAACAATTCAATAGAATTTTCTGGGTACTGTTGATTAATGGATATTAGATATCTCCAGTAGCATAGAAAGGGAAGAGAAGCAAAGAGCACAATATTTCAATCCTAAAGTGCTTATGTGTTTAAAAGGTGTATTCCGGAGGAGGAAAAAATTTATGGGATTTTTTTTGGTTGTTGAAATTGACAAGCTACAGAATTTGATGAATCATCTTTGAACTATGAAACACGGACATGTCGGAATCGGTGACGTAGCAGTGTCAGACATAGGGACACGCTAGGGACACGGGGATATGTAGGGGACATGTATGGGACACGACATTTGGCATGTCCCTTTAATTTTATTATTTTTTGTTGTAAGGGATATGCCGGAGACACGTGTGTCTAAAACCAGGCCAGAATCAGAACAAAAAGAGGAGAAGAAGAAGCTCTCGCCTCTCGATCGGGTAAGTAGTCTCGCCTCGTCACCTCTCTCCTCTCGCTCTCATCTCTCTTCTCTCTCTTACCTCTCAATTCTCTCTCCTCTCGCTCGCGTCCAAGGTTTTAAAAAGCGGCCGCAACCGTTACGTAACGCCGTTACGTAACGGTTTTTGGCGGTTACCGCTACCCGTTACGGCCACTTTTGCAGTGTGATTGAGATTCACAGGTGTGTCGGTCGTAGCGGCCGCTATAGCGGTCGTAACGGTGCCGTAACAGCCGTAACGGCCTGTTACGCACCGTTACGTAACGGTTCAAAACTGTTTCTTTTGAAAAAACACACAAAAAAAAGCTGAAAATGGAGGAAGAGGGATAGAGAGAAGAGGGAAGATAAAAGAGAGAAAATAGAGGAGCAAGAGATAGAGAGAGAAAGAGAAGAGGGAAGATGAAGAACATGTTATTGATTTGTTGAAACTATAAGACCTATGCTATTCTATTCAGCTGCTATCACTAAACCATTTTGTTTGTGTGTCTATCTATATATTGTTTGAAAATAATAATAATAATAATAAGTGTGGTCATTATCTATTTAGCTTGGTTAAAATATATATATATATTTAGGCTCTTATTTATTCTCTTACTTTTGTCATTATTTATTTTATATATAATAGTTAGTGATTAATTTTTTGTAAAATATAAAGTCATTAATTACTAAAATAAAATGTAAAAAACTCAGTTTATAGTGATTTAAAAATATGAAATATAGTGGATTATACTTAAAAATTTACAAAAATTGATCAATATTTATTTTTAACCCAATAAATATGATCATGGAAAAAAAATATGCGTATCGGTAAGTTTTTTTCAAATTGTGCAAAAAATAAAAAAATTCACGGTTCCGGTTACCGCAACCGTTACACTACGGCCTTTACACCCCGCAACCGCAACCGCGTCACCGCCACCGTTACGGCGACCGCAACCGCTTTTCAGAACCTTGCTCGCGTCTCTCTCTTCTCTCTTGCTTTTTTATTTATTTATTTATTTTCCTTTGATTTATACACCTATCTCTCTCTCTCTCTATATATATATATTTATATTTATATATTTTATATTTTTATATTTAATTTTTTTCCTTTATAAGTTTGTATCTTTTTTTATTTTATTTAAATTATGATTATTCTAATATATATTTTTTAATTTCTCTATTTATTTATTTTTACTTTTATAAATATAATATAGTGATTTATATGTATATTGAATTAATGTTAGTCTTTATTAATTTTGATTGTTTGGTAACATAATATTAATCTACATAGCAAATATGTATAAATAAAAAATAAAAAATAAAAAAAGTTGCCGTGTCTCCCGCCATGTCCGTGTCCCTATTTTTTTGAAATCACCGTGCCCTATGTCCGTGTCCGTGTCCGTGCTTCATAGTCTTTGAATCATGAATGATATGATTCTCTTACGATTCACATGGATTCATTGAGTTTCATTACAATGTAAGATTCAAGTTCAACCTGTGTGTGTGGATTGAAGAAGGCTTAAATTAAATAAAATTGTGAATCGTTATATTCTGATAAATTGCTAAGGCAGACAATATCAGGAAACACTCTTAAATGGATTATGCATTGTTTATGCTGTTGAGTTTTAACCTTATGGATTCACATTAATAATTGTTTTTTGTTCATCTTTTTCCAGGCAATAAAAAATGCTCCTGGTTGTATTCTACCCCTTGTTTCTCGAGTTCTACCTTATATTGGACCAATCCTAAATAAAGTATGTATATCTTAGATAAGTCACATTCAGGGTGGAGAAATAGTTATATCCTAGTTTTATCTGTTTCTAATGTATCCTGTTGACATCCATCAGCCCCAACGGCAACCTGATGGTTTAGTTGCTGGTGCATTGGATCTTTTGACAATGTTACTGAAGGTGAGTCACACTTGGTGTTATGCTTAATTATTTATTTATTTGTCTAATCAGTTATATATAATTGGAGTGCATCTTCAGTGTGATATTTTTCTGATAATATTATGTGTCTACATTGTTCAGAATTTGCCTAGTGATGTGGTGAAAGCTGTATATGAGACTTGTTTTGACTCTGTTATCAGGATAGTCCTTCAAACGGATGATCATAGTGAAATGCAGGTTTTCTTCTTTACTAAATTTACATTCTTCTTCTCATGTTTCCCAAGCTATTTTCCCCTATTTTTCAGTAGTCAATGTGCTAGTTGCACTGAATTGTAGAAATGAGTTATTTGTTTTGACTACTTTGACCAGAATGCAACGGAGTGCTTAGCTTCTCTTTTATCGGTTGGAAAAAAAGAAGTGCTTGCTTGGGGTGGTAATCCTGGATTTACGATGAAAAGTTTGCTAGATGTAGCTTCAAGGTGGTTTGCTCATTCTTTTATCTTGCTTCAACCATCTGTGAACCATGAGAATTTGCTGCTAGTTTTTTATATTAATTCAGGGATATCCCGATTGACCAATTATAGGTTCTAGCAAAAATAGTTGGATGATGTTTTTGAGTGTGGTGGGAATTCAACTGTTTCCTGTCTCATATTCTATTGTTAGAAGTTTCATTGGCACAGATCATTTTGGGTAGCTTTGTGATTGCTAAGGAGTGTTATTTGTCTTTGCTTTTTTCCAATTATTTTGTTGATGCTGATCTAAGTCACCAAGGATTCCTGAGATGCTTTCTAAGGTTCTTTGAATAGTATTTAGCCTGAATGCAGTTCCCTGAAAAACTCTCTGTTTGGTAGAGTTTTCTAAAATTAATTCCACCCATACATTCTAATGCTATATTTGGTTGGAGTTTTCAAATCATGATTCCAAATCAATTTCAAAATACATTTTGAACACATGTTTGGTAGAGTAGACAATTTTTGAATTTTTGGTCTATCTGGTCATCTGCCTGGACATCCTCTTGGATGTCTGGCCGGCCGGTTGACCAGCATAGGACTTTTTTTTTCTTTTTTTTTTTTTTCAATTGCTAATGGCCAGCTGTTATTTGAAAAAAAAAAAAAATATTTGTTTTTAATAATTTTTAAATATAGAAATTATTTTGGGCGAATTACACTAATAGTCCCTATAGTTTGGGGCTCATGTCACTTTAGTCCCTGACTTTTCAATTGTGACACATTTGACTATGAATTTTGAATCTTGTTTCAAATAAGGACAATTAAAAATATTATTGTTTAATTTTAAGGGCAAAATCGTCAATTTGATAAAATATAAACTAATTTGATAAAAATAAATGTCAAAAATATTTTTAAATTTAAAAAAATTATTTATACCCACAAAAGATAAAATTATGTAAAATTAATAAATCTTTTAAACATTTATTTATTTATTTATTTTATCAAATTAATTTTTATTATGTGTTTGGATGATAATTATACAATGGGTGGTTACTAGAATTTTAATGTGTAATCGATATATTTAATATATGAAATGTTTTTAGTTTTGGATTTTTTGATTTAATGGATTAGTTTAATAATGATATCAAAGTTGTAGCCATATTTGACTTTTGGAAAAATAAAAACTAATTTAATGAAAATAAAAACAATCACCCATTACGTGATCATTATCCAAACATATAATAAAAATTAATTTGGTAAAATAAATAAATGTGTAAAAGATATATTAATTTTACATAATTTTATCTTTAGTGTATAGAAATAATTTTTAAAAATTCAAAAATATTTTTTTGACATTTATTTTTATTAAATTAGTTTATATTTTATCAAATTGACAATTTTGCCCTTGAAATTAAGCAATGGTATCTTCAATTGTCCTTATTTGGAACAAGATTCAAAATTTAGGATCAAATGTGTCATAATTGAAAAGTCAGGGACCAAAGTGACACAAGTCCCAAACTATAGGGACCGTTAGCGTAATTTACCCAATTATTTTTTTTAGACCAAAATGATAAATTATTTTTCTGAATTGAATTTTAAAAAGAGTTTGGTTATGAGCGTTGAATAATAGAGTTTTGAATTGTGTGTTTGGTTATGAGTTATAAGTTTTTCAATTAAGTTTTGAAATTTTTTTTCAAAACTCATAACCAAACAACTTTTCTCAATTCATATGTCACATCAAAAATTCAAAATGCAATTCAAAACTCTTTTCAAAACTCATAACCAAACAAATTTTCTCTTTTTAAATCATAATTCCAACACTCACAAACTTAAAATGCAATTCTATTATCAAATCATAATTCTAAAACTCTACCAAACACTACCTAAGAGGTTGGGTTTTAAAGTTGATTGTTTTTTGCTTTCATGTTAACAAGTACAGTACTGCTGATTGGAACTGAAACACTATGGAATGAAGTAATCCATAGATTTTTATCAAATTATAATTCTAAAACTCTACCAAACACTATCTAAGAGGTTGGGTTTTAAAGTTGATTGTTTTTTGCTTTCATGTTAACAAGTACAGTACGGCTATTTTGAACTGAAACACTATGGAATGAAGTAATCCATAGATTTTTGTGGCTGAGTTGTTTGTATGTTGGTGTTCAATCAGATCATGAGATTAATGCTCCATCTAGAAATGACAAATAGGGTGCATGTTTGCTGGCACATAACTGAAAGTATGAAGTCTAGATTCAGCTAGTTCAAAATTTTCTTTTCTTTCTTAAACCCCCCCCCCCCCCCCCCCCCCCCCCCCCCCTATCTTTGTAATTTTTTTGGGTGTTCAAATTATCCATTGTTGTTTCTGGTTTTTGGGTTCTGAGCTTAATGTTGGGCAGTCTGAGTGCAGGCTTCTAGACCCTGATTTGGAAAGCTCTGGATCACTTTTTGTTGGAAGCTACATTCTCCAACTTATTTTGCATCTGCCCTCACAGATGGCACCGCATATCAGAGACCTGGTTGCTGCTCTTGTCAGGCGCATGCAATCTTCTAAAATTGCAGGATTGCGAAGCTCATTGATACTTATTTTTGCTAGATTGGTATATTACTTCAACTCTTTTTTATGGAACTGGATTTCTTTCAAAATCCAACTTCTGTAACTTACTCTAGTGTGACTTTCTTTAATTGTTGTAAAAAAAATAGTGATTTTATCTCCACTTCAATAACAGCACTTATTTTACTAGCATGGACCTCTAAGTAAGTATTAGTTGGCGAGGCGTAGGGCATTTATAAACGAATGCATGATCATGCTTTCATACTGCTATATATATTTGTGAATTGGGAAACAAGTAATATTTAGCTACTGTAAAAGTTGTGCCACAAAGGACACGCATCTGAATTCTCAAATTGTTCTCATTATCTTTTTGAAGCAGAGACCTGATGGGCTGTCACAGAAACTGCCCTACCCTTTTAAACTTAGTTTTCCTTTTTAATGTAGGTCCACATGAGTGCGCCACATGTAGAACAATTTATTGACTTGCTGATCTTGATCCCTGCTGAAGGCCATAGCAATTCTTTTGTTTATGTGATGTCAGAATGGACCAAGCAGCAAGGTGGGTCACTTTCATTGGAACTGTTATTTATGCAGTCTGTGTGGTGAATAATATTATCATGCTTCATCAATAACTTTCTAGAAGCTTAACTTCTGTAGATTGGTTGTTTTATTTATGATTCTCACATGCTGTTCACCAAATGTATGTTCCTTCTTCACTATAGGCTAATGTTGGTTGCATTACTCTATCAGTTAATAAGTACAAAAAATGCCCTTTGCAAATGAGATTTTACATCCCACTCTTTTACCTCTTTTTAAGACTGATGATCTGGTTTATCATGACAAGAAGCCAAACTTCTTCTGATTCTTGTTAGTCATAGATTTGATATTTTCATGAATACTTTATGTATGATTGCTGTGCAATTACACTAACTGGCATTAAAGAGAAGACCAATATTCTTAAATCCCATGATTTGAACCCCAAAAAGTTCTTAGTAAATTGGTTGAGGTTAATTTGTCTTAATCCGTTTTGTTCATTAATTGCATCATTTAACTTAGCCATAGATGCATCATATGACCATCAGATAACACGCATAATGTGGTCTACTTGAAGTTAAATATCATTACCACATCAAAATTTGTCTCTCTTTTGTTTGTTTGGTTTAGTTTCAAATCTGAATGATTTTCTTCGTCTTATCTGAATCTGAATTTCTTCTCTCTTTTTTTAATAAAAAGTTATTTGTGAAGATGAAGTCAAAATATCTTTGAAATTGATCGGAATTTGATGTTTCCTTGGTCATTAGTATCGCAGAATATGAAGGAACAATTAATTGCCTTTTGGCTTTTGTTATCTTGTAAGAATCTTTTAAAAAACTTTGTTCAATTTAAGACAAGTTTGAAGATCTGGCATCTTTGTGCGGTGGAGTTTTTCATTTGGCATTGTTTTGAGCTTCCGTTTTGACTCCGTTAAAAAAGAATTATTTTTTTTTTTTTTCTTTTCTTCTAGCGATTGGAAAGCAATTTGCGATAGTTAAATTTTCTCTTAATTTTTGGTAGATGATGTAGAGGGACATCTTGTCCTCCCTTTGTACTCATTTTCTTGTGTTTATAAAATTTTCTTTGGCTGCCGATTAAAAAAAACATTGTTCAATTTAAAATTTAAGCACCATTGATTCACATCTCATGGAGATGGACATTTCATTGCTATTTCAGAGACAGTCACTGTTGTTATTGATTAACAGAAACTTGTTAGACTTGGCGTTTATATGATCAAGTCACTTGGCTGAAAATGAATTGTGAGACTAAAATGATATTTCTTCCCAAACGGTAACTGAGTACAGGGGAGATTCAGGGGTCATATGAAATTAAAGTCACAACAACTGCATTGGCTTTATTGCTATCAACGAGGCATATCGAACTGTGGAAAATCAATGTGCAAGGCCATCTAATTAAGGTTGTTCATATATTCATAATTTCAGCTTGTAGGGGTCATATTTGTTCAAGAACTTACTTAGTTTCATGTGAAGTCCACTACAGGGATAACCACTCGCTCAAAGGCTAAATTTGCTCCAGATCAATGGTCATCGATGTTGCTTCCTGCAAAGGTACTTCGACTAGTCTGCCAAAGATGTCTTTTTGATGAACAAGGTTACAATCAAACAGAATGTGGATCATATTGGGATAGAGAGTTTCCTAATCCATACTGAACACATTGTTGTTTCATTATTTGTCATAAATGAAATCCCCACAAGTGATCACCTCGTGGAGGAAAACTTTCGTTGTATCATATCAGTACAATTTTGTGTGGAAGAGGGGTTAACATGATATTAACTCTGATACATTCAAGTTATGCATCATACCTCTGTTTCTCAGTTATACATATAATATTGTCAAAGCTTTCTCTAAACACCCCCATAATTATAATGAAAGAAAGGAAACTATGTAAAAGTTTAGTTAACATTGTAGCAATAAATGTATATATGTTACATGGACTTTTCAAAATAAACCAAACACTCATGTCGGACACTTGACACACGGATAAGGTATGAAATATGTGTCCGATATTTCCCATGAAATAAGCACTTGGCATATGTATCCATGAATTCAATTTTTTATTTATTATTATTTTTTTTTAAATGTAATTGTATTTAACACTGTCATTGTATGTATTTTTTGTTGGATAAATTCTATAAAATTGAGTGAATTGCCTTTTTTGACATTATGTTACATAACACTATTTTATACCACAAAATAGATTAAGGAATGTAAATAATATTCTCCTTTCTTGCCGAATAAACATATCCTACAATTAGAGGTTTGATGCATCTAATCCCTAGATATGCACCACACCGGACGCATGTACTTGAGTCCATGTAACACACACACACGTATATATATGTGCATGCACTTAGACTAGTGGATTGAATGGCCTCGCAACCCCACTTTTATTGTGAACTGACAGATATTGGCTCTATTGGCGGATGTGTTGATTGAGATTCAAGAACAAGTATCGGGTGGTGATGATGAGGTAGTTTGGGCCTCTTAACTTGTAATATCCACATTGCAAACTAGTATTGTAAATATTAAATTTTGGACCAATGTTTGTGGCAGGATAGTGAATGGGAGGAAGTTCAAGGAGATTTAGAAGCAGATCAAGATTTGCTACAATTCAGCAGCTGCTACATCATATACGAGACCGTCTTATGAATATCTTGATGCAATGGCAAAAGCTCTCAATGAGGTGTGTGAAAATATTATATTTCTTTTGTCTATTACATGCTTGTTATGAATATCTTTGCGTGTGTGTGGTGTACTTTCTAATGTACTTTGTTCATTTGTTTTACTTACAAATTTTAAGGACAAAGATGACGGTGATGAAGATGAATTACTAAGTGATGCTGACCCCCTTAACGAGGTATCTATTCTTTTATTTATTTAATTTTTCATGTAACTGTTATTTTATTAATCTAAACTTTCACACTAACTCCTGGCAGATTAATTTGGCAAATTATCTATTTGATTTTTTTGTGAAGTTCTCTCAAAGCGACAGACCATTGTTTGATCATCTTTGTCAGGTCTGCTTGAACTGCTTTTTAGCGACCTTGTTTCTTAATTGATTGCATTACCATAGTTTGAAAAATCCCTTATTCCATTTGTAATTTGCAGAGTTTGACAAAGCCTCAGCAAAATGCTGTTCTAATGGTGCTAAATCGGTGAAGATTTTGGTGGTTGTTCCGAGTGTTGTTTTTCAGCGTGCAAAATTTTCATTGATTTGACTAAAAAAGTGACCTTGCTTTTCTTGCCGAATCTACTTCTATTTGAGTTTGTAAAGCTGAGTTGTCGATCATTGCTTTTGTTTGGTTGTCTTTGTTTTAGTTTTGTTAGTAGGAGCTTCAGTTATTGTTTACAATCAAGTAGCTTGACATCCAAATGATTGGTTATTCATGTGTAAATCGGAAAAAAAAAAAAAAAAAAAAAAATTGATGTAAGTTGTATAAGAAATCGAGTGGGTTCTTAGACGTCTCTCTCTAATATTTATTCATTGACAAATGGTTTGTATTTTCCCAGAAACAATTCTGAAAGAAATTTCACTTCCGAACGTGGATCAAGTGAAACAGCTGTGCAAAATTTTTATGGGCTGTTTTTTGTGGTGGCGTTGTGTTCCTAGCTATATATTGTTGAATTATAATAATTGTCAATTTGTTGTAGTTCTTTTCATAATTGTGATTAATTCCTACCAATTGGGAAAAAAAAAAGTTTTTGGGCACTTTGTCCAAAAATCTAATTTTGAATTTTCTTTTTTCAAATGTTCATGCTTTAAAATGTTTTGTCCACAAGGACAAGTTCTCATAAAATGAATAAAATACACGCACACATATATATACCTATAGTATAAACTCATTTTAAACCCTTAGAATCTCTCTCCCTCTCTATTTCATTGTTCGTCGTCGCCCATCAGTGGTGGCACCGTCATCATCACCAATGACACCCCTTCCGTCTCTGGAAACCTCCACGATTTCGGATCTACCACTATCTTACATCGTCGTTCAAGAACACTCTTTCTTCTCTCACCACCACTTCCTTTCATCTTCTGACGCTCTACCACCACTGCTTCCGCCACCTTTCTTGGCCTCTATTACGTCGTCGGCGACAACCAAAAGATTGAAAACCTTAACCTAAATCGTCTCTCTTCTTGGCTCTCCTCGCTCTTCTTTCCTCTTTATTTCTGTTGTCGCCAACACCACCGCTGACTTCAATCTAAGCCAGACGTCGGAGATGCCACCAGTGACAGTGATGGATTTGATGTCACTTTGTATGTACGAACACATACACATACAAAGCTATACTGTTTTTTTACTCATTTCCTTCATTCTTTGTCAGCCAAGCACACATTCGTAGATTTACACATTTCTCTCTCTTGAATTTCTCTCTCTAGGGTTTCAAACTTTCATTTCAACTATCTCTTCTCCCGCGAGTTAGGATTTCAAAAGCCCTAGATTTGATCTATATTGATCATCAGTTCATTAAGGACAACAAATCACACAGATCTGTATTGATTTGTTATATTGGAATAGATCAATCTATGTTTGTGTTATTTTTTTTTTGGTCCAATCTCAGTATCTCAGTGATATGGATATGGATATGTATATATGTAATTTACACAAATAAGGGAAATATATAGATATGCATGTTTGTATGAATGTATGAAATTTGAACAGATAATAAATAAACAGATAGGAAAGATTGGCTTGGTATTTTAATAGATAGCTTTGTATTTCAACAAAAACAAAGTTGGTTGAACAAATAGTTTTGTATTTGAACAGATAGTTTGGTTAAATGGATGATCTTCACTTTCCTCTCTTACTTGCATAGATAAAAAAAAATTAAAACATATACATTAAAATAATTTCAATAGATAGAAAACAATTTGAACGGATAGATATAAATTTAAATAGATAGTCAAAATTTTTGAACAAATAGATATAAATTTATACAGATAGTTAAAAAAATTAAATAGATAGTAAAAAAAGTCCATAGATAAATTAAAGGGTAAAACTGAAAACAAAATATCCTTCAAAACAAATAAAAATGTTTCTCATCAAACTATTTCACAAAGGGTGGACCTCCTACCAACAAAAACATATCCATTGGACTTAATGCCTTAAGGAAAATTATTTAATTATCTCGAAATACAACGTGATTATACTTCAAGCCAATCACCAATTACTTAACTCTCATGTTGTTCCCCTATTCCCAACATAAATCACGGGCCTCTACCCGTTTTTACCAATCAAAACTTTATAGAACACAATATGTCTATATTTCGAAAATACTGAATAATCACCCTTGCTTTAAACTCTTCTTAAGTTAGATTTTTCAACAATTTTTTCAATGGACTCGAGCGATAAATCCAAATTTAAATTTTATTTATCTAAGGTCTATGCAGTAAAATGTCAAGTCCAGATAGACAAACTTCATGACCAAACTAAACCCCTCTCGTCAAACTCTCTTCATTAGATTCCCGGGTGTTTCGCATTTTTCTTATCTGTTGAAATCAAATCCACTCTTGCTCTCTCCATTTTTCTCTCTCTATCTCTCCAATAAGTTGACAGATCAAACCTATTTCTCTCTCTGTTTTCCCTCTCTCACTCTCTATGTGAGACCTAGGGTCTTGTCTTGCCTCTTCACGATCCTCAACCCTTTTTTTTTTCTTCGATTCAATCATTCGGCGTCGCTAGCGATGGCGTCCAATCGGAGCCTTACCATAAACAACAATGCCACAGTTGCCTTCCTGTTTCTCCTACGAAGTTTTCTACAGCACTCAACCATGGCACTCAATCTTCGACAAAGATAGACTGGTAACTCTCTCCCTCCTTCTCTCTCTCTCTCTCTCTCTCTCTCTCTCCTTCTAGGTTTCTCTCTAGATCTATCGATCTAATTTTTCTGAGATATAGATATACATACATATTCATACACGACTTTGATTTGTAGAATGCATAACTCGAATGTTGAATCTGACCACTAGAATAGGTGGGCTCGTCGTCTCTACGGTGGCTGATGTGGTGGCTCGTCCTCCTCGGTCTTGATGGTTAGTTTGAGGGCGGAGGCGACGAGGCTGGAGAAGAGGAATGAGTTGAAGGAGTAGACGTGGAAAGCCACGAGGTGTTCGGCCACGGCGGAGTTGGATTTGTCTATTAACCTGACTCAAGTCTCTTTACAAATCTAGAGAGAGAAACACCATTGCGCTGATGATGCATCTGGGCTGAGGATATGAGAGAGGAGAGTGAGGATGAACCACCGCCATTGACTTAGGGTTTCTATAGGGAGAGAGAGAGAGAGGGAGAGAATGAAACCCTGTTGATTAGTAGAAAGAGAGTGTGTGTGAGAGAGAGAGAGAGAATATGTTGATAGCGTTTTTTTTTTTTGGGGAATTGTAAGCCCTTCCATCGGCTGTCATCGTTGTCCTGCGATTGTATACGTCCTCATTAGATTTTTTTTTTTTTTTTTTTTTTTTTTTTTTGTGGTGGATTTGTTTGATATTGCAAACTGTGTATTTTTTGGGATTTCTTCTTCGGCTTAATAAAGAAACCCGCTGTCTCTACCCATCTCCCTTTACAGATCAAAGATGAAGCCGTTCGAAATACACTTTCCATACGCTCTCAATGATCCCAGATACATTCTTATATCTTTCTTTTTAACCATCATCATCATCGTCATCATTTCTCTCTCTCTCTCTCTCTCTATATATATATCTTCATCCTCAACCTCCATCTTCTTCTATCAACAGGTTCGTTCCTGATCTTGTATAGTTCTTTCGATTTTTGAAGATTATTGAATCAAGGTTGATTTTTCTTCAAATTTCCCAAGGTACTGTTGATAGATCTCGTAACACCCCAGCCTTTTTCCATTCAAACCCTAGCCACTGTGCTAAAATCAGTGCTTGATTTGAATGGAGTTTTTGTTTTTGTTTTTGTGTGTGGAATGGAAATTTGATTTGCTTCGATTTGATCCCCTTTTTCTTTGCTATGCAGTTCACTCGTTGGAATTTTGGCAGTTGTAGCATCGTATATGTATTTGTATGTGTATGCTTGTTTGCATGACAATGGAGGGCCTGGGTGTGGGTGGGGAGTGGAGATGGGGGCTTGGGTGTGGGTGAGTAAACAGATAAGTCCCAAAAAGCTCAGATTTGTTCAAAAAATTGAACGGATAGGTGTTAGTTTGGACAGATAATAAATTTTTTTTAAGAGAGTAAAATTTGGACAGATAAATGAAAAATTTGAAAAAGTCAAAAAAATTAAACAAATAAAAAAACATTGGAACAAATAAGGTTAAAAAATTGAACGGATAAAGAAATGTTTGAACAAATAGTTAAAAAATTAAATCGACAATCAAAAAATTTCAACAGATAGATTAAAGGGTAAAATTGAAAATAAAATATTTTCCAAAATAACAAAAGAACGGAGGGAGTACTAGACTTTTCAACAGTTTTTTATTTTTATTTTATTATTTTTTTTTATCACTATAAAAATATTTTAATAAATAAAATTCAACTACACTTACCACATAATTTCATGTAAACTAACACAAATAAATTAAAAATAAATAAATAAAAACTAAAATACTCCAATCATTTATTAATTAATTTGATAATTTTTTTAGTATTATTATTATCATCAAATGATCATTCTACAAATACAAAACTTATATTTAAAAAATTTTAAAATTTTCTCATTATCAAAATGAGAGGCAAATACGTATAAAAAAAAAAAAAAAATCACTTAATATTCATGAGTAGAGACGTCCGGTTAATAATACCAATTAATAATGATCTCTTATTTTTTCTACCGATTATGTACTATTCTTTGTGATGATTGTGGATTTCTAAATATGCATTGTTAAATTTTAATTGTCTAATTTGATATATGTAAAATAAAATACAAAAAAGAAGAAAGTTGTCCATGAACATATATTTCCTAGTTGGGTCAATTTTATGATAGAGCAGTAGTTGTGACCGAGTACTTTGAGTATGGCTTCGTTTCGTTTGGTTTGATTTTGGAGTAAATTAAGACTAAATTATTACTTATGATCTCATGTAATTTGAAACTAAATTGAACTTTGAAAATAATAAAATCAATTCAAATTATGAAAATATGGTTCAGTTCAATTTAGAATTACGGTTTTTAAAAATCTTATTATTGTTCATAATATGAACACAACATGCTCAAATATCAAACAACAATAGTATGAACCTAAAAATTTTATTAAAAAATTATCTATCTAGAAATATCAATATGTGGTTCAAATCATCATACACAAGGACCCCATAATATATGAACAAAATTTCACTACAATGGTGATGCCATGTCATTGGGGTAAATTACATTTACCTCCCATGAGGTTTCTGAAAAATACAGGGACCTCTCCTGTGATTTGAATAATTACAGTAACCTCCCCTACTTTATCTGACAATGTCAAAATTCCCCCAATCCGTTAATTTTGCACAAACGACGTTACTTGATTATACAAAATGACCATATTACCCTTTCATTTGAACACAAAAAGACAAAAATACCCTTTAATTCCTATATCTCTTATACATATCTCACTAACATCATGCTCTGTCCCCATCTCTCTTTCATCTTACCTCCTCTCTCCTACCTATAATCTCTCCGACCAATACAATTGCCTCCGGCGATCCCAAAGCCCACCGGCGATTATTCTCCTCAATAGCTTGTGCAAAAATTAGTATGTACTTTCAATTTCTTCCATTCTAGTTCTAGGGTTTTGAAGCTCCTATACCAGTTAGGGTTTTCAGAGAGAGAAATGGTTAGCCACCGACAACCTCCTTCTCTGCAACGACTGCGACTGGGACGCCCACGGCAGTTGCTTCGTCTCTGCCTCACACGATCGCAACCCTGTCGAGGGTCTCTCAGCATCTCCCTCTCCTCTCGAGCTCTTTAGCTTGGGGTGTCGTCTCCGCCTCCTCCTCCAATATTGAAGCCGCCGCTGCTGCGCTAGGCCGTTTCTCCTCCTCCTCCGACGAACCTTTCCTCAAAATAGTGGGCTTTTGGGTTTAGTTTCTTGTTTTATTTTTTTTTCTGGAGAATCTCTGTTTGTGTAAATGCAAAGGAAGCCAGAGACCCATCTGGTGGTTCGGTGTTGGTGATGATCTGACCCTTTTGGCGACCTTTTCTGTTTTTTTTTTTTCTTCTAAAGATTTCTCAACACATACATTAATTTCGAGAATTACCCAGGTGAGAAATCACTCATGTTTACTCCGTTTCACTTCTTCAAATTCATTATGAGTACATATATATATATAAGTTTTGTTCATGATTGAATTAGAAAAAGGTCAAGACTTTGATCATTCAAATGGGGAACATGGGTGTGGAAGAGTCAAGCCAAATTCATGGAGAAGACTCGGAAGAGGTGGCAAATGAGGCAGTGCGGGAGGAAGACGTAAAGAGAACTCTGCCGTGGAGAAAACAGATCACAATCAGAGGAATTATAGCAAGCTTACTGATTGGGATAATTTACAGTGTGATAGTAATGAAGCTCAATCTCATAACAGGACTCGTCCCTAACCTCAACGTCTCGGCGGCTCTTCTTGCCTTTGTGTTCATCAGAACGTGGACGAAGCTGCTTCAAAAGGCCGGGATTGTCTTAACTCCGTTCACTCGACAAGAGAATACCATAATTTAGACATGTGCAGTGGCATGTTACAGCATTGCTGTTGGAGGTTCGACATTGAACTTTTTTGATTGATTGATTGTTCATTTCAATATATGATATTGGCTAAGTTTTTATCTTTTGGGGATTTGTAGGTGGCTTTGGGTCATACCTATTCGGATTGAACAAGAAAACATATGAGCAGGCAGGGGTTGATACAGAGGGGAATCCACCAGGAAGCTATAAGGAACCTGGGGTTGGTTGGATGGCTTGTTTACCGGCGATTATCTTTAAAGGCGTCGATTCTCTACTCTCCGTTGCTCGATTTCCGCCTCCTTTCTGCTGACGACGGTGACTTCCTGAACTCCTCCCTCCAACGCAGCGTGATCAAACCCTATATATATATATATCAAACATAAAACAGAGAATTGAATCAAACCCTATGTATATATATACATAAATATCTTACATAGATATACCTTTATATATATATATATATATTTGATTGAATAAAAAAGAAAAGAAAAAGAGAATTGAATCAATATATATCTCTCTCTCTCACTCACGCACACACACACACATATATATGTATACTGTTGGCTTATTTTTCCTACGAAGGAAAATATCATAAATGCGAGCGTGCCAGTAAGGATTGAAAAATCCTTACAGATTAAATTCAAGCCAATTATCAAGCGATTGCGTTGACGGTTCTTTTGCCTCAACGAAGAGGACTTCAAAATTGCCAAGTGTAGAGAAAAGAAAAATTAAAAGAAGAAAGGGAGATGGAGAAAGACGATTGAGTGAACAATCAAAGTAATAATTACTTACCTCTACTCCTGTGCTTCGAAAAGGAAGTGCATGAAATAAATGCTTCGAAATGAAAGTGCTGAAAGTAAATGCTTCAAAATATAAATCTATGTTAAACTACTCCTAAGATAAGGAAAATGACAAGAAATATAGAAATCAAGTGTCTTTGATTTAAGTTCTGGGTCTTTTACAATGTAGCCATGAATGGCTATTTATAGGCAAATATTTGTAGGAAAAAACTTCCAGCAATAACTACCAATACCCACCTAAAACTATCCACTCTTCCATCTTCATTCTTGTCTTGCCATGTGTCATTCCACTCATCCACTTTGTCCTTCATATTCTCCATTATCTCTATAACTTCTTTTAACTTCCAAATGAATAAGAGGATGCCACGTGTCCTGCAATTATATAAATAATAAAAATTGCAGATTTATGGTGCTAACAGTATACATAAATATCTTATATATATACCTTTATGTATATTTCTGATTTTGTGGGAGGTGCTACAATGGTGAATGGGTTGGTATTTGGCGATGACAGGAGTAGAAGGTGAATTAGAAGGCAGTGAGGCTGTAGAAAGATGAATTAGAACGCAGTGAGGGTATTTTGGACATTTCATAATTTATAATGAGTGACATCAGCACTTTCTGTTAGATCTTCTAACGACAGTCACAGTTTGGGGGAATCTTGACATTGTCAGGTAAAGTAAGGGAGGTTACTGTAATTATTCAAACCACATGGGAGGTCCCTGTATTTGTCAGAAACCTCAGGGGAGGTAAATGTAATTTACCCCATGTGTCATTGATATCACCATCTAATTATTTTTTATATTTTACCTTCCGTGTATATGTGGCAAGGTAATTGTACTTAAAAATAGAATTTGCCTTCCACATTATGTAGCTATATTGTGTGTTGGTGATACCGCCTCATTAGAAATACCGTTATACTGAATTTTCAGTCATAGTATACACTTTCAATTTGTACCGCATATTATCATTCTTGATGCAAATTTGGGACCCGAAGTTTAGGTCTGTAGACTTTCTGAACATCACATAATATATGTGGGAGCCGAATACAAAACGTATGAAGCAAATGACAAACGGAGTGTATCCAAGCCCATATAAAATGGGCCAAATTCGCTAAAGGCCCATTGGGTTGGAACATAGCGCTGAGTAGGTCATGATGAACCAAGGGCATATGCCGAATAGAAAACTAGGACATGAGGCAAAGTCGGGGGAATAGAGAAAAATCGGCATAATGAATGGGCTGAAGCTGTACCATTCTAGAAATGCAGTAGAAGTATGGGCTACGAAAAAACAATGATGAAAGGCTACCATAAGAAAATATCTATGAGGATGGCTATAAAAGAAGGGGAAGGGGAAGAAGGAAGGTAAGAGAACACACCCACAGTTTGATAAATAAAAATTCTTCTCCCTTTCTTTAAGGAACTAACTTGCTTGTTAGAGTCTTAATTCCGGCATTACCGACTGAAATGTTTTTCCTCTTTCAGTTATCGGAGTGAAGATCTCTCAAGGGCTAGTTTAGGATGGAGGAGTATTGCAAAACCACCCCTCACATATATCATCATATTATAAATAAGAATTGTTTGAATGATTGTTTAAAATTAGATCTACAATTATACAAAGTACATTTACAAGAGTAGATGTTTAACAATTTGTGAATATATATGGAACACTGATAAGGTACTCAAATGTTTATAATAAATAACAATATATATACACTCAGTGGTGTAGTTTGGTTATTATAAATCAAAATCATAACTATAAAATCACTTACTGAATCATAAAATACCATTGGCATATTTTAAGAAAATCAAACTAGACCAAACCGTGCGCGGTTTAATTTGGATCGGATTGATTTACAATTTTTTAATGTTTTTTCAAAAATATTAGAGATCTCAAAAATTTTATCAAAAATCCTTCCAAATGTCTCACATGGGTGTATGGAACCCACATTGTGTAGACATTTAATAAAAATTTTAATAGAATTTTTGGTGTCTTATCGCAACCACCATGAACTCCGGTGACTTGAACTTGAATTGAAAAGGCAATACTTGAAAAACAACACTTCCTCTCCAAGCTCTGTAACCCTTTTATGTGGAGCTAGAGAACCTCGACACAGAGGACATGTTTCATGCTGAAGCACGGGTGCGGGTACGAGTACGGTACGGGTACGAGTACGGGTACGCCGATACGGCAAAACCCCAAAAAAGTAGGGTACGGGTACGGCTGCGGTACGCTGATATATATATATATTTTTTATAATTATGGTTAAAAGATCCAACCTACAAATTGAAGTTAAATATCAAAACTAAAAAGAAAACTATAAAACTAAAAGACAAATATTAATATATTTGAATTCAACATAACATAACCAAACCAACACCAATTCAGTCCACAATCCAAACAAAGGAAAAACAACCAACACCAAAAGAAAAACAAGGCCAATTCAGTCCATAACACAAGCAAAGGAAAAAAAACAAAAGAAAGCCCTATATATCTAAACTTGACACTTCAAAGTTCACTTCCATCAATTTCATCATTGAATAACATAGCTTCTATCTCTGGCTCATCAAGTGAAAGATTTGCAATTTCAAGGAAACCAGAACCCTCCAATGAATCAAATGCATCTCCCCCAACGTCCCATAACTTGGTCTCTCCTTCTGTGTATAGTTGACGCCTCCTTGATAAGTGACGAATATTGGAGTGCACAAAAACCAAATCCTCGCACCGTTGTGGTGTCATTTTATTCCTCCTCATAGAGTGAATGAAAGAGTAGGTGCTCCAATTCCTTTCACAACATGATGAGGAACATGGTTGGCTAAGTAATTTCACTGCCAAGGATTGGAGCATAGGTGCAGAAGAGCCATGTGCCAACCACCAAACCACTGGTTCCATTACTCCTCTATCACATATTGAGTCAGAGTCACTAAAACTTTCCAAACAACCTGAAAACTTCGCATACTCTGTATTAACAACCCTTCTCTCATCTGAATCAGGAAAGTATCTCTTAAAACACTTGATTCTCATCTCAGAAATTTCAACGTCTTTGTGAGGAGGAACACGAATGGGATTTTCATGAAGCCACATCCCACTATAATACCTAGATTTCATAATTAGAAAAAAATAATAAGTTATGCAATGAAAAAAATTAAAGTATAAACCTTGGATTCATGAGTCAAATGTGAATTATACCTTGGATTCAAGGAATGAGCAAGGCAATGAAGAGGTGTGCTACTTTTTGTCCACCTTTCCACTAATATTTGATGCACTACAGAATAAAAGGATGACTCTTCAATTTCTGACTTCCCTTCACGTCTATAGATGGATGCTTTCACCCGTTCAATCATTGAATCCCACATCTCATAAACCAAATGTAGACATGGCTTATCAGTGTCACAAAATCTAAGCATCTCATAAATAGGCAATGTGAATGAGAGTATATATTCAATCTTATCCCACCAAACATCATTCAACATCTTTTCCTTTACAACAACTGCTTTCCCAACATCATCTTCCTTGTAAGAAGCCCATTTGTCACTTATGACCATTGTTTGGAGACAATGATATATAAGTTTAAACCTCTTTAGCATAACAATTGCAGATGCAAAGCGTGAATCTGCAACAGAAAGTAGCTTCAAAGGTACAAACTCATTAAAAATAGCTAATCTCATAGAATGATTCATAATGAAATTTTTCACAAACATTACATCATCAATCACAGTAGTGATCCAATGGCATTCATCATAAGCATATGCAGCAACTCCAACTTCCTTCGCAGCACAAATGTTCTTAAGAGCAAGATTAAGAGTGTGAACTACACAAGGTGTCCAAAAAATCTTCGGATAATTACCTTGAATAATTGATCCAGCTGCACTACAAACTGGAGCATTATCAGTAATTACCTGAATTACATTATTAGGACCCACTTCATCAATCACTTCACTAATTAGTTTGGCAATATGATACTTGTCCTTGGTCTCACCCTCACAATTAACAGCTTTTATAAACATAGCTCCACCATTACATGCTGCCATAAAATTAATGAGAGACCTCCTTTGTGCATCAGTCCATCCATCAGATACTATACTCAACCCCTTCTCATCCCATGACTTCTTAGTTGGTTCCAATAACCTTTCAATATTTGCCCTTTCTTTTTTAAGTAAGGTAGTCCTCAACAAATTATATCCAGGAGGGACATACCCAACAATTTGATTCTCAGCAGCATATTGAAAAGCATCCACAAAGTATGGATTCCTAGCCAAATGGAAAGGCAAACCGGCTGAATAGAACATACGGGCAATTAAAGAATGTAAATGCTCTCTAGCACTTTGATTGAATGCCCTATCTAAAGGACTACTCCCAATTGCCTTTCTCTTTCTTGGTGCATAACCTTCCATTCTAAATGTTCCAACATCTTCTACATTGCCGTGGCTAGCACTAATTTGAGAAGATGGAGGTGGTAAAGGAACATGTTTTGGCTTTGCCATTTTTTTCCGGTTTTCAGCTTCTTGATCTAGCTTTCAAATTTCAGAAAGAAGATCACTCTTATTCTTCACAGTTGCACACACTCTAATTCCATGGCCAGTAAGTAGCAACAAATGGGCTCTAACTCTAGAATATGACCCTTGGTACTCAATGTTACAAAAATTACACTTAAATTTTGTATTACCACTTCCTCCTTCTCCCCTTTTAACTAATTTTGTAACATAGCCCCAAAGAGGAGCAATGGAAGGAGCAGAAGCACTTGCAGCAGATGAACCTAAACTGCTTGATGAACTCATTTTCCTATAAGCATAGAAAATAATATTTTTGATTATTAAAAATAATATTTATGATTATTAACATTCTGTTGAGGAATAACTAATTTTTTGGATTATTAGCATTTTCATCTCTAATTTTTAATTATTAATAACTAATATTACCATTTCTGATTATTAGCATTTTCATCTCTAATATTTATTATTAATATTTATTAACATTTTCAGTATTAATAACTAAAGAAGAAACAAGAAAAAAATAATAATAAATAAAGATGAAGTAATTTTTTATTATTAATAACTAATAATAATATTTATGATTATTACCATTTATAATTATTAACATTTTCATCTCTAATATTTATTATTAATATTTATTAGCATTTTCAGAATTAATAAATTTTTTTAAAAATATTTTCAGTATTTTTTTTTTGGGTAAGTAATATTTTCAGTATCAATAACTAAAGAAGAAACAAGAAAAATAAATAAATAAATAAATACAGATGAAGATATACCTGCGAAGTCGAGGGTCGAGGGTCGAATCGAAGTCGATATCTGGGTCCAAGTCCAAGTCGAAGACGAGGGTCGAATCTCTGGTCGAAGTCGAAGACGAAGGTGAGTGAGGGTGATCTCTACTGTTTCGAAGTCGCAGACGAGGGTGAAGAGGGTCGAAGTCGATCTCTGCTGTTTCGAAGTCGCAGACGAGGGTGAGGGTCGATCACTGCTTCGAAGTCGCAGAAGAGGGAGATGGAGATGGAGATGGTCGAAGTCGCCTCTCTCTTTTGCTTCGATGAGATTAGGGCAACATCAATTTTGTTGAGATTAGGGCAGTATAC
Source organism: Camellia granthamiana (assembly GCA_036172215.1). NCBI lineage: Eukaryota > Viridiplantae > Streptophyta > Magnoliopsida > Ericales > Theaceae > Camellia > Camellia granthamiana. The sequence goes on from CM069912.1 coordinate 107,606,664, forward strand.
ATATTTTTTCTTTTTTTCTTTTTTAAATTTTTCTTAATATTGCTCTGGTATCCCTCAAATTTGCAAAAAATTTGGTTTCTGCCCCTGCCGTACCCAAAATGCACCAAAGGCGTACCCATGCCGTACCCGAGCCGTACCCATGCCGTACCCAACTGAGGCAGAAGTACCCGACTAGTTTTTCCCGTACCCGGTACGCGTACCCGCACCTGGTAAGTACCCGGTGCGTGTACGACACTATTTTTGGAGTACCCGTGCTTCATAGTACACCCAACAATCCATCTATCCAAACACACCCTATGAAAGAGGTGATCACACCTCAGCTCTTTGATCTCATCTCCTTCTTCAATCTTGCTCAGACACACTACACATTCAGGTGCTCCTCCTTCAGACACCGGTTCATGCTCGTATCGCCAGATTCTGAGCCGCTTTTCATTCTCCGGCACATGGCTCTTGAGATCATGATATTTTGAGTGATGCAACAAGAAATTCCAAGCTGAATTATTAAAGTTGGTGATGGTTAAAGCAAAGTTAATAAACATGGTGTGGTTGAATTTGGGAAGTAGAAGGTGATGAATGAAAGATATAGAGAAGTAGGAGGAAGAGAAAGTGGGTTCAGAGAACTACCAAAGTGGTCATGTTTTTGGAGATTGCACTGGGGAGGCTAGCTCCTAATTGTCATACATATAAGCAGTGGCGGAGCCACGTGGTGATCAGAGGTCACGTGCCCCTACAATTTTTTTATTATATATATATAAATAAAATTTTAAATAACAATAATATTTAGAATAAAATGAGAAAGTATTTTTAAATTTATGAAAACAATAGTGATTGTTTTATTGAAAATGAAGTGATTACAACAAATTATATTTTAATGTATGAAAATTTTGTAAAAAAACTCAATATAAAGGTAATATCCATTATTATTGATATGTAAATATAATTAATCTTACTATATATATGTAAAAATTATTGGAAAATACTATGGACTCCCAATAAATTATCAAATTTTTTATCAAATCTCTCACATGGGTGTAGGACCCACACAAAATCACATGTGTGCGGGTCTCACACTCATGTGAGAGGTTTGGTAATTTATTTGAGGTCCCTAACATAACTCAAAATTACTAGAGTATTAGTTATATTTGCATATGGAGTTTACCTTTCACATGTTGTTTTATTATTTATTGGTGATATCATATATCAATAATGACGTGATATCACTATTATATGAAATTTTTACTCAAATTTTGTAAAAATTTGATTTGTCTTACCATTAAATAATTTATTTTAAGACTTAAATATATGAATTTTTTATATTGTCCATGATACACAAGTTACACACAATATTTTTTTTTTCGATTTTATTCGAAATTAATTGTAAAATTTTATATGAAATACTTTTGTAATAATTTATTTAAGTTTTTGTACTTAATATTAATTCAAAAATTATTATTATCTTCTTATTGTTGGTTATGAAAAAAATGAAATAAAGTTTTAATTGTCGCTTCTAATTTAGTTTTCTTAGCTCCGCCACTGCATATAAGGCGCTTTTTCATTTTTTTTCCCCCTTTTTCAAAAATCCTATTTCTAATAGTTATATACCAATTAGTCAAATTTCAAAAATCATATTTTAGGAGAAAATCAATCTAATTTGAATACGTACCTCATTTGAATTAAATACTATACATTAGGAGAAAATAATGGAAGTTAATAAATATCTTATTTAAAATTTTGCTCTTTTAAAATTATGGAAGCTAATAAATCATTACTACAAAATCATAAATAGATCACACTTTTTATGTGTGATATATATTATTTAATCACGCGTTTTAAATTTTGTCAAATTGTGATTTTTGAGAGTGTGATTAAAAATGATCATTTTTAATCATATTTTAAGTGTCATTAAAAGATGATTCCATTACACGTTATGCGTGTGATGATAACTATTTAGATCACACTTTTTACGTGTGATAATAAACATTTAGATCACAGTTTTTATGTGTGATGTATAACTAATAAAACATGTGATTAATAATGAGATAAGATCACACGTTATATGTATTTTTTATCACAGTTAATGTGTGTGATTAAAAAAAAAAAAGGTTCAATATATTTGAAAAATAATCAGTATTATTTTTGTACGCATTTGAAGAATACAATACATAATATATATACTATCCTTTGAATTACAACCACATATTGAATGGAATAACGTCATATATTTCATAAATGAAAGTTGAATGTTCAAAAGTATATACAAAGGAATTAATAAAAAAAAATTAACTGTGATTACATATATTAAAAAAATAAAAAAACTTGAACCACAAAATTCTTGAATTCTTTGACCATATTTTACATCTCTCCAAGTAATTTCTGACCTAAAAAATGAAAACACAAATTAATTTAGAGGCAAAATTTGCCTCTTCTTTAGAAATTACGAATGCATTTAAACCAATAAAAAAAATGAAACATAACAAAGAAAATCCATGAATATCAAATCATCCATCTTGTGGTGCCCTTGGGTCAATATCCACTTATCCACATATGGGGGAAAAAAAATCTCCTACATGCAAGAACAAATTTGGTAGTCCATGCTAAAACTGATGGGCATGACAAATATGATAAAACAAAATTCTTATTTTTTGATGACATGATAAATCTCGTAGTCCATATCGAAACTCATATTACACCTAATCTTACATTCCTAAACATGTATCAGTATCCACATTAAGAAAAACATAACAATAGAAAGGATAACAAACTGAGTGAATATTAAATTAAATTCCTATGGAAGCATGGTTGATAGTATGTATATTGTTTTGTATCCTATACATGGCATGTTATGCTATATGGTAGGATAACAAAGTGAGTAAATATTTATATACAAATTAAACAATATAGAAATTAAAGCTCTATCTCCCTATTTCTTTCTCTAAGAAACAGGTCCATCTAGCCTAACGGTTCAACAATTAGGAGATTTATCAATAAATTATGACCTCTCTGTATCTCATATAATTCAACAATCTCGTGTTAACAAAAGTTCAGATTATACATCGGGTTAGTGTAGACACCCTATTTTTGATTGTCCTCAAGACTTGGACGTCATTGTTTGAACACCCGATGATTGTGCTCGCTTGTGTTCATTTTAAGTCCCTGAGGTCTCGGCTAAGCGCCTTGCCTTGGAGGCTATAATCTTGTCTGTTTTGTGCTTGGTTGTGGGCCAAGAGCTTGTTGCTTCACTTCTAGAGGAGAGGGTGACCTGTCGGCCATCCCCTTAGCCTACAGGCCATGACTTCTGCCTGCCAGCCGCCAGTGGTGGCCGGTCGGCTACGTTGATGGCCGGTCGGCCACTAATGATGGCCGATGACCATTTTTCTCCTTTTTCAGATATTTATTTCCCAGCTATGCCAGTTGTTGTTTACTGATGCTCATCTCCATACATGTGTAAGGAGGGATGATTGCAAGCCTTTGGCTTAATTTTCTATATAAGGGGGGGTCACTCCCCCATTTTGAGAGGTTAGACAATTTGGGGCAATTTTTTTTTCTCTCTCTCTCTAGAATTCTCTCTCTCTCTCTCTCTCTCTCTCTCTCTCTTCTTGTTTTATGCTTGAAAGTGAGAATTCTTTACACTTTTGCACTAAGACCCTTAACCAAACATCTTCATCTTGGAGCTGAGGTTCTTTGAGGTTTGGTTTGAGCTTCTAAGGGTGGTTTAAGCTCAGAATTGTGACTGATTTTGTGCTGTGCTTCAAGAGGTGAGGGACTTGCCATGTTAGCTTTGTTTTAGTTGTTTGCTTTGCCATCTTTTTACACTGTTTTGACCTGGTTTTTCAACCATAAAAAACTCTATTTTTAAGGTTTCAAAATGGTGGTTTAAGTCTTGGTGAGTTAGGGGGTTGTCTCCTCTTTTGCTCTTTGGCTTGTGAAGCCTTTTGTGCCATTTCTTACCACCTTTAAATCAAACTTTTTGGGCCTTTAAACCATTGAAATTCAGAGTTATTTCAGTGGTAAAAAGTATGTTTTGAAGTCCAAAAATGGAGGGGTTAGCCTCCCATCCTTGTGCCTTTCTTGCATGCCTTGTTAGCTTCACATGTTAGCTTGATTTTGTAGCTTGTGTTAGCTTAGTTCAAGCATGTTTTAGGCTCTCTTTTTGAATGTTTCAACTCTGTTTTGGGTTGGTTGGAGCATTTATTGCTTGCTTTTTGTACCTGTAGTACAATTATGCTTACTAGTCTAGCATGCCTAATGGTTTAGCCTATTTTTGTAGCTTGTGTTAGCTTAACTTCAAGTTGTTTTAGCTACTATTTTGGCCTACTTTAACTTTGTTTTGGGTTGGTTAAGTCCTTCGAGGCTTGTGTTGCATGGCTATAGTGTAATGATCTTCACTAGCTTATTGTTTTGAGGCTTTAAGCATGAAATGTTTGAGTGGATTGCATGTTATAGTGTCATTTAACATGTGATTTCAATGTATATAGCTCTGTCACTCACTTATTTCACTCTTTCATTATTTTTGAGAGTTATGTCTTGAGTCTTGTTTGCGAGCTAACATATGAGCATGTTTTTCTAGCCTTTTATGCTTCAATCTCAGCATGTTTTAGCCACTGTTTTGGCATGTTTTAACTCTGTCCAGAGCTGGTTTGGTCAATTGAGCTTGGTATTGCATGCCTCTAGTGTAGTGCTCTTCACTAGTTTGATGCTTTTGGCTTTTAACATGTTGTGCATGTGTTGCTTGCATGATTTAGTGTCTTTTTTGCATGCCATATCAGCACTGAAATGTCTGCAACCTCCCTCTATTCTTCACTTTTTAATTTGTTTTGAAAGTGACCTTGAGCCCCTTGTTGGCTTGAGTGTCGAATTGAGGCTCTCATGCCTAATGGTTTTAATCCTCTCTTGAGGGTTTCTACTAATCAACAGCATGAGGCCTCTTTCATGCTCAAGGCACTTGTGGCTTAGGCCGTCTTTCCAATTAGAGGACTCTCACTTTGGACTTAACCGGTTAAAGGACTAATCGGTAATGTAAAATGTGTAAACAAATATGACAAGTAAAACTTGAGCAAGTTAAGCATGTTGTGTTGCATTGCATGTGTTTGGATCGGACGTTAATCCAAACACAAGAAATATGGGACGTTTCATACTCAAAGTGATGAAATGTGTCACGTTTCTTGGTCGCCGTCACCCTTGATCGTCCATGATAGGGTGGTGGTCCTTTGAGTCTTATTTGTGCATTCATTAAGCTTGTACAAGCTTGACTCTGTGGCCATCATGCATTGAAAATGCTTGATTGGTGGCTTGAGAGCCAAGTGCCATACTCCTTTGAGCTTGAGAAATGATGAGGCGGGTGGCAGTACACACATTTCTTGAAAAATACATTGCTTTGCCTCTGTTGCTTTCTGTTGCAGCAAAAACAGAAGTCTGGAAAAAGGGGTGGCCGGCTGGCCACTTGAAATAGCCGACCGGCCACTTAAAACTAGCCGACCGGCCAGTTAAGGTGGCCGGTAGCCACTTTTTTGGCCAACCGACCACCAGTCAATTTTTGTGGAAAAGTGTTCTTGTGTTGGAGCAGAGGCAATCTGGAATATTGGTACTGTGTTCAGCGATCCCAATGAGTGCAAACAGAGGCAACCGGTGGCAAGGTGATGGATTTTCGGGAGGAAGCAACCGAGCATGCATGTCTCCCTCGCCCGCGAGGCCACTTAATTGCTTTATTAGCTAGTTGTAGCTAATTAATACATGTGTTGTAATTAATTAGTTTAATATGTTTTGTAATATTTTAATTAGCTTAACATAGCTAGTTATTCGATTGTGTTGTAATAATTAGCTTAGCTTAGTTTATCTTAGCTTATTTATTCGGACCCTCCTTCGCGGGGCGTAATGTTGTAATAAGTGTGCATGCGTGTGTGTATGTCTTTTAACCCCACTTTTTTCTCCCTTTTATTTAACCACTTTCGATGGTTAGATTAGGGATCATTTTTCAATTATCATACCTTATGCTTGCATGTTTGTATCCATTCATTTGTCTTGCATGCACCGAGGCTTGGCGCATTATTCAAACTGCATTGTATTTCAATACACTTCTTTGAATAAGTGTTTATCACATGTTGTTCAAATCAAATAATATGCCATATTAGTAGCCGAGCCTATTAATTGCATTATTGCATGTGTTGCATTAGGCATCTTGTATAGTTAGGATCATGCATTGTTTCTAACTAGTTTTTTTTGTTTTGGCTTGGAGTACTCGGTAAGTTTTACGCTTTAGCATACTTGCATGAGTGTGAGTGATGCCATGTTTCGCATGCTTGCCATGAGGCTATGTGCTTATTTGCTAAATTGCATGAATGTTTGTGGATGAAGGCTTTGTTGCTTGAATTGGAATAGTTCAACGAATATGTGTTTTTAGCCCATTTTGCGAAGTGGCAAATCCGCATTTTAGCCCACTTAAGGGTGGCAAATTCAAACCATTTTCGAAAGCAAACATGAGTTGAATTGTTCCAAGTCTTGCGACTTAGTCTATACTTTCTTGTGTGCGTCACATAGTAAAGTTAGCTAATAACCGGAATAAGAACGCATGTGTTTATAAGACAACATATCATGATTAGTAGAGGCCGATCTTTTGATCGGGTGAGCGGGGGTGTTCATTTTAGGACCTTTCCCTCTCGTACCCAAGTTCCTGAGCCGAAGCAACTTTGGTGATGATAGACACGTGGCCTTCGGAATGAGTCAAGGTTTCCTAAATTTCCCAAAAACAAAATATTTAGGTGGCGACTCTGTAATTTGCAAAGCAGTCCAGTTTTTGCATTATTTGATTCAAAATCGATTTTCCAAAATAATTTGCCGGATTGGACTCTTTGGTGCTTATCAGTCTCGCATCGCACTTTGTGAGATTAGATTCAGAACCGTGATAGGAGTCCGAACTGTAAGACCAATTCGAGCTCTCTGAAAGGGGGCGCGAAGAAAGTCGAGTCTACAGTTTCTAGCGACTCTGTTGGGGATTTAGAGAACTTAACTCGAATTCATGATATGTTGTTTTATCTACATTTATGGGTTTCTTTGTGTTGCATTTGCATAGGTGCGCCTAAGTCACAGTGTTTGCCCTATGTTATTCCTGAGCAGTTTGTTGGAGGCTTGCTTGGAAATGCGTGCCATAAGGCTGACTGGTTGCGGGCTCTGCCATGATGGGAACACAAACCTTGGATTTGGACTATCGCTGTACCGTTTGATCTTCCTTCCACTTCTCGGTGTTAGGAGTGAGAGGTATATTAGGTGGTCTTGCTGAGGCACCCTTTTTGACCAATTGACCTAGTTGCATATCGGAAGCCATAGAGACTGTTCCAAACTAGGACAGGTTGCTCACTCGAATGCAGGATTGTATGAAACTGCATGCGTGTGTAGTGAATCCCTAGTTCCTGACGAAACTAGGACAGGGAAACCCTACCCTATCATAGGGGTGTTTTGGCTCTCACTTGCTTGATATGTGCTTTTAGAGTGTGACTTTGCAGGAATGTATGTATCAGTTGTAAGTCTGGGTATTAGTTTGAGGGTATCAGTTTTAAGGCAGAAATTTGGGACAGAAATCAGTGTTTGAGTACAGACTGTCCAGCTTATGATTTCAACTGTGTGTTGTCCTTGTCTAAGCCGAGATGCTGTGCGTTTGCTGATTGTTGTTTCTTTTTTTGCTTTATTTTCTTTTTGCAAGGTAGTATTTCACAATTTCTTCTGACGAGGCAGTTTTTCCCCGAGCACTCTGGACCAGAGTCAGGAGGATTTACCGATCTGAGGATCTTATTGGAGGACAACCAGTGTTTGCTTCGCTACCCCCGGTTACGAGACGGAGGACAGTCAGGCATAGATCACCGGCTCAGCAGTCGCCAATTTAGCGGTCACTATCTGCTTCACCTGTGCGCAGTCGGGCCCAGTTCTTTGCTTCCACCTCAGAAAGAGAGTATACACCTGTTCTGACAGATCAGCACCCCTCAGACAGTATGGAGGATATGATGCGTCAACTTCAACAAACCATCGAGGCCATGCAGCGGGACGCTGCTCGCCAAGCGAAAGTTATCCCTTGCCAAACAAAGATTGCAGCCCAGCAGGCTGAACTCATTGCTAGGCTTCAACAGCAACAGCAACAGCAGCAGCAACAGCAACAGCAACAACAATCGCAAGAGGCAACAACTTCTGCATCCCACCCACCTCCTGTAGATATTCCAATACCCAGAGCTCCCGCACCCAATGTCCAGGAAAATGTGGACATCCCAGTGGATCCGATTCCACCCCAGACTTCCAAAGCATCGGCCTACCCAACGGAGACCCCCTTTGAGTTTGAGGTCGACCCTACCGCTCTGAAAGTGAGCAGGCTTAAGAAGCTTCTCGAATGAGCTCAGGGTGTCAACTCGATCCCATATATAGAGGATAGCTATACAAATTCGGCGGTGACATTGCTAGATAGATTTAAAATGCCACACATAGACCGCTTCGACGACTCGGGCGACCCCATGGTCCACTTGCGGCTATTTTTAGATATTCTACGGCCGATGGGCCTGACTAGACTGTAGAAGTTATCCCTTTTCAGTTGGACCCTGTAGGGTATTACGGCTATCTGGTATGCTAAACTGGAGGATTTTGTGAAAAGAAGTTGGGAAGAGATGGCCGAGGCCTTTGTCGCCCAATATTCTTATAACACTCAAATCGAGGTCATAACTTGTGATCTCGAGGCTACTCGACAAGAGCCGAAGGAGGGCTTCTCCGACTTTGTCACTCGGTGGAGGGCCAAGGCCTCCATAATGACCACCAGGCCAGCTGAGAAGGACCAGATAAGGATGGTCGTCTGTAATCTGCAACCGAAGCTGCTGCAAAAGATGATAGTCCTACCCCTACCTACATTTGCCGACCTTTATGAGATAGGGGTGCAGATAGAGGATGCGATGAAACAGGGTCTGATTGACCATGAAAAGGAGCAGCCCAAGAGGGCTTTTTCACGCAGTTCAAATGCGGCTACGAGTAGCAACGCAGCTGCGAGGACTTCTGATGTTGGTATGGTCACTGCCACACTGAAAATAGCCACCCCTTTTACTGGTGCATCCGGAACCACTTCACAACCTGCAAAGTACCCACCCCAAGGCCAGAGGGTTTTCACCCCACTCTACATGTCTCTATCGGCGGCCTTGAGGGTCTTGATCAGAAAGGGGCATCTGAAGCCCTTGGAGCCACGCCTATTGCCTAATCCCCTCCCTCCTACACACAACCTAGCCAAGTATTGTGCCTTCCACCAGCAGCATGGTCATGACACCGACCTATGCTTTAGACTTCGTCATGAGATTCAGGATTTCATTGACAACAAAGTGATAGCGCCTCTTAAGAAGCCTAACGTCACTACAAATCCTCTCCCACCACATAACCAACCCGCTCCTTCACCCAAGCAAGTAAACCTTATCCAAACAATAGCCGTCCCATATGACCCCAGTGTATACATCACTCCCTCCCACTTGCCTAAGCCGGCACTGTTCATTCCAAAAAGCACAGACTTGTGCATGATGAGCGCATCCATATCCCAACCCGAACCTGTGGTGGTGGCTGTGGTAGAAGAAGGCATGCCTAAGGGCTCCGTGAGCTTAATTGAAGAAGAGTACAATCCTTGCTGTTACATTGTGCCAACTAGCCAGGCCAGACCGATGGTGGAATTGCCGATAGGGATGGAGGTTAATGTGGTCTGGGAGGACGGGCCAAGCCAAGGGCTGGATGACTTAGCTGAGCTTGAGGAGGACATTAGTAATCTGTAGTTCTTTGATGAACAGGATCTGGGGAATGTACAGATTGGTTGGTTTGATATAAACGGATCAACGGATAATACAGCGTGGCTTAGTGATGAGCCAGATGTTGATGAGGGGTCTCAACCAAAGCAGGGACAGTTGGAAATAGGAACGTCTGCAACGGCTGGAATGGTCGACAACAAAGGGAAGTTGTCGGAGAGCACCGGTACTAAGAATTTTGCTCAAGAATTGGGTAGCTTGTGTACAGCTGACACGGCACAGGAGGCTGCGCTAAAGCGGTTCGAACAGGAAAGAACTGAGACTGATCAGAAGGCTAGAAAAGCCAAAGGCCCCGAGAGAACTGACTGTGTTGCGGATACAAGAATGTTTATAATGGAACTAGACATTTGCTTGTCAGTTGCCGAAGGAATGTGGTGGGAAGATGAGGACTTGCATCTCGCCTACACAGATAAGGATTGGAGACAGAATCTGCCAGATGATACATGGTATACTGAAGAAGTCGATCATATGACTCGGAGTGGGCGGTACTTTAAGCCCCCACACCTGGACCAACCAGAAGCGTCAAGGAAAGACAAGGAGGTAGAGAAACAGAAAGATAAACTGTTAGAAGAGGAAGCTGTACTGAAGTAGCTAAAGAAGATTCAAGAGGACATCTCCATTTAGGGATTGCTTATGGCCTCACGAGTGCATAGACAAGCCGTCCTATTAGCAATAGATAAGGCTAAGTTCTCTATTGACACAACCCCCGAGCAGTTAGTGGGACTGGTGTTCCCGGGAGGCGCCTCACCGACTTTGACTTTCACAGATAAAGAATTGCCACCTGAGGGCTCTAAGCACAACAAGCCATTATACATCTCTGTGGAATGTAAAGAGAAGTGGATACCAGTTGTCTTGGTTGATATAGGATCTGTAATTAATGTGTGCTCGTCGCGTACGGCCTATGCTATCGGTTTGAAGCCGGCAGATTTCACACCAACGGCCCAGGTGATTCGGGCTTATGACAATACAAGTCAGAAAGTGATAGGGACAGTGTGGATCAGAACTCAGGTTGGCCCGGTACAACAAGATATCGAGTTCTATGTCTTGGATGTTCTGGCCACCTTTAATTTACTCCTTGGACGGCCGTGGCTGCACTAAGTGAAAGCTGTCTCTTCTACTCTGCATCAGATGCTGAAGTACCCCCATGGGAAGGGGGTAGCTATTGTTTTTGGGAACTCTTCTATACATCCGTCGCCGGAGGTTACTACACCGGTCTTGGAAATTGTACACGGCGAAGATGATGTCTTTTTTTCTGGATTCACCTTGGCCAAGGCCCGGGTAGTACAAGATATTCTGGTTGTTGATGAGGGACTGTACGTCAGTGCACAATCCGTCTACCTCATGAATAAGTTGCAACATGTACCTGGAATGGGATTGGGAAGGAGCGGCCAGAAGGGCGTCGCTGCATTGGCCGAAGTGCCACACAACCCTTATACCTTTAGTCTAGGTTACACGCCTACCAAAGAGGATTGGATAAGAAAGGAAAAGGAAATGGCAGGAAGGGCCAAGGCTAAACAAACTAGGAAGCACTATGAGTTGGTGCATAGACCTATTCAAGGAACCCTGAATGGGCGCTTTGTCCGGGAGGGGGAGGATTTCCCATTTTGTGGCTTTCTTGAGCCATGGCTAAATTCTGAAAAGCGGCGTTTGCCCGACTTCGAGATCTTTTTCGACCTATAGTTGCAAGGGGATGAAGTTGCAGAGGAGCAGATTGACTTACCAGCTGAGGCTTAACAGTGCATAGAGGATGAGTCTGATGGCATAGAACTTGAGATAGGAGCAGCGCTGGCTTCTCTTCTCTCGGATCCTCAGATCACACCAGAGAGCCTGGGGGATGACTTCTCTGTTTCCATGATTGAAGATCAATCGGCTGTGGGCCCTTCTTCCGGTATTCTGGATGCATCTATCGCACCCTCCTTCGTTTGGCAGTTTGAGGAGGGCTTTTTGTCCAGCAGTTCTGAATCAGATAGTGAACCGGAATCTGATTCCACAGAGTTTGTGGAGTCAGAATCAGATGCTTATTCTTTTGAGTCAGAGTCTGGTATTCTTGAGGTTGATAACCCGGATGCCGTTGTTTTGTCCAGGTCGTCTTTTTCCTTTTCTTTTGAGTCGGTTGTAACTGAGGAATTGGACAAACTGGAAGTTGTGAATGAGAATGGTACCACTACTGTTTTGGAGTACTTTTCTATGCCACTTGTTTATTGCATTAATCAGGACTTTCAAAACTTTGATAAAAATGACGAGGAAGAAATTCCTCTGGCTTTGAAACATTTGATTGATCGAGAGGAGGAGAGGTTTGTAAAACCCCTGGTTGATGAAATCACTTTAATTAATGTTGGTACTGAGAAGGATCCGTATTTGGTCCAGATTGGGTCCACGTTGTCTTCGGAGGAATGCGAGCGCTTAGTCGCTTTATTAAAAGATTTCAAAGATGTTTTCGCGTGGTCGTATGAAGACATGCCTGGAATCGATCCTGAGATTGTACAGCACCGGATCCCTCTTGACCCTGAGGCCCGACCTGTCAAGCAGAAGCTTCGGGAAATACGCCCGGATTGGACTTTGAAGATTAAGGAAGAGGTCACCAAGAAGATAGATGCAGGGTTCTTGCTAGTATCTGAGTATCCTACTTGGTTGGCCAACATTGTTCCGGTGCCGAAGAAAGATGGCAAAATTCGGGTGTGTGTGGGTTTCAAAGATCTAAACAAAGCTAGTCCGAAGGACAACTTTCCTATACCACACATCAACGAATTGGTGGACTTCACCTTAGGCCATGCATTGCTCTCCTTTATGGATGGGTTTTCTGGGTACAACCAGATCTTAATGGCACCAAAGGATAGGGAGAAGACTGCCTTCACCACGCCGTGGGGAACCTACTGTTATAGGGTGATGCCATTCGGTCTGAAAATACTGGGGCTACTTATCAACGGGCTGCAACCACTATCTTGTACGATATGATCCACAAAGAGGTGGAGATGCACGTGAATGACATGATTGTCAAGTCCAAGGAAAGAGAGGGCCACTACAGCGCCTTGAAGAAAATTTTCCAACGGATCAGAGAGTATCGGTTGCGACTGAATCCTCAGAAATGTACTTTTGGTGTCACAGCAGGGAAAATGCTGGGGTTCTTGATTACACAAAGGGGCATCGAAGTCGATCCTTCCAAAATCAAGGCCATCCTAGAAATGCCACCACTAAAGACTGAAAAGGAGGTGCAAGGCTTTCTGGGTAAAGTGCAATTCATAAGGCGGTTTATTGCAAAATTAACCTTGATTTGTGAACCACTATTTGGTCTCCTAAAGAAAGGAAAGAAATTCCAATGGGATCACCGATGCCAGGTTGCTTTCGAGTAGATCAAGCAGTAGCTACAGAATCCACCCGTGTTGTCTCCGCCAGAGCTGGAAAAGCCATTGATTTTGTATCTGTCGTGACTAACACGACAATGGGCTGCATGCTTGCATAGGAATCTGAGGATAGAGTGGAGAAGGCCATCTATTACCTGAGCAAGAAGATGCTGGAAAATGAGACCCGTTACACTCCGCTGGAGAAGGCTTGTTTAGCCTTGGTATGGGCTACCAGGAAGTTGAGGCCCTACCTGTTAGCTCACTCTGTAATACTGGTTTTGAGATTAGATCCCATCAAATATCTCTTCGAGAAACCAGTGCTTACGGGTAGGCTAGCCCGTTGGTTGCTCCTTCTCTCCGAATTCGATTTGAAGTATACGACTCGCAAGTCTGTGAAGGGGTGAGTGGTAATAGAGTTTTTAGCCGATCACCCGGTAGAAGGGGATGAAGTAGTAGAGTATCTGTTCCCAGATGAGGCCATTTTGCAGGTCGAAGAAGAGATTGGGACTATGTACTTTGACGGAGCGTCTAACCAGTACGGTTATGGGATAGAGGTGTTGCTGATAGCGCCTGACAATTCTCACATATCTCTAGCTTTCAAACTCCGGTTCAAGGTATCAAACAATGAAGCAGAGTACGAGGCATGTATCGCCGGCTTGGAAGCCACCCTAGAACTAGGGGCAAAATGGTTGGACATCATTGGGGACTCGAACCTGGTTGTGTCTCTAGCGAAAGAAGACTGGAAAATTAAAGAAGAAATGATGAAAATCTATCACTAAACCTTGGATGTTCTGATTCCTAGGTTTGAGAAGCTAACCTTCATGCATTTGTTAAGAGAGAGCAACAGGTTCGCTGACGCTTCATCAACTCTATCTTCCATGATAGACATCCCTTTGGGAGTCCGGATGCGTCCGATCATTATTGAATAGAGGTATGTGCTGGCCTATGAGTTGATTGCCGCAATAGATGAAGTACAAGATTAGAACCCCTAGTATCATGACATCTGGAACTTCTTGGAAAAGGAAGCTTATCCACTAGAGGCAAATGCCAAAGATAAAAGGGCAATACAGTGAATGGCTACTCAGTTTGTTATCTGCGGGAGTAAATTGTACAAAAGGGGCCATCTGGGAATGCATAAACTGTGTGTTGATGAAGAAGAGTCGAAGCGCTTAATAAAGGCCATCCACGGAGCAGAATGTGGATCACACATGAGTGGAGTGATGCTAGCTCAGAAGATTCTCAGACAGGGTTACTACTGGCCAACCATGGAGGAGGATTGTATTGGTTTTACTCGGCGATGCCACAAATGCTAGATCCATGCAAATCGCATGAATATCCCGCCGTCGAAGCTGTACAATATGACTTCACCATGGCCATTTTCAGTCTGGGGAATTGATGATTATTGGGGCAGTTACTCCGAAGGGGTCAAACGGGCATGAGTACATCCTGGTGGCGATAGACTACTTTACGAAGTGGGTCGAGGTCCAATCCTATGTGGTGCTGAAAGTGTCACACGTAGCCAAGTTCATCAGAAATAATATCATCTATCCTTATGGGGTCTCGAATGAGATCATCTCGGATAATGGTTCCCATTTCAAAAAGGAAGTGATCGACTTGTTGGAAAAATATAACGTGGCTTTTCATAAGTCATCCATATATCGGCCGCAAACCAATGGAGCTGTTGAGGCGGCCAACAAGAACATCAAACACACTCTACAGAAGATGGTGGAAACGTACAGGGACTGGCCAGATAAGTTGGCGTTTGCTCTTTATGGAATGGAGGCTGTTTTGCCGATCGAAGTTGAGGTTCCGTCGCTGCGGGTTATGGTTGAGTGCTAGATAGCAGAAGCGGATTGGGCAGCAGAGCAGGTTCGAGGAACTTATGCTGTTCGATGAGAGGAGGCTGAAAGCACTGTACCACATCCAAGGCTATCAACGAAGGATTGCCAGGGCTTTTAACAAGAAAGTTAAGTCCAGGAATCTGAAAGAAGGGAATTTGGTGCTCAAAGACAACCGAGCTCCCATCCATGACCCTAGGGGCAAGTTCAGACCAACTTGGACTGGTCCTTACATCATCAAATTGATTTGGTCGGGTGGAGCTGTCATTCTTATGGGCTTAGATGGCCTTGAATTGTAACAACCCTCATTTTGACATTGGACATACTTGCATACATCCACGTTTGATCTTGTTATGTTGAGTTGCATTTGCAAATCTTGTCTTGTTGTGCTTGAGTGTTGCTTGCATGTTTTGTTCGTTGCCCGGTGTGTTGCCGAGGTCATCTTAAGCCTAGTCACCTTTGAACCCTTTGCAGTTAGAACTATCTCGGAACCATTTGGTTGACCTCCAACTTCACCCCGGCATATTAGCCGAGATGTCACTATCTAGGCCGAGGTGTTCAGCACCAAGGCCGAGGAGTGTATCATCTAGGTTGAGATGTTTTGCACCTAGTGATTTTGTTCCTGGGCAAGTATGACCTAGACCGAGGTGTGGCACACCCAGGCCAAGGTGTGGCACAGCTTAGTCAAGTGTCGTCCTTCCAAGCCGATGTCATTGTTCCCTCTACTTGCCGAAGCCTTGCCATAGCCGAGATCATCACTTGCCGGAGTGCCTTGCCGTGTAGCTTGTTAGACACACTTTGTCATAGTTTTGTCTTGTCAATCAGTCACCTTTTTGAGGTAACCCAATTCGGTAGCGCCACGTGTCCGAGCTGAGGGTTAAGTCAGCCGACAGACCTAGAAACATGTCATTTTGTATCAAATCTTGCCTTTTAGAGAGAGAAGCTCTAGAGGGAGAGGAAGAAGAAGTTCTTGAGAGAAGAGTAGACTCCCAAGCTTGATCTTTGGTGCTTGAACCGTTAGATTCGTGTCTTGAGGTTAGAATCTTAACCTACTCTTGTTGTTCTTATTAATCATCTAGCTGCATTGCATGATCGAATCTGTCTTGCATGCCATGCATTGATTTAAAGTTGGTTTTAGAAAGAGAAAATAGTATTCATGTATTCTTGATGAAGAATCTTGTTTTGATCTGAAAGTTGTGGCAAAAACCATGTTTTGTGTTTGTTTTCACATGATTATCTTGCATGGGTACCCAGGTCTATGTTTTCGAACTCACGGCATGAAATCTCAGATTTTGTAATGACAAGTCGTGATTTTGGCATGCATGTTCTTCATCTTCTCCATCTTCCAGTTCATCATGTTCTTCAAAAGGAAACCCAGGTTTTCTCGATTTCGCTTTTGCATGTGGCCATTGGGACCATACCTCGGTAAGGAGGTGTGGGACCTCGGCAAAGACCTGGTTGGTACCCAGTGTGTTTTCTTAAGATGAAAAGCAGTGTTTAAACTCCCAACATGTTTTGCTTTGATATTGACTTAGATTCGATGAGAGTGCCGGATCATTTGCCTACCTATGAAGCTTGTTTTGAGAATGTATTTGCCATGTGATTGTAGGTCTTTGATCTTTGCTCTGAGCCTACACTCGAAGAGCCATGTGAGTGGTATTTTTAATAAAGTTACGTTACAATGTTTTGATGAAAGCTTTGCTTTGTTTTTGAAAAGTATTTGATCAAGCATGAATGATTTTCCCTATTTTGTGTATCAAGTATAAGCTTCGTTTTGATGTCACCTTTGGAAAGTCCCTTGTGCTGGAGGACTCTAAACTTTCGCAGTGCAAGTCCCTTGTGCTGGAGGACTCTAAACTTTCGCAGTACAAGTCCCTTGTGCTAGAGGACCCTAAACTTTTGTAGCACCCTTGCTTGAGATATCTCCCTTGCCACCGACGGCCTTGTGCGGGTGGGTTTGTCCAATCGATTACGGATCGATTAGACCCTTGTTTTGCCACCGACGGCCTATGAACGGGTGGGTTTGTTTTGGTCAAAGAATGTCATCACACCAAGTATATGTTGATGTTTTAACCTCCAAGAATGCTTTGAGAGTTTCGATTGATGAACTTGCTTCATCCTATGCTTTGATACAAGTTATGCCAAGTACATGTTTTGAACAAGCTATGATATATGTTTTGTTTTGAAAGGACCTCGGCTAATATTCATGCAAACTTTTATTACTTGTACCATTCACTGAGTATCCAAGCTCACCCTCTCTATATATATGTAGGTGATGAGCAGGATGGCGGCGACGCCTAGATGTGTTTCTTTTGCAAACTCGTTTTGGGTTTTCGTTACGTTGGCTTGACTCGTTGCTTTTATGTCGGCATTTTGTATTTACGTCGGTAACCCTGTACTTATGTCGGCAAATCTTGAAGATTATGCTTCTTGGCTTGTACTCATTGTATTTTGTGCATGTCGGCTGAGAAGCCTTTTGATCAAGATGTAATATGTATTTTACTTATGTTGTAAAACTGTGATTAAGAGATATGTCATTTCATTTGATCTATGCACAGCTCTTATGGACCACTTGTACTTTAAGTTATTGCTTCCGCATTTGTAAGCCCCCTACGTATACTCTGTTTGTGTGTGGTTCTTGAAAGTTGGCCTTCGGTAATCTCGGATTACTGGCCATCATGGCACCATCCTACTAGGGGCGGGGTGGGGTCATGACATGAATTCTCCCAACCAGTTAACATGGACAAGTTGAAGAAATACTACCCCTGAGTGGCTCGCTAGGCCAAAAACCTAAAAGGGCGACCTAGGCAAAAGTTAGAGCACAAAAAATTAGAAAAAAGAAAAACTGAGCTCGCAAGGTTGAAAACCCAGAAAGGGCAACCTTGGCAAAAGTTAGAATGCAAAAGGAGAGTGTTAATATCCGAGCGAACCCGAACCGAACTACGTAAGGCTTGATTCCCATCTTCAGGATACGTAGGCAACTTCATTCTGAAGTCCAGCCATAAACACTTCCAAATCAACTGTGTCCATGAGATTGTTCTGGTCATCTTTGTCTTTTCTGCATCCAAAAGTTCGGTTGTGATGTCCAGTACAGTGCAGTGCTATTTAGACAAGGGATAACTTTCCAGTTATTAGGTTCGGAGTTGTACATCTCAAGGATAGATTTCGGGTGTGTCCAATGGTGTTCCTTATCGAGAATGGTTTTGAAATTTTTTTATAAAAGTTGATTTTGTTCAAATTAATCTTTTTACAACTTAGACCATTTTTGGACCAAACAGAAAATTTTCAGTACCCACAACCTTCAATTTCATTGATTTCAATACAAAGTTCTCCGACTCTTGATACAAATCGAAGTTGCTTTTTATTACATTTAAAAGGAAAACTTGAAAGTACAGATTAAAGCAATAAACTTGGGGCACAATTGAGTCAGGTGTTCCTGCGTCCGCTCCCAGAGCTTGTGGAAGCTTCAGATGCCAAAGTAGGCACGGTTTGTGCCTCATCTTTAAGCCAAGCTATGCATTCACCAGAAAGAGCGCAATTGAAATTGGGAGCGGGGACCAAAAGTTCTCTTGTCCTTCAAGCAGTGGGATATCGGGCTAGCTGCGTGCCTTGGATGATAAATGAAGCCGGGTACTCTATCCCTCTTCTGGGCAAGTCTGGTCGTGTCCGAACTGACGCCTGAATCGGAATGGAAAATAGAAGACACACTGCGTCAAGCCAATCAACTGGATGCCAGGTTGTCGAGACATGCTGTAGCTCATCTCAGGCAGATCAAACCAAGGACAACACCAAGCAATGTCAACAGCAGACCTGTTGTACATCCAATGGCACCACCACCCCTCGTTCGGGGAATCAACTAGCTGTTGACGGAAGAAATAGCCACGCGCTGAATATGCAGGACAAGATTCCACTATTTTTAACCTGTCCATGAGCCATACCTGGGGAGGGATGAAAAATAAGAGAGATTAAAGAATAGAGAGGTATATGTGGAGAGAAAAGTGAGAAAAGGGTTTTCAGAGAAAAACAGAGTCTGAGGGCCGAGTGATGTAAGAAACACATGTGAGAAGGGTGGGAAACATTACTTGCAAAAGTAGTGGACTTTCTGCAAACTTGGTCGTCTCCCAGCGATGGAAAGCATCCAAGCCCATTAAAGTCTCGGCCAGTGCCTAGCCAATGTAACTCTTGCCCTCTTTCAAGCCTAGGGCAACTTCGATCAAGTGAATGCTAGACCCTACAAAACCAGGGGCAAGCCGAAAATGGGCCAACATACACAAGTAGAGGGCATGTTGCCGAAAACCTTGCTAGAGACGGTTGCCGCAATTGCCGGTGTCAGAAAATCGATGAATCAAGCTGGGAATATCCAACTCCCTGTTGTGAACCAAGGATCGAGCATCGTGTAAAGTAAGCCCACACATCCTTCCTAAAGCTTGGATGTGACCAAAACGGGACTGGGGCAAGATTTCCTCGTCACGTCGGGATTCCATCAAAGCTTGGAATTCTTCGATTGTGGGGCATATCTCTTGTTCGCCAAAGTTGAAAACATGCATAACGGGGCTCCAACATCTAGCCGCGGCGTGGAGGAACGGAAAACACAGTGGAGTACGACTCAGCGGGAATAGTGCATTTATCCCGAAGCCTCAAAAATTTAACTTTTTCGAGCCATCTATAGTTGCAATCCAAGTCAAGAGTTTTTCGGCAAAGAATGGCTCCATTTGAAGCAAAAACAGAGCTGAATTGAAGAAACCACGAAGCTGGAGCTTTTGTAGAAGATAAGGTGTTGAGTGGAAAACAGGTGGCAGCAATCTGGAGGTTCTCTGCACTAGTGGCCGACCGGCCACTTTTGTAGTTGCTCGACCAGTACTAGTGGCCGACAACCACTTTTTATGGCCGACAACATCTTTTTATGGCTGGTGGTCTCTTATTTTGCCCTCTGGTCTATCCATGTGTTGAAAGTGCCAAGAACTTGTGTTTTGTTCCACTCTTGGTGCATTTCTTCCATCTCTCTTTAAGAATTTTGTCGAATTGCTTATCGAGTTGTTGTTTTGCTTATCGAGTTGTATTTGTTTTGATTGTCGAGTTGTCGTTTTGTTCATTGAGTTGTTTTACTCTATTTGTTATGTGTTGGTTGGTTCATTACCTGATTAAGCAGTTGCCAATACAATATTCAATTTCCATCAATCCTGTTTTCGTGAAAAATGGTGCGATGCGATGAATGCTCAGAATGCAAAATATAACACTTTTTTAAAAAAAAAGCTGTTTTCATTCGGATCATGGTTTCTTTTTACAAAAAAGAGTACAAGTTTTTAAGAAAATAAAACTGCCTAAGGCTGTACAATGTGGTAACACTACTAGAAAAAAAGAAAACTAAGCAAAAGCATCTGAATCGGCACCAGCCACCTCAAGATTGAGAGGGCCTCTTCGTCTTCTTTCTCAGCAGGGCAGACTCAGAACTATCGCCATCAGCACCACTGTCTGAATCTGAGCCAGAGCCTGATCCAGAACTGCCTCCGCTCCCCCCCTCGAAGCCCTCCTCAGCATCTCCGCTCCCCTCCTCGGAGCCATCCTCACCATCGCCACTGCCCTTAGAACCCGAGCCTGTGCCGTCGCCTCTACCCTCAGATGACTTTGACTGCGGGCTCACTGGCTCCTCGTCCTCATCTATCTCATCATCATCCGGGATAGGCTCTGGTGGACCGCTCTCGTCATGAGTACGTCTAGCTCTGTCTCAACTGTGCGTCGGAGTCCCTTGTCTCTCTCTCCTTGCTGTCGGGGGAGGCACTGAAGGTCCTGCTGCGGCTCCCGCTGGGGAGTCCGGAGGGGCTGGCATTTGAAAAGGGACTTGAAAAGGACAATTTGTCAAATGCATCAGTTATGGTATATATTGGATGCAAAGATGAGTATCGTGTCGAATGCAGTGTGTGGGAGCAGTGTATCAATGCAGTGTTGTTAATGTAATGTATTCAGATCAGTATGGGGCAGATTGCAATTGAAATGCTAATGAATCAGCAGAAAATTTCATGACATGAAGTGCAAATTGAAGGAAACTTACTGGAATCCTGTAGAGACTGAGTAGGTTCAGGCTCGTCTGAACCATCCCCATTAGAGAAGCCGCTAGCTCGAGAGCCTGCCCGTTGTACTCTATGGATGCCTGAAAATGTGTTGAGATGATTAGCGATCTACAACGCATAACTGAAATGAATTGAACGTGCAAAATGAAAAGTATAGTACATACCGAAGTCGGGCCTCGAACTCCGACAAGCTCGTGACCAGCTGGTGCCGACTCGATGGGAATCTGGCAAGCCTCCCCTATGGGTCGCCAGCAAGTCAGCGTAGTAGGCAGCTCTGGCCATTCTACCCTCTGCCTCGCCCGAGAACCTCTCCTGTCATGCGCCCAGGATGCTCTGGATCCTCCTGCTCCCCTCTTGCAACTGGAGCTCTAACTCTCTCACCTTCGTGGGTGCCAGTCAGGGGCGGCATGAGGTATGTCTAGATAAAGATAGTGTAATCGCCCTCAAGCCTGAAGAAGTCAGCGTCCCAGCCTCTGGTGAAGTCGATCATCTCCTACATGGTGTACCTCTCTGTGATCCTCATATATATGGGAGGTGGCATCGGAACCACCGGCTCGAGCAAGCCGAGGCTCTGGTGCAGGAATCACTCTCCTAAGAATCACGCCCGACAAACTGGGCCCTCGAGCAAGATCCGAAATCGGGAAGCCTCCTGAACGCCGGCAAACTGATCTCTGACCCCGTCAGGCATCACTACCCACGGCTGCCAGGAGATCTGCAAATAGTGAATATACAGACTGTTAGCTGCCATTGTATATGCAATATGAAGTAAAGTTAAAATAACTGTAAGGTTTGAGTTACCTCTACTACAGTCATGGTGTTGAAGAATCAACGGAAAAATGAGAATGACTCTCGGGGCCTCCGCTGGCATCTCCCGTCGTACCTGTGCGAGTGCGGCACCATAGGTGGTATCTCCACCTCTGGCTCTGGACCGAGCCTCAGAAAATAGGCGTACACCATAGCTGCAGAAGGTGGAAGGATAGCAGTGAGTATATATCAGATGAACACAGAGAATGTAATGCAGAAAGCGTATAGTGTGTATAGTGTACAGAGAATGAAATGCAGAAAGCGTACAGTGTGTACAGTGTATAGAGAATGTAATGCAGAAAGCGTACAGTGTGTACAATGTGCCGATAATGTAAAGCAGAAAGCAGATTGTGTGTAGTGCAGTGTACAGTGTGTGTAGTATACAGGAAATGCAAAGAAAAAATGTAAAGCAGAAGGGTAGGACGTACCTCCCAGGCCCTCTAGTTGCCTCCTAGCAGATGCTCGCTCGAGAGGGAGGTCGAGCTCATGTACCCGTATAGTGTGGCCAAGCCTGCGCCGCCCCAGTCGTAGAATTGGACGTGAGACAGGTCCATCAAGGAGCTTATGAGGTAGAGCCCGACAGTGTTCTCCCAGTCGGTGAACATATTAGTGCCAAACAGAAACATGAGAAAACCCCGGGCGTAGTACTCGGTCTCCTCGCGGGTCGTCGGCGTCGTCCCTCGGATATGATCAGCGAACCATGTATATCGCACCATTCCTGATCAGGAGATGGGTGGGCGAATCCCCAGCAAGTAGATCTGAGCGGCCTCCCACTCGCCCATGTCTGTGTCATAAGGAATCGGATGACCCCCTACTGCTATGGCGGTGAGCATAGAGAAGTCAAAGCTAGTCATCATCATCTCCCCTGCTATAGAGAAGTGGAGGGAATCGGTGGTATCCCACCACCTCTCTACTAAAGCGCCCAGTAGAGGCCGGCTCGCAATGAGATGTGAGAGCCCCATGCAAAATGCGCCGAAGCTGGCCTCGTCGATGATGTGACGGACGGCGTCAGGAAACTCCATATACCACTCCCTCGCGGAGATGGTTCCATATCCTTGAATAGCATGTGAATCCCCTTGTAAACAAGACAAGCAGATGCAAGGCAGTGTAAGAAATATAGTGCAAGGGCATGTTCAGGACAAACAGATGGAAGGCAGTGTAAGAAATATAGTGCAAGGGCATGTTCAGGACAAATAGATGCAAGGCAGTGTAAGAAATACAGTGCAAGGGTATGTTTAGGACACGTAGATGCAAGGCAATGTAAGAAATACAGTGCACAAGTGTGTTTGGGATGAACAGATGAAAGGCAATGTGAGCTATACAAGAAATGTAACCTACATTGCGGAAAATAAAAAGAAAGTGTATACCTCGGAGGCGCCATGGGATAAATGTGACTCTGGCTCGCGTAGCAGGAGGTCCTCCGGTGCACCTCGCGCAAACCCCTTGAACTGGCGGATGCTATCGGGAGGTAGCACTGTACCTCGGGATAGTACGTTGTTGGGTCGAATGGTCGAATACTGAGTGGCAATGGCTCGAACTCTGGATCCATCTCCATCCTCGGAGGAGCTCCGTCGTGTGGGATGTCATCCGCCATCTCGAGGAAAGATGAGAAAATGGTCGAAAATGTGGGAAATGGGCGGGAATGCCAAAAGTCAACAAAAAGTCAACTTCGAGGGAGGAAAAATGGAAGAAAAGGTCAGGGCTCAGAAGACGGCACTGAAATCAAGGGTAACTCAAGGGAAACAAACCTCGAGTGATGGAAGTCAAGAGGGAAGTACTGAAATCACTTTTTAATCGGTTCAAAACGAAGTGTGCAAAGAGGTTTTAGCAAATCGGACATTTGTGGGATGTTTGAAAATGCGTATAAAGTGTGGATCGGAAGGAGAAAATGGTCTAGAGCAAAAGGGGAGGGATTTTCGGGTTTGAGGAAGTGAGGAAATAGGGTTTGAAGCCCTATATTTAAAGGCCCATGGTGAAATGCCAAAAATGCCCTGAATCTGTCATCGGTGGCCGATGACCACCATTTGTGGCCGATGGCATTATTTTGTCGCTGATGGGTGGCTGGTGGCTTCCCAGAGTGGCCGGCAGGCCTCTGATGCTCTCCTTGGAGGGTGTTTTGTTGTTTTGTGCCTTGATCCCTTAAGAAAGTGCAAGGGAAGAACATTTTTTTTAAGCTCAAGTGGCCTCTGCGGAAGCTCTAAACTGTGTTTTCAGTGTGTGGTACTCAACACAAACAAGGTGTATCCTTTTAAATTCTTGCAACTCCTCCGAGAGGTAGGTTGGAGGTTGCGATCGAGTCGTTTTTACCGTGCACCGTTTTTGTCATTACATAAAGCACATGTCTCTTTGTCATTGCATGGAACATGCCTTTCACTTGAGGTTTTGCATTGTTTCTTATTCGCATAGAGCATGCATCTTATACTTTAACATGAGGTATGCTTCTACTTGGGCATTAAACATGTGTTTTGAGCTTTACTGTGTAACATGCTTGTCATAAGATATGTATTGTCATCATCTCGCATGGAAAGTGCTTGCATGGCATTACCTTGTATATGCTCTCACATTCGCATGAAAATGTTTGTGTCTGTTGTATAGAGCATGAGTTTGCTAGTATGGCATAAAATATGCATCTTGATATTGCATGGAGCATGCCACAATTTTTGTTGCATAGAATATGCACTTCTCATCTGCACACAACATGCATTTGTTTATCGAGCATGGAGCATGCATTTGTCACCTTTGCATAGAATATGCACTTCCCACCTTTGCATAGAATATGCATGTTGCGTTGTATTGCATTGTACATGCCCTTAAATACGCATAAAAAATGCTCGTACCTGTTGCATAGAACATGTGTTTGGTATTTAGTATAGAACATGTTGTTAATCTTGCATGGAGCATGCATTCCTATCTTGCTATATCTGTTAAGTTTCTTTCTTATGTAGGCACAATATTGTATGTACGGTTCATTCAAAGCTGGTGCAACCAGACGATATTGTATGTACGGTTCATTCAGAGGAATTCTGGGTAAGATCATTCCTGTCCTTTGAACACCTTGCTTTGGTTAGAAGTATTCGGGTACGCCTGGTGCTTACACCACACCTTGCTTTGGTTAGAAGCATTCGGGTACCCCCGGTGCTTACACCACACCTTGTTCTGGTTAGAAGCATTCGGGTACACCAGGTGCTTACACCGTACCTTCTTTGGTTAGAAGCATTGGCGTCGTGTGCCCGATGTTTATACCTTCTTTGGTTAGAAGCATTGGGACGTGTGTCTGATGTTTATACCCCCCTCTTTGGTTAGAAGCATTGGGTCGTGTGCCCGGTGTTTATACCTTCTTTGGTTAGAAGCATTGGGTTGTGTGCCCGACGTTTATACCTTTCTTTGATTAGAAGCATTGGGACGTGTGTCCGATGTTTATACCACCCCTTCAGTTAGAAGCGTTTGGAACGTATTCCAACGTTTATACCTTCTCTGGTTAGAAGCATTCGGGTACGCCTGGTGCTTACACCGTACCTTCTTTGGTTAGAAACATTGGGTTGTGTGCCCGATGTTTATACCTTGCTTTGGTTAGAAACATTGGGACGTGTGTCCGATGTTTATACCACCTCTCCGGTTAGAAGTGTTTGGATTGTGTTTCGACGCTTATACCGCCTCTTTGGTTAGAAACATTAGAACGTGCTCTGATGTTTATACCACCCTCCGGTGTTTGCACCGCTCTCTTTTCCCTCTCGCGTGTGGCACGTTAGGACGCTTTGGTTAAATGCATCTGGACGGATTCCAATGCCTATACTGCTCTTTGTTTTGGTTGCATAATGGTTGGATGTGTTTCATTTGTTATTACTGTTCTACCTTAGGATGTGTCCCTAGGTTCACACCATCCTGCTCCTTGCGTGTGCCACATGTTGAGATCTTGTTTCCCGCCTCGGGTGCACCCAGCGGTTGTTGTTTTTTATCTTTCCTGCGTGATGCGTAGTTAAGCTTGCATAATTTTCTTACATCATTTCTGCATGAAATGTGGTTTGGTTCATGTTTACTTGCTTATGTACGAGTTTACTGTAGCGTTTCTTTGCATGGCATTTGCATCTAGATGTTTTGTTACAGTCTCATTGCATGATCATAAGTTATGTTCTGTATCATGCATATCATTTGCATCTTGCCCCAGAACTACGTTGGTTTGATTCCTTGCAAAGGGATACGTAGGCAGCCTGGGGGCGCAACCATTCTTTGTTTGATTGCTTGTTTGTCTAAGTCTTCGGCCTTGTTAAAAATGGGTTGTCTCTAGGCTTTGACATTCACTTCCGTCATTTCATGAGTTCCAAGTTCTGTCAAAGAGGGGCAACTGTAGACACCCCATTTTTGACCGTCCTTAAGACTTGGACGTCATCATTTGAACACCCGATGATTGTGCTCGCTCGTGTTCGTTTTGAGTCCTTGAAGGTCTCGGCTAAGCGCCTTGCCTTGGAGGCTCTAATCTTGTCTGTTTTGTGCTTGGTTGTGGGCCAAGAGCTTGTTGCTTCACTTCTGGAGGAGAGGGTGACCTGTCGGCCATCCCCTTAGCCTGCCGACCATGACTTTTGCCTGCCGGCCACTAGTGGTGGCCGGTCGGCTATGTTGATGGCCGGTCGGCTACATTAATGGCCGGTCAGCCACTAATGATGGCCAACGGCCATTTTTCTCCTTTTTCAGATATTTATTTGCCAGCTGTGCCAGCTGTTATTCACTGATGCTCATCTCCATACACGTGTATGGAGGGATGATTGCAAGCCTTTGGCTTGATTTTCTATATAAGGGGGGGGGGGGTCTCTCCCCTATTTTGAGAGGTTAGACAATTTGGAGCAAATTTTTCTCTCTCTAGAATTCTCTCTCTCTTCTTGTTTTATGCTTGAAAGTGAGAATTCTCTACACTTTTGCACTAAGACCCTTAACCAAACATCTTCATCTTAGAGCTGAGGTTCTTTGAGGCTTGGTTTGAGCTTCTAAGGGTGGTTTAAGCTCAGAATTGTGACTGATTTTGTGTTGTGCTTCAAGAGGTGAGGGACTTGCCTTGTAAGCTTTGTTTTAGTTGTTTGCTTTGCCATCTTTTTACACTGTTTTGACCTGGTTTTTCAACCCTAAAAAACTCTGTTTTTAAGGTTTCAAAATGGAGGTTTAAGTCTTGGTGAGTTAGGGGGGGTTGTCTCTTCTTTTGCTCTTTGGCTTGTGAAGCCTTTTGTGCCATTTCTTACCACCTTTAAATCAAATTTTTTGGGCCTTTAAACCACTGAAATTCAGAGTTATTTCAGTGGTAAAAAGTATGTTTTGAAGTCCAAAAATGGAGGGGTTAGCGTTTCCTCTTTGTGCATCTCTTGCATGCCTTGTTAGCTTCACATGTTAGCTTGATTTCGTAGCTTGTGTTAGCTTAGTTCAAGCATGTTTTAGGCTCTGTTTTTGAATGTTTCAACTCTGTTTTGGGTTGGTTGGAGCATTTATTGCTTGCTTTTTGTACCTGTAGTACAATTATGCTTACTAGTCTAGCATGCTTAATGGTTTAGCATATTTTTGTAGCTTGTGTTAGCTTAACTTCAAGTTGTTTTAGCTACTATTTTGGCCTACTTTAACTCTGTTTTGGGTTGGTTAGGTCCTTCGAGGCTTGTGTTGCATGGCTATAGTGTAATGGTCTTCACTAGCTCATTGTTTTGAGGCTTTAAGCATGAAATGTTTGAGTGGATTGCATGTTACAGTGTCATTTAACATGTGATTTCAGTGTATATAGCTCTATCACACTCTCACTTATTTCATTCTTTCATTACTTTTGAGAGTTATGTCTTGAGTCTTGTTTGCGAGCTAACATTAGAGCATGTTTTTCTAGCCTTTTATGCTTCAATCTTAACATGTTTTAGCCACTGTTTTGGCATGTTTTAACTCTGTCCAGAGCTGGTTTGGTCAGTTGAGCGCGGTATTGCATGCCTCTAGTGTAGTGCTCTTCACTAGTTTGATTCTTTTGGCTCTTAACATGTTGTGCTTGTGTTGCTTGCATGATTTAGTGTCTTTTTTGCATGCTATATTAGCACTGAAATGTCTGCAACCTCCCTCTATTCTTCACTTTTTAATTTGTTTTGAAAGTGACCTTGAGCCCCTTATTGGCTTGAGTGTCGAATTGAGGCTCTTATGCCTAATGGTTTTAATCCTCTCTTGAGGGTTTCTACTAACGAACAACAGAAGACCTCTTTCATGCTCAAGGCACTTGTGGCTTAGGCCATCTTTCCAATTAGAGGACTCTCACTTTGGACTTAACCGGTTAAAGGACTAATCGGTAATGTAAAATGTGTAAACAAAAGATGACAAGTAAAACTTGAGCAAGTTAAGCATGTTGTGTTGCATTGCATGTGTTTGGATCGGATGTTAATCCAAACACAAGAAATGTGGGATGTTTCATACTCAAAGTGATTAAATGTGCCACATTTCTTGGTCGCTGTCACCCTTGATCGTGCATGATAGGGTGGTGGTCCTTTGAGTCTTATTTGTGCATTCATTAAGCTTGTACAAGCTTGAATCTTTGGCCATCATGCATTGAAAATGCTTAATTGGTGGCTTAAGAGCCAAGTGCCATACTCCTTTGAGCTTGAGAAATGATAAGGAGGGTGGCAATACACACATTTCTTGAAAAATGCATTGTTTTGCCTTTGTTGCTTTCTGTTGCAGCAAAAACAGAAGTCTGGAACAAGGGGTGGCCGACCGGCCACTTAAACTAGCCGACCGGCCAGTTAAGGTGGCCGGCAGCCACTTTTTGTGGCCGACCGGCCACCAGTCAATTTTTGTGCCCGACCGGCCACCAGTCAATTTTTGTGCAAAAGTGTTCCTGTGTTGGAGCAGAGGCAATCTGGAATATTGGTACAGTGTTCAGCGATCACAATGAGTGCAAACAAAGGCAACCGGTGGCAAGGCGATGGATTTTCGGGAGGAAGCAACCGAGCATGCATGTCTCCCTCGCCCTCGAGGCCACTTAATTGCTTTATTAGCTAGTTGTAGCTAATTAATACATGTGTTATAATTAATTAGTTTAATATGTTTTGTAATATTTTTAATTAGCTTAGCATAGCTAGTTATTCGATTGTGTTGTAATAATTAGTTAACTAGATTAGTTAATTAGTTTCGTTTTGTAATAATTAGCTTAGCTTAGTATAGCTTAGCTTATTCATTCGGACCCTCCTTCGAGAGGGCATAATGTTGTAATAAGTGTACGTGCATGTGTGCATGTCTTCCAACCCCACTTCTTTGTCCCTTTTATTTAATCGCTTTCGATGGTTAGATTAGGGATCATTTTTCAATTAGCATACCTTATGCTTACATGTTTGCATCCATTCATTTGTCTTGCATGCACCGAGGCTCGGCGCATCGTTGAAACTGCATTGTATTTCAATACACTTCTTTGAATACGTGTTTATCACATGTTGTTCAAATCAAATAATATGCCATATTAGTAGTCGAGCCTATTAATTGCATTATTGCATGTGTTGCATTAGGTATCTTGTATAGTTAGGATCATGCATTGTTTCTAACTAGTTTTTTGTTTTGGGCTTGAGTACTCAGTAAGTTTTAAGCTTTAGCATACTTGCATGAGTGTGAGTGATGCCATGTTTCGCATGCTTGCCATAAGGCTATGTGCTTATTTGCTAAATTGCATGAATGCTTGTGGATGAAGGCTTTATTGCTTGAATTGGAATAGTTCAACGAATGTGTGTTTTAAGCCCACTTTGCGAAGTGGCAAATCATCATGTTTTAAGCCCACTTGAGGGTGGCAAATTCAAACCATTTTTGAAAGCAAACATGAGTTGAATTGTTCCAAATCTTGCGACTTAGTCTATACTTGCTTTCACATTGTAAAGTTAGCTAATAACCGGAACAAGAACGCATGTGTTTATAAAACAACATATCATGATTAGTAGAGGCTGACCTTTTGATCAGGCGAGCGGGGGTGCTCATTTCAGAACCTTCCCCTCTCGTACCCAAGTTCCCGAGCCGAAACAACTTTGGTGATGACGGACACGTGGCCTTTGGCATGAGTCAGGGTTTCCTAAATTTCCCCAAAACAAAATATTTAGGTGGCGACTCTGTAATCTGGCAAAGCAGTCCAGTTTTGGCATTATTTGATTCAAAATCGATTTTCCAAAATGATTTGTCGGATTGGACTCTTTGGTGCTTATCATTCTCGCATCGCACTTTGTGAGATTAGATTCAGAACTGTGATAGGAGTCCGAACTATAGGACCAATTCGAGCTCTCTGAAAGGGGGCGCGAAGAAAGTCGAGTCTACTGTTAGTCAAGGTTGGTCATACATGACCACAAAAGGTTCAAAGAGCAGTGAAGCAAAAGCAAAGCCGCTTGCGTGAGGCAACTCTGGTTAATCTCTCAAAACATGGTTTCTCATTGTTCACTGGGGCTGGGTTGCACATCCCGCTGTTCACCTACATACATAAATATAAGCAGTGAGCTAATGCTTAGTGAATAATACTAGAGTAAAGAGGTTAATGAATGAGATTCATTCGTGAATAGGTCATACTTATAATTTAAACAGTTGAACTACTATTTCCATTCATATTAGATTTATAGACCATAACGAGCAAAACGACCTCGGGTCCAACACATCACATTCATGTACAAAACGACCTCAGGTCCATCGCACACAAAACGACCTTGGGTCCATCTATACAAAACGACCTCGGGTCCAATACTCATTCATAGACCAATTTCAGGTCTAATGGATAATGGATCCATGTATCAATAACCATCGATCCTTCATGTCATAATACTAAACGACCTTGGGTCCAACATTCTCATATCCATAGCTATGCGTCGCATCCGTATTTATACTCAAAATGACCTTTGGTCCAATCAATTCTTTATTCAAAACAACCTTTGATCCATTCATCAATCATACAAAACGTCCTATGGCCCAATTCATGTAAAAGATGACTTTTAGTCTATCTTGTTAAACATTCCAAATGGCCTTAGGCCCCATCTATGTCTTCGTCAAATATACCAAATGGCCTTAGGCCCATTTTCCATTTTCAAAACATTCATTTTACAGATTCTTTCACAAAACGGGCGGATATAATACTCATTCATAAGTTTAGAAATTACCACGTAGACAACATTTAGGAAATAATCCATATGCAAAAATATCTTTACTAAGATATTACTTCCAGTGATCCGGTGCTTGATTCGCCCTTGCGCTTGACCCTACATAATTCATAACACCTTGGGTCATAATTCAATTCATTCCGTTCTTTAAGTCGTATAATGTTCTTAGGCTTCTTTCATGCTCTTTAATTCATTTAGAATGTCCAATGCATGCCTAAGAGTGCTTAGAAGTGAAAGAGAATGGAAAACAAAATATAAAATGCCTTTACAAAATTTCTGAAATAGGGTCCTCCGCTTGAGCATAACTTCTGCCACTCAAGCGGACCCTTTTTGTTTACAGAAGTACTGGTTGCCTCGTTTTTGCGCTCGAGCGTGACTTCAGATGCTCGAGTTGAGAGTCAAGACATGTGACTTGGCGCTCGAGCATGACTCCTTCCGCTCGAGAGGACATCAATATCTGGAAAAGTTCTGAGAGTTAGAATTTCATGCTCGAGCAGCGCTTTCCCCGCTCGAGCAGACCCGACGAATTCTAGAATCTCTAGAACCGAATTTGAAGCTCAATCTTGATGTTTAAAGGCCTAAACTTCATGTTTTTGGTTCAAAAACATGGGAACACATTATATAACATGAGGACATAAGCAATGTGAGACTAATTGTTCAAAATCATGGTCCATTTCCAAAAATCATTTTGAATCCTTTTCATA
This sequence comes from Camellia granthamiana, assembly GCA_036172215.1. Lineage (NCBI taxonomy): Eukaryota > Viridiplantae > Streptophyta > Magnoliopsida > Ericales > Theaceae > Camellia > Camellia granthamiana. The sequence goes on from CM069912.1 coordinate 107,638,344, forward strand.
AGTTTGAAAACTCATGCATTCAACCTCACACAAGCTCCATATTTTCATCAATCATGCATGCATGTTAATTCTTGTCTCCAATTCTATTTCAAATGGCACAAATGATACTTACAATCATGAAACTATGAAAATTATGCATGCATGTAAAATTTGGTGCTCAATTCTTCATGTTCATCATGCCTCATGCTAGATTATGCAAATTTATGGCAAATTCTAAACATGCATGTACATATAGACTTCAATCCCATCATAATCAATTCAATTCATGGTCTTGATTACCATTTAACTTTGAATTCACAAAATTACAAACTCAAACTCATGAATTTACTCACCTAAGACTTCCAATCTCCCAAATCCTAGCTAATTCTTGAGCCTAGCCTCCAAATTCCCAAGCTCTTATCTGAAATCTCTAATTTGAGCTCTCTCTCTCTCTCTCTCTCTCTCTCTCTCTCTATAATCGGCACACACATTCTCTCTCTCTCTCTCTCTCTCGAGTGTAACTTCAACTATAATGAGCTCAAAAGAAGGAAATGAGTGTATATAGGCCTATTTATAGGCTTGGCTAATCAATTTGATTAAGACTAAGTAATGGTGCTTTAGTTTAATCATTCTGACTCTAATTACTTTGATCCGAATCAATTTTCAATTAAATTTCACTGTAGGCTCTAAAAATTACGCTAATTACAATGGCATAGTCAATTTCAGTTTTTGACGTCTCTACGGCCTTCAATTTAAATCCTAAAGCAGAAAATCAAACAAATTTTCCTACGGTGAACAGATAGAAATACAAAAACACATATAATCATGTAATTATTACTCAAAACCATATCAAGCATATAATCATAATCATAATCATAATTAAGATCAATTAGCATAAAACGGAACAGGGTGATCACAATCTTCCCCCTTTTGGGAATTTTGGTCCTCCAAACTTATTTTACCTTCGTCTGGAAACAAATGTGGATAGCGTAGTCGCATCTCATCCTCTTTTTCCCATGTAGCGTCCGTTCCATAGTGTTCTTTCCATTCTACTTTTACCATCGGGATGGACTTGCTTCTCAACTGTTTCACTTGCGGGTCGATGATTTGTTCTGGCCATTCTGTGTATTCCATGTTTTCATCAAGCGCTATTCGTTGATAGTCAATCATGTGGAACGGATCTCGGAGATAGCCTCTCAACATTGACACATGAAATACGTTGTGCATTTGTTCCATTCCCGGCGGTAAGGCAACTCTATAACCAACCGGGCCAAGCTTTTCTAGAATTTGGAATGGCCAATGTAACGAGGTGATAGTTTACCCTTTTTATCGAATCTTAATTGGCCTTTCATTGGATTCACGCGGATGAACACATGATCACCAACCTCATACTCAAGGGGCTGTCTTCTAACATCTGCGTAACTCTTCTGTCGGCTCTGAGCTGTCTTAATCCTTTGTTGAATGATTTTAACTTTATCAGTAGTTGTCTGCACAAGCTCAGGCCCAAGCAAGACTCTATCCCCAACTTCAGTCCAGCACACTAGAGATCTACATTTTCGGCCACACAAAGCTTCATACGGTGCCATGCCAATACTGGAGTGGAAACTATTATTATATGCAACTTCAACTAGTAGTAGATAAGTCTCCCAACTCCCTTGAAAATCCAACACACACATTCGGAGCATATCTTCTAGAGTCTGTATAGTCCGTTCTGATTGCCCATCAGTTTGTGGATGAAATGCTGTACTAAGCCTTAACTCTATTCCCATTGCTGCTTGAAGACTCTTCCAAAATCTAGACACAAATTTCGGATCTCTATTCGGCACAATAGACACTAGAACTCCATGTAAACAAACAATTTCATCAACATAAATTGTAGCTAATCGGTACACATCATACATAGATTTCATAGGCAAAAAGTGTGCAAATTTAGTTAGTCTATCAACTATAACCCAAATGGAATCCATACCTCTAGGTGTCCGAGGTAGGCCAACAACAAAATCCATGGTTATATGCTCCTATTTCCATTCTGGAATAGGGAGAGGGTGGAGTAGACCTGCTGGTTTCTGGTGTTCAGCCTTAACTTGTTGACATTGAAGACATTTAGACACATACTCTGCAATTTCACATTTCATGTTTGGCCACCAATAACTCTGTTTTAGGTCTTGGTACATCTTGTTGCTACCTGGGTGCATGGCGAACATTGATTTATGAGCTTCATTGAGAATTCTCCTCTTTAACTCGGGAATATTCGAAACACACAATCTGTCTTGGAATTTCAGCACCTTGTTTACCACACTATATCCCGGTCTCGGATTCATTTCAAATTCATCAACTATCTTTTTAAGGAATTCATCCTCCTTTTATTTCTGTTTAATCTCATCAATGATTGCTGGTTCGGCTGAAATGGCGGCTATCAATCTGCCTTGTTCATGTAACACCACTTCAATCCCGGACTTCTCAAAATCTTGCAAGATCACTTTTTGTTCAGTAAGTAAACAAGCCAAACTCCCCATCGATTTTCTGCTCAAGGCATCAACAACTGTATTGGCTTTCCCAGGGTGATATTGAATCTGAAGGTCATAGACTTTTATCAGTTCAAGCCACCTTCTCTGTCGCATATTCAACTCTTTCTGAGTGAAGAAGTACTTTAGACTTTTATGATCCGTATAAACTTCACATTTTGGCCCATACAAGTAATGCTACCAAATTTTCAAAGCAAATACAGCTGCGGCTAATTCTAGGTCATGTGCTGGGTAGTTCTTCTTATGTGGTCTTAATTGTCGAGAGGCATAAGCAATTACCCATCCATCCTGCATTGACACACCCCAGACCCTTATAAGATGCATCACTGAAAATCACAAAGTTTTCCATACCTGTGGGCAGTGTTAGCACTGGTGTAGTCATCAATTTTGTTTTCAGTTCTTGGAAGGCGGATTCCCTTTCATCATTCCATTCAAAGGGTTGCCCCTTGCGTGTCAATTGAGTGAGGGGCACAGCTATTTTGGAAAAGTTCTTGACAAACCTTCTGTAATACCCAGTTAAGCTGATGAAACTGCGGACTTCAGTTACATTTGTTGGTGTAGGCCAATTTATAATTGCCTCAATCTTCTGTGGGTCTACTGAAATCCCATCTCTGTTATGACGTGCCCTAAGAAAACAACTTCATCCAACCAAAATTCACATTTCGTAAGTTTAGCAAATAATTTCTTCTCTCTAAGCATTTGCAAGACAGTTCTCAAATGTTGTTCATGTTCAAGTCTTCCCTTTGAATATATTAGGATATCATCAATAAAAACCAAAACAAATTCGTCAGGGTAAGGCTTAAAAGTTCGATTCATAAGATCTATAAATGTTGTAGGGGCGTTAGTCACTCCAAACGGCATAACAAGAAATTCATAGTGACCATACCTCGTTTTGAATGCAGTCTTCTCAACATCATCTGCCTTCACCTTCAATTGGTGGTAGCTGGATCTCAAATCAATTTTCGAAAAGGCTTGTGAACCCTGTAACTGATAAAATAAATCATCAATTCGAGGCAATGGATATATATTTTTGACCGTTACCTTGTTGAGTTCCCAGTAATCAATGCACAAACGTAAGGTTCCGTCTTTATTCTTTACAAACAACACGGGAGCACCCCACGGCGAAGTGCTTGGTCGAATAAACCCTTTATGTAATAGGTTTTGCAACTATTCTTTCAATTCTTTCATTTCAGGAGTAGACATTCTATAGGGAGCTTTTGAGATAGGCTGGCTGCCGGGGACAACATCAATAGCAAACTCTATTTCCCTATCTACTAATCCACCTGGTAGTTCATTAGGAAATACATCCGGAAATTCTCGAACAATAGGAATATTATTCAATTCAACATTCATGGATTGTTCGGACAACACACTACACAAGTATCCCTAACACCCTTTCCTGATCAATTTACATGCTTTCATTGCAGATATCAAATAAGGTGGAGGCACTAACCCATTTCCCACAAATTCAAATTCAACATGCTCTGGTGGTTTAAACACAACCCATTTTTTCATACAATTAATAGTGGCACAATATTTCGATAGCCAATCCATACCCAGAATTATATCAAAGTGTCGAATATCCAAGGGTAACAAATCCATATACAGAATAGTATTGCTAATTCGTATGTCACAAACACGATACACAGATGCATATAATACAGATTCCCCAGATGGAGCAGATACACATAGCAAATATGGCAATGTTTCTAGGGGTCTAGTCAATCTAGATGCAAATATAGTAGACACAAAGGAATGTGTTGAGCTGGAATCAATTAACACGAAAGCATCTTGATTGCATATAGAAATAGTACCTGAGACAACGGCTTCAGTGTTCCGTGTGTCACCTCGGACAAGTGCAAAAACTCTCCCTTGCCTCATTGTGTCTCTAGTGGCAACAGGCCTCGTAGTATTACTCGGCTTTGGGATAGATCCGGTCGAACTAACAGTTGGTCTTCCATCTTTTTGTTGTTCAGTTCGGTTGCAATCCCTTGCCATATGCCCCATTTCCCCACATCTATAACATGCCCCCAGAGATACAGTAACACACTCCATGATGCCTTTTACCACATTGAGTACATATTGGTGCCGTGTTCCTGGTGGAGCTCGAAGTACTTGAGGACCCCGTGTTTTGTTTCTTTGATAGTTTATTTCCTGTGAAAAAGCCTTGTCTTTTGACCTTCTAGTCGGCTGGTGGCTTGCCTCTGTTGGCCATGTTAGTTTCTGACATTAAGGCTATGTCTAACACATCAACATAGGTGGGCAATTTCAGCACATTCACCCTTTCTTGAATGTCATTCCGAAGACCACCTTCAAACTTCCTTGCGGTGTCAACCATGTATGGGGCGAATCTAGCCAACTCGGTGAACTAGGCTTCATATTCTACCACGGTCATATTGCTTTGCCTTAATCCTTCAAATTCTGAAACCTATCACGAACACACTGAGGGAAGTATTTCTCGTAAAAGAGTGCAAGGAACTGTGTCCAATCAATGCCCTTGTTATCATCATGGACTAATAGCCACCACCTTCTCGCTTCATCTTTTAATGTGAAAGTGGCCAATTGTACCTTTTGTGTCTCTAGACATGGAAATACCTCAAATAATTTTTCAATACCAAGAACCCAAGCTTTAGCCTTCAATGGGTCTGCACCTCCATGGAACATCGGTGGCTTCATTTTCTTGAATTCCTTGGTGAGGACCATTGTTCGGTCATCATTTTGCATATCCGATATAGGTTGTATCGGAGGCAGCGGCTGTGGATGTTGCCATTGCTGTTGTTGCCTTAGCGTTTCCGCCATGTCTTGTATCATTCTTTCCATTCGGTCTAGCTGGTTAATGGAGGACTCTTCTAGCTCATCAGCTCTTGTTCTCACCATTATCTAATGAGACTTGCATTATATTTCACATAGAAAATATGCACAATATTCATATACAAAAGAGAACATTCATGCAGTTAGGCAACAATTATATACATCATACAGTTACATTCTTCAAATCACTTAGCAATTCCCCATTGTATCCAAGCATATAATTATCACATGAATGCAACTTAGATCTTTTCTAGACACTCTATTGCTCATTTGGACAAGTGTGTGAGTTATTACTCGTGTTCTAATACCACTCTATCATGACCCCAACTTGCCCCTATGGATTAGAGTCATAACCGGCCAGTAATCACGAGATTATCTACGGCCTCAGTCAAAAATCCAAACGTATTTAATAATAGGGGGCCAAATTGCGGAAGAAAATTTTATAAGATTGTCCGTTGAGCTATGCATACATGGCTTAACCAAACATTCATACATTCACATAATAACTCACACCATATGCATATTCACATTAAGTAGGCCATACATACACCCAGGATTATTCAAAACTAGTGTTAACAGAAGTTCAGATTATACACCAGGTTAGTCAAGGTTGGTTATACATGACCACAAAAGGTTCAAAGAGCAATGAAGCAAAAGTAAAGCCTCTTGCGTGAGGCGACTTTGGTTAATCTCTCAAAACATGGTTTCTCATCACTCACTGGGGTTGGGCTGCACATCCCGCTGTTCACCTACATACATAAATATAAGTTGTGAACTAATGCCTAGTGAATAATACCAGGGTAAAGAGGTTAATGAATGAGATTCGTTCGTGAATAGGTCATACTTATAATTTAAACAGTTGAACTACTATTCCCATTCATATCAGATTTATAGACCATAACGAGCAAAACGACCTTGGGTCCAACACATCACATTCATGTGCAAAACGACCTCAGGTCCATCGCACACAAAACGACCTTGGGTCCATCTATACAAAACGATCTCGGGTCCAATACTCATTCATAGACCAATTTCAGGTCTAATGGATAATGGATCCATGTATCAATAACCATTAGTCCTTCATGTCACAATACTAAACGACCTTGGGTCCAACATTCTCATATCCATAGCTATGCGTCGCATCCGTATTTATACTCAAAATGACCTTTGGTCCAATCAATTCTTTATTCAAAACGACCTTTGGTCCATTCATCAATCATACAAAACGGCCTGTGGCCCAATTCATGTATAAGATGACTTTTAGTCTATCTTATTAAACATTCCAAACGGCCTTAGGCCCCATCTATGTGTTTGTCAAATATACCAAACGGCCTTAGGTCCATTTTCCATTTTCACAACATTCATTTTATAGATTCTTTCATGAAACAGGCAGATAGAATACTCATTCATAAGTTTAGAAATTACCACGTAGACAATATTTAGGAAATAATGCATATACAAAAATATCTTTACCAAGATATTACTCATAGTGATCCGGTGCTTGATTCGCCCTTGCGCTTGACCCTACATAATTCATAACACATTGGGTCATAATTCAATTCATTCCATTCTTTAAGTCGTATAATGTTCTTAGGCTTCTTTCATGCACTTTAATTCATTTAGAATGTCCAATGCATGCCTAAGAGTGCTTAGAAGTGAAAGAGAACGGAAAACAAAACATGAAATGCCTTTACAAAATTTCTGAAATAGGGTCCTCTGCTCGAGCGGACCCTTTTTGTTTGCAAAAGTACTGGTTACCTCGTTTTTGCACTCGAGCGTGACTTCAGACGCTCGAGCTGAGAGTCAAGACATGTGACTTGGCACTCGAGCGTGACTCCTTCCGCTCGAGTGGACATCAATGTCTGCAAAAGTTCTGAGAGCTAGAATTTCACGCTCGAGCGGCGCTTTCCCCGCTCGAGCAGACCCGACGAATTCTGGAATTTCCAGAACTGAATTTGAAGCTCAATCCTGATGTTTAAAGGCCCAAACTTCATGTTTTTGGTTCAAAAACATGGGAACACATTATATAACATGAGGACGTAAGCAATGTGAGACCAATTGTTCAAAATCATAGTCCATTTCCAAAAATCATTTTGAATCCTCTTCATAAGTTTCAAAACTCATGCATTCAACCTCACACAAGCTCCATATTTTCATCAATCATGCATGCAAGTTAATTCTTGGCTCCAATTCTATTTCAAATTGCACGAATGATACCTACAATCATGAAACCATGAAAATTATGCATGCATGTAAAATTTGGTGCTCAATTCTTCATGTTCATCATGCCTCATGCTAGATTATGCAAATTTATGGCAAATTCTAAACATGCATGTACATATAGACTTCAATCCCATCATAATCAATTCAATTCATGGTCTTGATTACCATTTAACTTTGAATTCACAAAATTACAAACTCAAACTCATGAATTTACTCACCTAAGACTTCCAATCTCCCAAATTCTAGCTAATTCTTGAGCCTAGCCTCCAAATTCCCTAGCTCTTATCTCAAATCTCTAATTTGAGCTCCCTCTCTGTCTCTCTCTCTATAATCGGCACACACACACTCTCTCTCTCTAGAGTGTAGCTTCAGCTATGATGAGCTCAAAAGAAGGAATTGAGTGTATATAGGCCTATTTATAGGCTTGGCTAATCAATTTGATTAAGACTAAGTAATGGTGCTTTAGTTTAATTATTCTGAATCTAATTACTTTGATCCAAATCAATTTTCAATTAAATTTCACTGTAGGCTCTAAAAGTTACGCTAATCACAATGACGTAGTCAATTTTAGTTTTTGACGTCTCTACGGCCTTCAATTTAAATCCTAAAGTAGAAAATCAAACAAATTTTCCTACGGTGAACAGATAGAAATACAAAAACACAAATAATAATGTAATTATTACTCAAAACCATATCAAGCATATAATTATAATCATAATTAAGATCAATTAGTATAACACGGAACAGGGTTATCACACCAAATGTATGGGACTAAGTGGAACACATGAATACTTTGTGGAGTTATTGTGCTACAAGTCCTCTAAATGAGATTTATAAATAAATCTTTTTTTTTATTATTAAATTTTTTGGAGTATATATTAGTGTAAACTCTACTTTCTTTATTTCTAGTAATAAAAAAATGAGATATTACAAAAAAAAAAAAAAGAAAAAAAGTAAATAAATAAAGAAAAATCAAGGTTTGACCATTGTAACAAAATAATAAATCCGAGGTTTTTAATTTTGTTAATTTAAATTCTAATCTTTTGATTTTTTTTTATAATTTAAACCATTTGTCTATTTTTTGGTAGATAAAACTAATGGAAAGAATGATATTTTAATCATTAAACTCAGTGGCGGAGGCACATTAGGTCGGGGGTCACGTGCCCCCTGGGTTTTGGGAATTTTTTTTTTAAACATAAAGAAAATATTTTAAATAAAAAAATTTATAAAATATTATTTAAAGTGAAATGTCAATGACATTTTAAAATTATGAGAATAATAATGATTATTTTGATTGAAAATAAAGAGATTATAATAAGTCATATTATTATTTATGAAAATTTCAATATAATGGCAGTGTCTATCATTATTGACATGCAAACATAATTAATTTCAATTAAGATATTGAATTTATTAGATTGTTAGTTACATTTGACATTTGGAGTTTATCCTCTATGTGTTTTTTTCCATCCATAACTAAAATAAACACTATATAAATTATAATCAAGCAACACATCTTCAATTATAAAAAAAAAAAAAAAAATTACAATAGGTCATAATTAATATCAGAATGAGTCATAACTAACTATTACTTAATATATAGTCATAACCAAAATAACAACTACAAGAAGTTATAACTAAATTATATCTAACACTATAACATGTTATAACTAAAGACTACGAAGATCATAATTGCAATATATGATAGACATTTTTTTTTGCGGTATGTTTTATAGAATTTCTCTACTAGAATATATCATTTCTATCTCAACTTATCTTCTTTTTTAACTTTCCAATCCATCTATAAAATTTAATCTCAAGTCTTTTAATTTAAAATTCACATTTATCCAAATGAACTCTTAATATTTAAGTTTAGTAATATCTAATTGTTATTTATTATGAAAAAAAAATAAATTAATGTTGTCATTAATTTGTACCCTCTCTCCACTGAATTCCTGACTACGCCACTGATTAAACTTAATGAAAAATTTTAGACATTTTATGCATATATACATTGAGTTTATTGACTAAAATATACTTTTTGGTCGATTTTACTTAACAGAATTATGTTGATGGTTTAGATTAAAAACTAATTATAAGATTAAAATTTAAATTGACAAAATTAAAAATTTTGAATTTATTTTGTTACAATGGCCAAATTTTAAGGGTCTTTTTGTAATTTTATATAAAAAAATAAAAATAATATTACGTTCACTTTCTGTGAAGTTTGGAGAAAGTATAGTTATTCTTTCGTTTTTTACGTTATTACATTAACTCCTTTTTAGTATAGATAAAGTGACTAAAACTAAAGTTGATGGTAGGTAAACAGTGAAATAATTATTGATAAATATACATTTTAATTAAAAATAAATGATAATATCATTTTTCATTCAAATAACTAATAAATTTATGATAAAAAGACCTAACTATTATGTTTCTTTAGACTTTAAAATACGTGAGGGTAATTTATCCAAAAATATAATAAATTTTTTGTTTATATAAATAGTTCATGTGATGGTTTAAACTAATGAAGTAGTAAAAAATTTGAGGACTTCGTCAAAAAGTTGGAAGGTAAAGAATAAAAATACGTACATAAATAATTTAACAGATTACTTTAAGAACATCTAAAAAATTCTAGAGGGAATTATCATCCAATTATACTTTCAAAAAAATATTACAAATATATGAAAGAATTTTAAATTATTATTATTATCAATATTTTTTTTATTAATTTATAGTTTATTTTTAAAACTTCTACTGATCTCACTGTAGGAATTTTTGGAATTAGCGATGTTTAAAAAACGCCACTATAAGCCTTAAAAACTCCGTTAAAGGCTAAAGTGACGTTTATAACTTTCATCGTAGATAGGGCTGTCGTCTTAGGTATATGACGTTTATAAAATGTCGCTATTGACTTTGGTCGGCGCTTTTTAAAACGCCGTAGATTCTCATACATCCATTATGTGAAAACCGTCACAGTTAAATGCTGATGTCATATTATGACATTTAGTGATGTTTTTTAAAAAACGCCATCTTTTCTCCTTTTTTTTTTTTTATAAAAAAAGAGCACTGCTATTTATAGAAAGAAAAAATATAAATAACTTTCATTTGCACTAAATCTGCAAAATAATACTTCTAAAAGAAAAAAAAATTCAACAAAATAAGGATTCAATTGTCAAATTGCACTATTAGCTAAATAAGGTCAAATATGAAAGTCAAGGATTCTATACAAAAAGCACATAAACTAAAAATAAACCAAACAAGTTTAATTCCTTTTCCAGATGGCTACAATTTTACATTTGACAAACAATAGAAGAATAATTGTAACATTTCCTACCTGTTTATATTTAACCACAAACCATACCCCTCCCCCCCCTCCCCCCCAACAAAAAAAAAATGATAATAAACCGTCACAAATATTGGATAACTCATTCATGGGCCAATGCTTATTTCAAGGAACAAGTTGGCCAATGCTCCTACAAAAAAACACTGTAATTAGTCATAAAAAAATAAAGAAACCAACAAAAAAAATAAAATAAAAAGAAATAAAAAGTTAGCAAATTATAATCATTGCCAATAATAAAGTTAGTAAAAAGTTAGCACATCAATCGCAATCTAGGTTCAAAACTCTCGCCTCCACCACCTGCAAACACCCACATTCAAAAAACTTCACGTTCATCACATAAATATATACTCATAAGAGAGATTACAGACGGCTCGAGTATGGAGAGCACCACCTGAACTGGTTAAAAGGTAAAAAAAAATGTTATTAATGCAAGAACACATTAATTATGTAGAAACAATAAATAATAAAATGAAGTAGCTATTTCACTACCGACAAACTATTCATTATTACTTGTGAAGATCAATTCCAGCCTTCTTATCCATAACTAAACATTGTTTAATTTTGCAATTTTGATCAAATAAATTAAAGAGTAAAAAATTAATTTTCTATTGAAAAAGGGAATTGAAATGGTCTAAGGAGATTTGATGCGTTTGAAAGAAAGATAGTTTTGGTTATGTAAAGCATGATTAATTCATCTTTAAACCAGCGTGTTCAACCTAAATCTTAAGTCCATTTTCAAAATTGTCCTAAGTTGATCAACATTCTTTCAGAGGCACTAACAATGCAACTATATAATCAGAAAAGCTTGATAATGTATTTAGCAAACTGTAGACACCCTATTTTTGACCGTCCTCAAGACTTGGACGTCATCGTTTGTGCACACGATGATTATGATTGCATGTGTTTGTTTTGAGTGCTCGAAGTCCTTGGCGGAGTGCCCTACCTTTGAGCCTTAAAATCATGTCTGTTTTGTGCCTTGTTTTGCACCAAAACCTTAGTTTTTCACACCCAAAACTCCAGTTCTTCAAACCTGAACACCTTGGGACCAACAGGCCACCTTTGGTGCCTTGCCAGCCACCACTATGCCTTGTCGGCCAGTGATGTGGCCTGTCGGCCACATTGGTGGCTTGCTGGCCACTGATGCCTTTTTGTAGATATTTTCTTGACAGCTGTTCCAACTGTTGGCACAATGAGCTTTATTACCATACATGTGTATAGACTGATTTAACTCAGCCAAATGCATGTTTTTCTATATATATGGGTGTCTTTCCCTATTTTTGAGGGTTAGAAAATTTGGAACCAAAATATCTCTCTCTCTCTCTAGATTTCTCTCTCTCTCTCTCTCTCTCTCTCTCTCTCAATTTTGTGCACACTTACCTAGTTATATCACTCTTTTGCATACACATCCTTAACCAAAATTGATCACCTTTGAACTGAGGTCTCTTAAGGTCTTGTTGGAGCTCTTGAAGGTGGTTTTGACTTGTATTTGTGCCTAAAGTTGTGCTTGGCTTCAAGAGGTATAACACTTGTCTTTTAAACTTGTTTTAGTACACTTGTTTCTCTATCTTTTCCCACTGTTTTTGGGTCATTTTTGAGCTGTAAAAATCTCTGTTTTAATGGCTGAAATTGGTGTTTTAAGCCATTTAAGGTTAGGTAGGTGTCTCACCCTTCTTTATTCTTTGCTTCTAAGGCTTTTGCACCTTTGTTTCCCACTTTTAAACCAACCTTTTTTGGGCCTTTAACCACTGAATTTTAGACTATTTTTAGTGGCAAAAAACATCTTTTGAAGTCCAAAATTGGAGGGGTTAGCCTCCCTTCCTTGTGTATTGTTTGCTAGCCAAGTTAACTCCATGTGTTAGCATGATTTTCTAGCTTTTTGTAGCTACATTCCAGCATGTTTTTGCCTTTGTTTCAGATTGCTTTAGCTCTATTTTAGGCTGTTTGAGTCAGTTAAGTCTTGTTTTGCATGGCTATAGTGTAAAAGTCCTCACAAGTTTGGTGTTTTAGGCCATTAGGCACCCTTTGTTTGAGTTGATTGTATGTTTTGGTGTTGTTTTGCACTTCATATCAGCACCTAAAGCTCTGCAACCTCCCTCATTTCTTCACTCTTTATTTGCTTTGAAGGTTGTTTCAAACTTGGGATTCTTTTAAGCTTGAGATTGAGGTTCATGCTTAATGGTTTAATCCTCTTTTGAGGGTTCATTACCAACGGCATGAAACTACTCTCATGCCTTAAACTACCCCTTGGTTAACACTTCTTTCACTTTAGAAAACTCTCACTAATGGACTTAATTGACTAAGTAATGGTTGGTAATTAAAATGAGTAAATAAAAGTGGAAAGTAAAATTATGCAAGGTAAGCATTTGTTTGTGTTGCATGTGTTCAATCGGACATTAATTAAACACAAGGAGATTTGAGGCATTTCACACTCAAAGTGATGAAATGTGTCAAATTTCCAAGGTCTCCATTGCCTTTGATCATGCATGATAGGGTGATGGTTGTTGAGTTTTATTTGTGCATTCATTAACTTGTACATCTTGGTTCTTTGGCCATCATGCAATGAAATAGCTTGATTGGTGGTTTTGGAATCAAGTGTATCACTCCTTTGAGATTGTTTTGATGATAAAGAGGGATACAGAGTACAAACAACTTGTGAGAATACCCTCTCTTTGCCCTGTTTGCTCTCTGTTGCAGCAAGGAAAGGTGTGTCATCAGTGGCCAGCTAGCCACTGCTACTGGCCGGCAGGCCATCAGTGTTGGACGACATCCCCTCAATGGTGGCCAGCCGGTCACCACTTCTGGCCTGCCGGCCACCAATGAATTTTGAGCAGTATACTTGTGAGGCATGACAGAGTTGATTTGGAGAAAGAAACAGTACAAGGGTTGTGCGAACAGAGGCTTCCGAGGGCAAACAACGGATGTTCTTCGGGTGGAAACCGAGCATGCATGGGCCTCCCTCAATTCTCGAGACGAGTTATCTTGTTAAGTAGTTTAACTTAGCCTATGATTAACCTATTTTGTAATTTAATTAGTTTGTGTTGTACTCTTTAATTAGTTAATTGTAGCTAATTAATTTGTTGTGTAATTATTCAATTAGTTAGTTGTAGCTAATTAATTTGTGTTGTAATAATTAGTTAATTAGTTCAGCTATTTATTTCACTTGGTTTGTAATAATTAGCTCAATTAGTTTAGTTTAGTTAGCTAGTTAGCTTTTATTCATTCGGACTCTCCTTCGTGAGAGCGAAATGTAATAATGTGCATGTTTTCCAACTCCACGTCTTTCTTCCTTTTATTTATCCACTTTTTGATGGCTAGATTAGGGACATGTTTCAATTAGCATGCCTCATGTTTGCATCCATTTATCTTGTCTTGCATGCACCGAGGCTCGGCGCATCACTCAAACTGCATCGTCATTTCAATAATTCTTTGAATACGGGCTTAGACCACATGTTATTTAATTGAAACATATGCCATATTAGTAGCCAAGCCTATTAGTTGCATTCTTTGCATGCGTTGCATTAGTCATTTTGCATAGATAGGAATCATGCATATTTTTTCTAACTCTTTTGTTTTATCTTGGCTTGGAGTACTAGGTGAGTTTTAGTGTTTTAGCATACTTGCATGAGTGTGAGTGATTTCCATGACTAGCATGCTTGCCATGAGGTTAAATGCTTACTTGCAAAATTGCATGAATGCTTGTGGATGAAAACTTGTTGCTTGAATTGGAACGATTCAACGAATGTAAGTTTTAAGCCCACTATGTCAAGTGGCAAATTCACAGCTTTAAGCCCACTTTGTTGAGTGGCAAATTTGCAAACTTTAAGCCCATTTGAGGTGGCAAATTTGAACCCTTTTTTGCAAACAAACATAAAATTGAATTGTTCCAATTTGAGCAAACTAGTCTATACTTGCTTGTGCGCATCACATAGTAAAGCTAGCCTAATAACCGGAACAAGAGCACATAATGTACATAAAAATCATGTCATGATTAGTAGAGGCCGATCTTTGATCGGGCGAGCGGGGGTGCTCAATTCATGACCTTCCCCTCTCGTACCTAAGTTCCCGAGCCAAGGTAATTTTGGTGATGACGGACACGTGGCCTTTGGCATGAGTCATGGGTTTTCTAAATTTTCCAAAAATAAAATATTTAAGTGGCGACTCTGTATCTGGCAAAGCAGTCCAATTTTGTCATTTTTTTATTCAAAATTGATTTTCCTAATGATTTACCGGATTTGGACTCTTTGGTGATTATCAATTTCACATTGCACTTGTGAGATTAGATTCAGAACCGTGGGAGTCTGAACTGTAGGGTGTAGACCGCCCGAGAACTCCCGGCTCCGCGCGCGAGGGCCCAAATTCCTTTGTTCTTAGCTACTACAAGTTTGGACTCGTGTCACGGTTCTGAATCTAATCTCACAAAGTGCAATGTGAGACCGATAAATCAACGAAGAGTCCAAATCCGGCAAATAGTTTTGGAAAATCGATTTTAATAAAGAAGTGCCAAACATGAACTGCTTTGCCAGATACAGAGTCGCCACCTAAATATTTTATTTTGGGAAAATTTAGGAAACCCTGACTCGTGCCTAAGGCCACGTGTCCATCATCACTGAAGTTGCCTCGGCTCGGGAACTTGGGTATGAGAGGGGAAGGTCATACAATGAGCAGCCCCACTCGCCCGATCAAAAGATCGGCCTTTACTAACATGATATTTTGTTTTTGAAAACACATGTGTTCTTATTCCGGTTATTAACCTAGAATTACTATGTGATGCGCACAGCATACAAGTATAGACTAGATTGCCTAAGTTGGAACAAAACATTGCATATTTGTTTGTGAAAATGATTTGAAGTTTGCTACTCGCAAGTAGGTTAAGTCGTAGATTTTGCCACCCTCAAGTGGGCTTAAAACTCACATTTCGATGAATTATCCCAATTCAAGCAATCTAACCTTCACCCACAGGCATTCAAGCAGTTAATCACTTAAGCAGTTAGCCTCATGGCAAGCATGCTAACATGGCAACATGCACATCTCATGCAGTATGCTAAAGCGTAAACACTCACAGTGTACTCCGAGCCAAAACAGAGAACTAGTTAGAAATCATGCATGATCCTAGTTCATGTTAAGATGGCTAATGCAACACATGCAACTAAAATAGGCTTGGCTATTCTAAGATGGCATAAGAAATGCATTCAAATTGGAATTGAAATACAATGCAGTTAGTATGATGCGCCGAGCTCGATGCATGCAAGACAGATGAATGGATGCACGCATGCAAGCATAAGGTATGCTAATTGAAACATGCCCGAAAACTAGCCATCGTAAGTGGTTAAGTAAAAGGGAGAAAGAAATGGGGGTTGGAAGACATGCATCACACACACGCACGCTTATTACAACAATTGGACCTCTCGACGGAGGGTCCGAATAAGAAGCTAATTAGCTAATCTAAGCTAATTAAACTAATTATTATAAACAATGCTAATTAACTATTCCTAGTTAACTAATTATTACAAAACAAATAAGCAGCTAAACGCATTAACTACTTAAATACAGAACCAAAGCAAAAACTAGCTAAGGAAAGCAGTAAAGAGAGGTCCTCAGGATGAGGAGTGCATGCATGCTCGGTCGCCTCATTCGGAAATCCGTTGAGATGCCCTAACTTGCCTCTGTTTGCAATTGTTCTCAGAACCTTGCACCAAGCTCCACAAAGCTTCAACTCCACCATGGGAACCTGTAGGAACATGGCCGACCACTTTCTGGAGTTGCCAACCACCTGCCGACCACTTTTCTTTGTTGCAGACAAGAAAAAGTGGTCGACCAGCTAGTTTTTCTGGTCGGCCGACCACTTGTTGCTGCACTTCTACAGTTTGCTACAACAGAGAGCAAGAAAGAGCATGTCAATATATTTGCAAGATATGTGTGCACAACTACCCTCCCTATTATTTCATAAGCTTAAGGGAGGAGTGTGGTTCTCGACCCTCGGGCCACTAATCACGCATCTCGATGCATGATGGCCGAGAAGCCAAATTGCACAATTCAATGTGAAATGAATGCACACATAAACACATAAAGCCTTGACCTCTATCATGTATGATCAAAAGGGCCGGCGACCGAGAATTGAAGCACATTTCATCACTTCAAGTATGAAATGTCCCTTGCTTCTCGTGTTTGGACTAACACCTAATCCAAACACAATGCAAGCAACTCAAGCATGCAAACATGCAATGCAAGGCATGCAAAATACAATGCAACTACATGGCATACACAATACAAAGAATAACATGGCATACACAATGCAAACAACAACATGGCATACTCAATGCAATGTGACATGATCAGCTTAACAAAGCTAATGACATGCAAACAATGCTAATGCATGCATACTCAAAGCAAGGCAACATAAGCATGCAATAACATGATGCAATGTAAGCATGCAAATAAGATGAAAGCAAACATGCTCAATGGACTTAAACAAAAAAAGGATAGATCTCAATCATGCCCAAATCAGTGGCCATAGTGCTAAGAAATGAAGGCACGAAAGCACATACAAACATGCACATGCATTGGCCTATCAACTAGGCCTAAGAGCATAACCCTCAAGAGTGCTCAAGGAGTGACAAATGTGAAAGTGTAACAACATTATAAGCACTGAAATTAAGTAAGAAATGATGCCAAACCATCCAAGCAAAACAAGTATAGCATACTAGAGTCCTTAAGGCATGAGGCTAGCAAAGAGGACTACAAAGGGGGCATGCAATACATGGCACAAATGCATGAACCAGCCACAAACAGAGCTCAAGTAGGTAAAAACAAAGGCCAAAACATGCTGAGATGAGGGCTCAAATGTCTAAGCATGCAAGCATACACACTAGGCCATAAGCAAGGCAACAATGCACAACCCTTAAAGGCACTCAAAGGGTGAAAGAGATAGGAACATGACAGTCCTATATGCTCTAAAATGTCATGTTAAATGATGCCAAATCATGTACATGTTACTAATGAAGCATGCTATGAAGCTCAAAGCTTGAAACTAGCATAGGCACTTGTACTATAGCTATGCAAAACATGAAGCATATGGCAAATACAACCCAAAACAATCCTAGAGCATGTCAAAATGATGCTAAAACATGTATGGAAGGAAGCCAAAACAAGCTAGCATGAAGGGCATAAGACATGATGCATACAAGGCCAAAAGGGAGGATTACACTACACCTATTAAGACCAAGCATGAGATGACTTAACCAACAAAAATAAGAGTTATACCATGGCAAAATAACCCCAAAAACACACTGAAATGATAGCTCGCAAGCTTAGGCATGAAGGCATGCGCAATGACTCATGTTTAAGGCATAAAGGACCAACCCTTCAAAGCATGGAATAAGTGAAAGATGTGAGTGTATGACCATGAAACATGCACTGAAATCTCATAACAAATGATGCCAAATCATTCTACTAAGCCAAGCAATGCATACTAGTGGACTCGATACACAAAGCTAACAAGGTAGAATGCACTATAGCTATACAAAGCATGGCATGCATGACCAAATCAACACAAATAAGAGCTAGAGCATGCTAAAACATGGACAAAAGCTTCTTAGAGTTAATCCAAAATCATGCTAGAATGATGGTCTAAAGCATGATACACATTAGGCTAATTCATGGAATTTCATTACAAGTGCATAGAGCATGCATGGGGCTATCAAACCAAACCTTAATAGAGGTATATCATGGTAAAACAACACCAAGAACATGCTGAGATGGACTCAAAACAAGCTAGAAAGACATGCTACTTCATTAAGCACATAAAGCTAGTTTGCAAGATTTACACTACAAGTGTATAAGGCATGCATGAGGTGACAAAACCAAGTCAAAATAGTGGTATGCCATACTGAAATAAGGCCTAAAATAGGCTGAGATGTGGCCAACACAAGCTTAACAAACATACTCAAACATGAGGCAAATGAAGCAAGCATTCAAGAACATAAGGAGAGGGGATGACCCTCTCCTATTTGGGACCTCAAAACACCATTTCCACCACTGAAATTCCTCTGAGTTTCAGTGGTGATAAGGCCAAAACAAGGTGGTCCCAATAGCTAAAAAGGATGGTTCAAAACAAGGCCTAACAAGGCCTAAGAGGGGGTAGACTACCCCTAACACCAACAAGTCCTCAAACAAACATGTTAAGCATGTAAAATCAGAACTTTTTGTAGTTTAAAGTCAAGCCAAAATAAGCATGCAAATAGGTCCAAAAGCTTAAAAGAAAACAAGGGTTTTAAGGGTTAGAAGCTCACCCTTGAAGAACACCTTCAAAGCTACAACTCCAGCACTCTTTTTGAACCAAAACCAATCCAAAAACTCCGAAATCAACCTCAAGAAGCCTCAGCAACAAAAGAATGGTGTTTGAGTGTGTGTTTGTGTCATGACCTGAACCCGCCCCCATGGGGTAAGGACATAACCGGCCAGTAATCCTGAGTTTACCTACGGCCTCAACTCAAAACAGAAATAACACGTCAGAGTAAAGGGGCCAAACAGAAGCAATAATAAAAAACTTTGTCCATAGAGCCGTGCTTATATGCACTTTAAAACAAACCATGCGCATATACGTTAATAACCCACAACGAAATACAGTACCAGAAAATCCTTTACAGACAAGATCATCTAAACTGAGTCAACCCATATCACAACTACATACCGATATACACAAGATCCTTGCCAACTAGACAAAATGGAAATACATAACAGAATGGCAAGGTTAGGTCTCATGCGTGTGACACAAGGCTGACACTCCAACCTCATGTTGTTCCTGGCAGACTTCACTAGGGCTGGGTTTGGACTTCTCTTGGCTCACCTACAAACACATGAATGAGCGTGAGCGATAGCCCAGTGAATAATATCAAATACAAAATTTACATAACATTGTAGAACAACATATTCCAAACGGCCTTGGGCCCAGTTCGTATTTCTATTTAACAGATATATAACTAAATACAAATCAAGTGACTGTAATTCCAAACATTCTAGCCTTTGGCCCATTCAGATTTCCATTCTTGTCAAAGCGGCCTTCGGCCCATTCGATTATGTCAAAACGGCCTTTGGCCCAATCATTTGTGTCAAAACGGCCTTCGGCCCATACATTCGTATCAAACGGCCTTTGGCCCAATCATGTATGTCAAAACGGCCTTCGGCCCATACATTCGTGTCAAAACGGCCTTTGGCCCAATCATTTATGTCAGAACGGCCTTCAGCCCACACATTCGTGTCAAAACGGCCTTTGGCCCATTCATTTATGTCAGAACGGCCTTCGGCCCACTCATTCATTTCAAAATGGCCTTCGGCCCACTCATTCATGTCAAAACGACCTTAGGTCCATTTATGTTTGTCAAAACGACCTTGGGTCCATTCATGTTTATCAAAACGACCTTGGGTCCATTTATGTTTATCAAAACGACCTTGGGTCCATTCATGTTTATCCATGTCAGACTTACGTCCACAATCCCAATTAGCAATTCATAAAGCTCATAAGGGAATAGACAATTGGACATTCACAAGCATTCAAATATCGATATTACTCACAGTGATCGGCTTGCAGATTTGCCCTGGAGCTTGACCCTACACATCACATAACATATACGGGTCACAAATAACTCAATCCGTTCTTTAATTCACATATTCCTCTTTAGGCTTTATTCTTATCTCAGTAACTCATTTACAATGCTTAACATATGCCTAAGAGTGCTTACGAGTGAAAGAGAACGGAAAAATATAACACAGAATGCATTTTCAGAATTTCAAAAAACAGGGTCCCCGCTCGAGCGTGGACTTCCCCGCTCGAGCGGACCCTTAGGTCTGCAAAAGTACTGGTTGCCTTCAATTCCAGCTCGAGCGTGAACTCGGCCGCTCGAGCGGACTACCTGTCTACATAGCTCCCCGCTTGAGCGTTAACTTCCCCGCTCGAGCGGGAACCATGTCTGCAGAAAATGCTGGGAGCTCGATTTCTCCACTCGAGCGACGGTTTCCCCGCTCGAGCGGGCACCAAACTTTCTGGGTTTTCCAGAACTGTTCTTGAGCTTCAAATACACATTCAAACTGATATTTCTTGCATTTCACAGCCCATAGCACTCATAGACATATACCAACATGATATAAACACCAAATTACAACATATTGAAGCTCAAATCCCATGAATCAATCACATGCAAACCCAAATTATACCAAACTTACTTCCAATACATCAAATTCATGCATTTAAGCTTCATGTCCTCATCAATCATGTATGCATGTCAATTCTTGACTCCATTTCTATTTCAAATGGTACAAATGGTGCTTCTAACCATGAAACTCAACAAAAACATGCTCTTGATTGCAAACAACCTTGAACACACAAGATTACACATTAAATTCATGAATTCAAGAATCAATGTTTACCTAGAAGCCCAATCTATGGTTAGTTCTTGAACTAGACTTTAAATTCCCAAGCTTGAATCCAAAATCATGCAATTCTCTCCCTCTCTCTCTCTAACAGCCGGCCTCTCCTTTATTTTGAGCCCAAGATCAGTCAAATGAGCCAAGAAGAGAGATTTGGGAGTGTGGTGCGCTTTTACAACAATTCCCACTAGCCACAATATAATAATATAGGGTAATTGGGCACTAATTTATTAATTTAATCAGTTTAATCTGACCTGAATCAATTTTCAATTAAATTTCACCGTAGGCTCTAACAATTATGCCAATCACAATGGCGTAATCAATTTTGGGTTCTGTGGCCGATAAGGCCCTCAATTTAATTCTCGAAGTGGTAAAATCAAACAGATATTCCTACGGTGAACAGATGGAAATTCAAAACCACATATATTCATATAATTGGCACACCAAATCATATCAAACATATAGTCAAATTCATATTAAGGACCAATTAGCTAATTACGGAACAGGGGCATCACAGTTTGTGTGCAGTAGTATGAAGAATAAGCACTTTAAGGCACAAAAATGAAGAGCAAGAGCAAGATAGATACAAAGATGTATATGTATAGCTCAAGCACCAAAAACTGAACTTGGAGGAGAAGGGGGGAGGTTCTCTTTTATAGAGAACAAGCAACAAGCTTTTGGCCTAAAGCCATCCCTCCATACACGTGTATGGAGGATGGCTTTTGTGCCTTCCAGCTGTAACAGCTGGCCTAAAAATATCTCCAAAAAGGTAATGGAAAGCTACCGACCACTTGAAGTGGTCGGCCAGCTACTTCTACTGGTCGGCCGACCAGTGGAAGTGGTCGGCCAAGGAAGAAAGTGATCGGCCATGATGGGAGATGGTCTACGGCATGAAAGCAAGGCAATGGTGTGGTGGCCGACCAGAAAAGGTGGTCCAAAGACCAAGAAAACCAGTTGGCCGACCAGAAAACTGGCTGGCGGGAAGAAAAGTGGTCTCCAAGGGGAAGAACTGGTCTCCCACCTCCATTCCACCCTCTAAGCAAGGAAAACAAGGTTTGTACCAAAAACAAACCAAAAAGGATGCAAGACAAGAGTCCGGGAGTCAAGGCGCGCGGCCGGGAGCCTCGAAAACTAGTCTACGGGCATGAAAAGTGGTCTACGACCACAAAAAGTGGTCTCCCAGACCACAGTGGCCCTCTAGGCCAAGGCAACAAGGCATGGTTCGAAAACCAAGCCAAACAAAGAACGTTAAGTGGTCTCGAGACAAGGCGGGCGGCCGAAGGCTCCGAAAATCGAAAACAAGCCTCCAAGCGGGAAAAGTGGTCTATGACCACGAAAAGTGGTCTACGACCACAAAAAGGTGGCCTACAGACCTCCCTCTCCCTCCAGGGAAGACAAAACAAGGCTTGGTCCACAAATCGAGCCAAAGCACAAAGAGTTCAGAGGCCCAGAGGCAAGGCACTCAGCCGAAAACTCCGGAAACTCGAACGAGCACAACATGCACAATCACCGAGCGCTCAATTGATAACGTCTGAGTCTTAAGGTTGGTAAAAAATGGGGTGTCTACATAGGGCTTCTTTTCAAACCTTTCAAAAGGGGGCGCGAAAATGCCGAGCTACAGTTTTTGGCAACTCTGCTGGGGAATTAGAGAACTTGACTCGAACTCATGATATGACATTTTATCTACACTCATGTGTTTCTTTGCATTTGCATTTGCATTGGTGCGCCTAAGTCACTATGTTTTCCATCTGCTATTCCTAAACCGTTTGCCGGAGGCTTGCTTGGAAAAGCGTGCCAAAAGGCTAACCAGTTGTCGGCTCTGCCACGATGGGAGCACAACCCTTGGATCTGGACTACCGCTCTATTGTTTGATCCTCCTTTCACTTCTCGGTGTTAGGTGTGAGAGATATATTAGGTAGTTTTGCTTACGTATCCTTTTTTGACCAATCGGCCTAGTTGCATGTCCGAAACCATAGAGATTGTTCCAAACTAGGACAGGTTGCTTACTCGAATGCAGGATTGTGTGAAACCACTTTGCTTGAATAGTGAACCCTAGCTCTTGACGAAACTAGGATAGGGTAACCCTACCCCATCATAGGGGTGTTTTGATTCTCACTTAACTGGTATGTGCTTTTAGAGTGAAACTCTACAGGAATGTATGTATCAGTTGCAAGTTTAGGTATCAGTTTTTGGGGGCAGAAATCAGTGTTGAGTGCAGTTCTACAGCTTATGATTACAACTGTGTCTTGTTCATATTTGAGTTAAGGTGTCGTGCGGTGTCTAATTTTTTTGCTTTCTTTTGCTTTATTTCTTTTTGCAAGGTAGTTTATCACATTGCTTTAGACGATTCTGTTACCCCCCAAGCACTCTGGACCCTTGTAAGGGGACTTTACAAATTCGGGGATCTTGTTAGGGGACAGCCAGTGTTTGCTTCACTCCCACCGGTTACGAGGCAGAGGGAGGTTAGGCATAATTCACCAGTCTATCAATCACCTTTTACTTCACCTGCGCCTAGTCAGGCTTAGTCTTCTACTTCCATTCTAGTGAGAGATTATTCGCCAGTTCTGATGGCTCAACATCCCCCGGTTGGCATGGAGGACATGCTTCGTCATCTCCAATAGACCATGGAAACCATGCAGCTAGATGCTGCCCGCCAAGCTGAGGTTACAGCCCACCAAGTGGAAGTGATAAATAGGCTCCAGCAATAGCAACCACCACAAGTAGCGGCTTCTGCTTCCCATACACCTCCTGTCGGTATTCCAGCACTCGGAGTCACTGTCAATGTCCAAGAGAACCTGGGCATTCCGGTAGATCCAATCCCATCGCAAACCTCCAAGGCACTAGTGTACCAAACTAAGGTGCCATTTGAATGCGAGGTTGACCCCACTGCACTGAAGGTCAACAGGCTAGAAAAGCTTTTCAAGCGAGCACAGGGTGTGAATTCAATCCCTGACATTGAGGATGGATACACAGACTCCGCAATAACTCTGCCGGATAGATTCAAGATGCCACACATAAAACGGTTTAATGGGTCCGAGGATTCCATGGTCCATTTGCGGTTATTCTTAGATATTCTGTGGCCAATGGGCCTCACCAAACTTCAGAAGCTGTTCGGCCGAACCCTGTTGGGTATAGCGGCTATGTGGTATGCAAAACTCGAATACTCTATGAAATGGAGCTGGGAGGAAATGGATGAGGCCTTTATTGCGCAGTACTCCTACAATACCCAGATCGAGGTCACAACCCATGATCTTGAAGCGACCCGTTAGGAGCCAAAGGAGGGCTTCTCAGACTTTGGGACCCGATAGAGGGCTAAGGCCTCGATGATGACTATCAGGTAGTCCGAAAAGGATCAAATTAGAATGATGGTCCGCAATCTGCAAGGGCAATTATTGTAGAAGATAATATCTTGCCATTGTTTACATTCACTGAGCTCCACGAGATAGGGGTTTAGATTGAAGATGCAATGAAATAGGGGCTGATAGCCGATGACAAGAAAAACCCAAGAGGCCCTTTACATGCAGTTCCAATGCAACCACGAGTGGTAGCACCTCTGCACGGCCTTCGGATGTGAGCATGTTCACCACCACACCCAAGACCGTCAACCCTTTCACCAGTACATCCAACACAACTGCACAAACCTCAACCAGCCAGGCCCGATCTCAAAGGGTCTTTACCCCACTTTACATGCCTTTATCCAAAGCCCTAGGGGTCCTGATCAAAAAGGGGCATCTGAAGCCACTAGAGCCTCACCGTCTACCCGATCCTCTCTCTCCAAAACATAACCCGGCCAAATACTGTGCTTTTCACCAGTAGTACGGTCATGAAACTGATCAATGTTATAGGCTGCGTCATGAGATTCAAGATCTCATCGATAATAAGGTGATAGCACCTCCCCAAAAACCCAATGTCACTACAAATCCTCTCCCACCACATAATCAAGTCTCTCCACCCTGACATATAAACCTCATCCACACATTGGTCGTCCCTTATGACCCTAGTATATATAGCACCCCTTCCCACCTACCTAAACCGGCGTTGTTTATCCCTGAGAGCATGAACTTGTGCATGATGAACATCTCTACACTCCAACCTGAACCCGTGGTGGTGACAGTGGTAAATGAAGGGAGGTTGCCCTTGGTGGAAAATGTTAGTCCGTTGCCCGAGGGCTCTGAGGACTTATCTGAATGGGTGTACAACCCATACTGCTATATTGTGCCAATCAATCAAGCTAAGCTGAAAGTGGTGTTGTCGGCTGGGATGGAGGTCAGTGTAGTTCGAGAGGATGACCCAAGTGATGAACCTGATAGAGATGAGGGAACAGAATTGAAGTCGAAAGAACAAAAAGTGGGAACTACTACAATGGCCAAAATGTCCGGTGGGAAGGATAAACTACCAGAAAACACCAGTGTAGAACAACTGGCTCAGGAACTAGGCATTGTTAGTACTGTACATACGAGCAAGAAGCCGCACTAAAGCGTTTTGAGCACGAAATTGGTGAAAACAACTGGAAAGCTGGAAAGACGCAACATCCTATGGGGGAGATTTATGATGAGAAGATAATTTGAACGGAGCCAGACAAATGCTTGTCGGCTACCGAAGGAATTTGGTCGAATGATGACCACGACCTACACCTGGCTCATACTGATGAGAATTGAGGTGAAGATCTTCCTGACAACACTTGGTATATGGAAGAGGTCGACCATATGACTAGAAGTGGCCGATATTTCAAACCACCACATCTGGACTAACTCGAGGTATCCACGAAGGATAAAGAAGTCAAGAAGTAGAAGGAAAAATAGTTGGAAGAAAAGGTTGTGTTGAAATAGTTGAAGAAGATTCAAGCCGATATATCTATCTGGGGTTTGCTTATGGATTCGCGAGTGCATAGACAGGCTGTACTATCGGTGATGGATAAAGCTAAGTTGTCCATTGACACTACCCGGAACAACTGGTAGGATTAGTTTTCTCAAGAGGCACTGTGCCAACTCTAACCTTCTCGGACAAGGAACTACCGCCGAAAGGCTCTGCACACAAGAAGCCTTTATACATATCAATGGAGTGCCAAGAAAAGTGGGTACCAGTAGTATTGGTCGACACCGGATCAGTAATCAACGTCTGTCCTTGTCGCACGACTTATGCTATTTGCCTGAGGCTAGCAGATTTTGTACCTACAGCCCAGGTGATCCGGGCGTATGACAATACCAGCAGATAGGTAATGGGAACAATACAGATCAGAGTACAGGTCGGCCCAGCTCAGCAGGATATCGAGTTCATGTCCTGGATGTTCCTACCACTTTCAACTTATTACTTGAGCGACCCTGGCTACACCAAGTGAAAGCTGTCTCTTCCACCCTCCACCAAATGCTGAAGTACCCCCACGGAAAAGAGGTGGCCATAGTCTTTAGGAATTCATCTATTTATCCTCCGCCAGAGGTCACTACACCTGTGCTGGAGATTGTGCATGGCAAAGAGGATGTTTTCCTTTCGGGGTTTACCTTGGCTGAGGCCCGGGTAATGCAGAATATCTTGGCTGTTGATGAGGGCTTGTATGTCAGCGCTCAATCTGTATACTTCGCGAACAAGCTCCAACACGTGCCAGGAATGGGACTGGGAAGGAGTGGCCGGAAAGGCGTCACTGCATTGGCTGATGTGCCACATAACCCACATGCCTTTGGTCTTGGTTTTACGCCCACCAAAGAGGACTGGGTTAGGAAAGGGAAAGAGATGGTCGGCAAAGCTAGAGCTAAGCAGGCCAACAAGTGCTATGAACTTGTGCACAGACCAATTCGGGGAACCCTGAATGGTTATTTTGTTCAGGAGGGAGAAGACTTCTCATTTTGTGGTTTCCCCGAACCCTGGTTCAACTCTGAGAGGCAACGGGTTCCTGGCTTTGAAATTTTCTTTTACTTGCAACTGCAAGACAATGATATGGATGAAATGGTTGAACTGACTGTTGAAGCTGCGAAGAGCACATAAAGTGATTCCGACAACAACGAGCTTGAAGTAGGAGCAGCACTGGCATGTCTCCTTTCGGATCCTCCGATCAACTCAGAGAGCTTGGGGGATAACCTGACCGTTTTCATGATCGGGGACCAACCCGGTGTGAAACCTGCTAGTAACATTCTAGATGCATTTGATGCACCCTATCTTATTTGGCAGCTGGAGGAGGGCTACCTGTCTAGTAGTTTTGAGTCGGTTAGTGAACTAGAATCTAATTCCACACTATCTGTGGAGTCGGAATTAGATTCCAATTCTTCTGAGTTTGGGTTCGGTATTCCTTGGGTTGATAACTCGGATGCCGAGGTTTTGTCCAGGTCGTCCTTTTCTTTTTCCTTTGAGTCTGTTGTAACCGAGGAACTGGATGGGCTTGACCTTGTGAATGAGAATGCCACTGCAGATTCTGAGTATTTCTCTATGCCTTTTGTTTATTGCATCGATCATGATTTTCAAAATTTTAATGAAAACGATGAGAAAGGAATTCCTCTGGTTTTGAAAAACTTGATTAATTGAAAGGAGGAGAGGTTTGCAAAACCCCTCGCTGATGAAATCATTGCTTTTAATGTGGGTTCTGAGAAGGATCCACGTCTGGTCCAGATCGGGTCCACATTGTCTTCAGAGGAGCGTGAGCGCTTGGTCGCTTTATTAAAAGATTTCAAAGATGTTTTCGTGTGGTCCTACAAAGACATGCTCGGAATCGATCTTGAGATTGTATAGCATCGGATCCCTCTTAACCCCGAGGCCCAACTCGTCAAACAGAAGTTGTGGAGAATACGCCCGGATTGGGCACTGAAAATCAAGGAGGAGGTCACTAAGTAGATAGACGCAGGGTTCTTGTTAGTATCTGAGTATCCAACTTAGTTGGCTAACATCGTTCTAGTGCCGAAGAAAGATGGCAGAATTTGGGTGTGTGTGGACTTCAGAGATCTGAATAGAGCCAGTCCGAAGGATGATTTTCCTCTACCGCACATTGATGAATTAGTGGACTTCACTGCAGGTCATGCATTGCTCTCCTTCATGGATGGATTTTTTGGGTACAACCAGATTCTGATAGTGCTTGAGGATAGAGAGAAAACCACCTTCACTATGCCGTGGGGAACCTACTGCTACAAGGTGATGCCGTTTGGGCTGAAGAATGCCGGGGCTTCCTATCAAAGGGCTGCAACCACAATTCTGCATGATATGATTGATAAAGAGGTCACAGTGTACGTGGACGACATGATTGTCAAGTCCAAAGAAAGAGAGGGCCACTACACCGCCTTGAAGAAATTCTTTCAATGGATCAGAGAATACAGACTGAGGTTGAATCCACAGAAGTGTACTTTCGGTGTAACATCAGGGAAAATGTTGGGTTTCTTGATTACATAGAGGGGCATCGAGGTAGATCCTTCCAAAATCAAGGCCATCTTAGAAATGCCACCACCAAGGACTGAAAATGAGGTGTGAGGCTTTCTTGGTAAAGTGCAATTCATAAGACGGTTTATTTCTAAATTAACCTTGACTTGTGAACCACTTTTTGGTCTCCTGAAGAAAGGAAAGAAGTTCCAATGGGATGATCGATGTCAATTCGCTTTTGAGCAGATCAAGCAACAGAATCCACTTGTGTTGTCGCCGCTAGAGCTGGGGAAGCCCTTGATTTTGTATCTGTCAATAACCAACACGATGATGGGATACATGCTTGCTCTGGAATCTGAGGATAGGGTGGAGACAACCATCTATTACTTGAGCAAGAAAATGCTGGATTATGAGACTCGCTACACTTCACTGGAGAAAGCTTGCTTAGCCTTGGTATGGACTACCAGGAAGTTGAGGCATTACTTGTTAGCTCACTCTGTAATTCTAGTTTCAAGATTAGATCCCATCAAATCTTTTTGAAAAACCAGCACTTACGGGTAGGCTAGCTTGTTGGTTGCTTTTCCTTTCTGAATTTGATCTGAAGTATGTTACTCGCAAGTCTGTTAAGGGGAGAGCTGTAACGGAGTTTCTGGAAGATCACCTAGTAGAAAGGGATGAAACAGTAGAATACCTGTTCCTAGATGAAGCTATTCTACAAGTCAAGGAAGAGATTTGGACAATGTACTTCGACAAAGCGTCTAATCAATACGGTTATAGGATAGGTGTGTTGCTAATAACACCCGACAATTCCCATATACCCTTAGCCTTCAAACTCCGGTTCAAAGTATCCAATAACGAAGCAGAATATGAGGCATGTATCGCTGGTTTGGAAGCCGCCTTGGAACTAGGGGCAAAAAAGGTTGGACGTAACCAGGGACTCAAACCTAGTTGTGTCTCAAGCAAAAGGAGACTAAAAGGTCAAAGAAGAAAAGATGAAGATCTATCACCAAACCCTGGATGTTCTGATTCCTAGGTTTGAGAAGCTGACCTTCACGCATCTACTAAGAGAGAACAATAGGTTCACTGATGCCTTATCAACTCTATCATCCATGATAGACATCATTCTTGGAGTCCGGATGTATCTGATCATCATTGAGCAAAGATATACACCAGCCTATGAGACTATCGCCACAATAGATGAAGCATAAGATCAAAACCCTTGGTACTATGATATTTGGAACTTCTTGGAGAAGGAGGTTTATCCACCAGGGGCAAATGCTAAAGATAAAAGGGCAATACGGTGGATGGCTGTTCAATTTATCATTTGCGGAGGTAAACTGTACAAGAGAGGTCATCTGGGAATGCACAAGTTGTGTATTGAAGCAAAGGAAACAAAGCATCTGATGGAGGCCATCCATAGGAGAGAGTGCGGAGTGCACATGAATGGAGTAATGTTAGCCCGGAATATTCTCAGGCAAGGTTACTACTAGTCTACTATGGAGGAAGATTGCATCGGTTTTGTTTGGCGATGCCACAAATGTCAAATTTATGCCAATCGCATGAACATCCCACTGTCGAAGCCGTACAACATGACTTCACCATGGTCATTCTCAGTCTAGGAAACCGACGTCATTGGCGCAGTCACATCGAAAGGGTCAAATGGGCATGAATACATTCTGGTGGCAATTGATTACTTTAGAAAGTGGGTGGAAGCTCAGTCCTATATAGTGTTGAAGGCAGCGCATGTGGCTAAGTTCATCCGAAACAACATCATTTGCTGATATGGAGTCCCAAATGAGATCATTTCAGATAATGGTTCCCATTTCAAGAAAGAAGTGATCGACTTGTTGGAGAAATACAACGTGGCTTTTCATAAGTCATCCATATACCGACTGCAAACCAACAGAGCTGTTGAGGCCGCCAACAAGAACATCAAGCATATTCTGTAGAAAATGGTTGAGACCTACAGGGATTGGCTAGACAAATTGCTGTTTGCACTTTGGGGCTATAAAACTTCAATCCGGACGTCTACTAGGGCAACTCCTTACTCTCTTGTTTATGAGAGGAAAGTTGTTTTGCCAATCGAAATAGAAGTGCTGTCACTATGAGTTATGGTTGAGTGTCAAATAGCAGAGGCGAACTAGAAACAAAGCAGGTTTGAAGAATTGATGCTGTTTGATAAGAGAATGCTAAAAGCATTCTACCATGTTCAGGGTTATCAACGCAGGATTGCCAGGGCTTTTAACAAGAAGGTCAAGTCCAGGAATCTCAAAGAAGGGGATTTGGTACTGAAAGACAACCGAGCTCCCATCTATGAGCCTAGAAGCAAGTTCAGACCCAATTGGACTGGTCCTTACATCATCAAAGCTATTTGGTCAAGTGGAGCTGTTATTCTCATGGACCTAGATGGCCTAGAATTTTCCCAACTGATCAACATGAACAAGTTGAAGAAATACTATCCCTGAGAGGCTCGCTAGGCCGAAAACCCGGAAGGGTGACCTAGCCAAAAGTTAGAGCACAAAAAATTGGAAATAAAGAAAAATTGAGCTTGTAAGGTTGAAAACCCTAAAGGGCGGCCTTGGAAAAAGTTAGAGCGCAAAAGGAGAGTGTTAATACTCGAGCGAACCCGAATCGAACTATGTAAGGCCTGATTCCCATCTTCGGGATACGTAGGCAACTTCATCTTGAAGTTCGGTCGTAAACACCTCCAACTCAACTGTCCTGTCCATGTGTTTGATCAGGTCATCTTCGTCCATTCTTTATCTAAGAGTTTGGTTGTGATCTTTGTTCTGAGAGTTGGTTACAATGCCGAGAAGTGTTATTCGAACAAGGGGCAATTTGTGATCTTTGGATTTGAGGTTGTACATTTCGAGGATAGATTCTGTGCGCGTCAAGTGGTGATCCTTATCAAAAATGGTTTTGAAAAGTTTTGATAAAAGTTGACTTTGTTCAAATTTTTACCTTTCACAACTTAGACCATTTTTTGACCAAAACGAAAATTTTCAGTGCCCACAACTCTAATTTCATTGATTTCAATACAAAGTTCTCTAACTCTCGATACAAATCAAAGTTGCTTTTACTACATTCATAAAACTTGAAAAGTACGATCAAATCAATGAACTAGGGGAATAGATGAGTCAGGTGCTCTTGCATCCCCCACTTGCACTTGTGGAAGCTTCTGATGCCAAAGTGGGCCCAGTTTGTGCCTCATCTTTGAGCCAAGTTAGGCACTCGCCAGAAAGGGCACAGCTGAAACTAAGGGCAGGGGCCAAAAGCTCTCTCGTCCTCTAAGCAGTGAGGTACCTAGCCAAATGTGAACCTCGGATGGGGAATGAAACCGGGTACTCTACCCCCTCCTCTGGGCAGATCTAGTCATGTCCAAACTGATGTCTGAACCGAAATGGAAAGTAAAATACACAGTGTGTAAGGCCAACCAGCTCAATGCCAGGTTGCCGAGTCATGCTGTAGCTCATTTCGGTCAGATTAAGCTAGGGGCAACACCAAGCAATGTCAGCAACAGACCTGTTGCACATCCAGTGGCACCGCCATCCCTCGTTTGGGAAATCCACTAGGCGGTGATAGAAGAAATAGCCTTGTGCTGAGTATGTGAGGCAAGAGTCCACCACCATCAGCTTGTCCATTAGCCATACATGGGAAGGGAAGAAAAAAAAGAGAGATTAAAGAATAGAGAGATGTATGTTGGGAGAAAAGTGAGAAAAGGGCTTTGAGAGAAAAACGGAGCATGAATGCTGAGTGATGTGAGAAACACATATTAGAAAAGGTGGGAAACATTATCTGAAGAAGTAGTGGACTTCCTGCGAATTTGCTTGTCTCTCACTGATAGAAGGCGTCTAAACCCATCAAAGTCTCAGCCAATACCAAACCAATGCAACTCTTGCCCTATTTCAAACCTTGGGCCATTTCAATTAGCTGAATGCTAGACCCTCCGAAACTAGGGGCAAGAAGGAAATGAGCCAACATGCACAAACAAAGGGCGTGTTGCCGAAAATCCCATCAAAGAAGATTACCTCGGTTGCCGACCTCAGAAAATTGACAAATCAGGCTGGGAATATCCAACTCTCCGTTGTGGACCAAAGATCGAACCTTGTGTAGAGCAAGCCCGCACATCCGTCCCAAAGCTTGGTTGTGGCCGAAATGGGGCTGAGGTATGATTTCCTTATCGTGCCGGGATTCCATTAGCACTTGAAATTCCTCAACTGTTGGGCATATTTCTTGTCCCCCAAAGTTAAAGACGTGTGTAATCGGGTTCTAGTATCTAGCTACAACATGGAGGAATGGAAAACAAAGCGGAGAACGACTCATCGAGAACGGTGCATTTAAGCCGAAACCCCAGAAATTCACCTTTTTTGAGCCGTCTAGAGTTGCAGTCCAATTAGAGAGTTTTTCAGCAAAAAACGACTCCATTTGTGAAGAATTTGCAGCTAAAATGAAGAAACTATGAGGCTCAACCTTTTGTAGAAGATAAGGCAGTGAGTGGAAACCAGCTGTCAACAATCTGGAGGTTTTGCACATTGGTGGCTGGCATGTGGCCAGAAACCCCTTTTTGTGGCCGACAGTCTCTCACTTTGATCTGCTATCCACCTTTGTGTTGAACAGTGCTGGAAGCATGTGTTTTGTTCTACTTTTAGTCTGTTTGTTTTGAGTTCTTTCAGTTTTAGCAAGTTTGCTATTTTTGTATGTCATTTGTTGTGGCATAGTTTTGTTTATCGTGTTGAATGTTGTTCTGTTTATCGAGTTGTCGTTGTTTTGTTTATCGAGTTGTTGTTGTGTTGCTTATAGAGTTTGTATATTGCTTTCTTTTATTTTATTTTCAATTGTTGGTCGGTTCATTACCCAATTAAGAATGTTATGCCAATACAAGTGTTCAGTTTTCATTATCAAATATCTCATTTTCATGCAATGCTATGCTCATGATGCAAAATACAACACTTTTCATAAAAATTGGTTTTATTCCAATCACATTTTCTTTACAAAAGTGAAGTATAAATTTTTAAAGCAAATAAAACCTGTCTGAAGCTATTCATATGCTAATGCTACTAACCAAAAAGAAGCTAAACAAAAAAATACAAGAAAATTAGCTCCAGCCATCTCAAGCTCGAGAGGCCCTCTTCGTTCTCTTCCTGGGCGGGGGGACTCAGAGCTGTCACCATCAACATTACTATCTGGCTTAATCATCACCACTCTCCGCCTCAGAACCTGAGTCAGCATCGCCTCTGCTCTCAGATCTAGAGCCACCGTCATCTCCGCTCTCGGAGGACTCAGACTGCAGACTCACTGCCTTCTCGGAGCCACTCGTCTCAGCATCATTGTCACTCAACACTGGCTCCGAAGGGCTCCTCCAGTCTCGACCACGACATTTCTCTTGGCTGCGTGCTGGGGCCTATCTCTCACTCCCCTCTACTGCTCGAGGAGGTGGTGATGGTGTAGGCGTAGCCGCCGCCTCTGGTGCTCTCGGTAAGGCTGGAACCTGAAAAAATATAGTATTGACGCATCAAATACGAAGTATGGTTGCAGATACAATATGATGAAGTGGAAGAATGCAATGAGCCAGATACAGTGCAAGTGCATTACAATATGTTAGTGCAGCATGTCAGTGTGCTGAGACAAGGGGCAGAATGTATACCGTAATATGAGTATTAGTGCTTCAGTGAGAATGGTGTGTACAACAGTGTGGAAAATACTAAATTAAGGGCAGAGAACAGGGAAAATACCTGGATGCCATTAAGACTGAGCAGTGCCTCCCTCCTCAGTATCATGCTCTCGAATGAAGCTACTAGCTCGAGCAAACCCTCAGTGTACCCCAGGGGTGCCTGCAAATGCATTGGGAATGGTCAGTATCCAGAAAGAACGAATATTAGAAAGAGAATGAAAAATTAGAAAAGATGTGGTACATACCAAAGGTGTGTCACGAGCTCTAACGTATCTATGGTCGGCCTCTGCTGGCTCGATTGGAATCTAATAGGATGTCCTGGCCGGCCTCCAGCATGTCAGCATGGTCAGAATCTCTGGCCAACCGGAGCCTGTCTCGCAGGAGGAACCCCTCTAATCCTAGCCCTCGTTGCTCGAGTCCTACCTGCCATAGGGGCACTTGTTGCTGTGCCTGCACGAGTGCCCGTCAAGGGAGGCATAAGGTGTGTCTGGATGAATATCGCATAATCCCCCTCCCCGAGAAAGTAGTCAGCATCCAGGCCCCTGGTGAATTTGAATCATCTCCTGGAAAGAGAGGCTCTGCGTGGCCCTCATACATGCTGGAGGCGGCATGGGAACTACTGGCTCAGGCAAACCCAAGGTCTGGCACACGAATCGCTCGCCTAGAAACAAAGCTCGGCAAACCGAGCCCTTTAGCAGAAGTTGAAAACGGGATGCCCTTCGGGCACCGGCATACTAGTCTCTAACTCTAGCCGGCATCAACGCCCAAGGCTACCAAGCGATTTGCAAACAGGGGTTATACAGATGGTTAGTCATCGTTAGTTGTTGATAAAGCAAAAATAATTGTGAATTTTGGGTTACCTCCCCGGCAGCTACTGTGTTGAAGTATTGACGAAAGAATGCGAAGGTCTCCCAAGTCCTCCGTAGGCATCTGCCATCATAGCAGTGAGAGTATGACACAACAAGAGGCATCTCTACCTCTAGCTTTGGAGCAAGGGTCGAGAAATATGCGTATACCCATAGCTGCAAAGAAAAGGCAACAGTAAGTATACAGTGTATAGAAAGTACAAATATAGAATGCAGAAAGCAGAATGTGTGTACAGTGTACAAAAAGTACAAATACAAAATGCAGAAAGCAAAATGTGTGTATAGTGTACAGAAAGTACAAATACAGAATGCAGAAAGCAGAATGTGTATACAGTGTATAGAAAGTACAAATACAAAATATAGAAAGCAGAATGTGTAGTACAGTATACAGAAAGTACATATACATATGATATAGAATGTGCAATACAGAGAGCGCAGTATATAGGTGTAAACAATGCAGTATGTAGTGCACAGAAAGTGCAAAGCAGAAAGCACAGAAATGGCGGGTAGAAAATGTAAACCAGAAATGTAAAGCGTACCTCCCAGGCCCGCCAATAGCCTCCGACTCTGTCTCCCCTTTTGCGGGATGTCGAGCTCATATAGCCATACAATGTAGATAGGCCAGCATCGCCCCAATCATAGAGCCGGACCTGAGATAAGTCCACCTGAGGAGATATAACCCTACAGTGTTCCACCTGTTCACAAACAAGGTGGTGCTGAACAGGAACATCAAGAAGCCTCGGGTGTAATGCTCGGTCTTCTCTGGGGTCTCTGGCTCTCTCCCTCAGAAATGCTCGGCAAACCAGCTATATTGTACCATCCCCGGTCGGAAGAGAGGTGGGTGTGCTCCCAGTAGGTGTAGCCAGGCGACATCCCACTTGCCTATGTCCATATCGTAAGGGATCCAATGACCCGCTACTTCTATGCCCGTGAGCATGGTGAAGTCATAGGTAGTCATTGTCATCTCCCCAGTAGCAGAGAAGTGGAAGGAGTTGGTGGTATTCCACCACCGTTCCACTAATGCACCAAGAAGTGGGCGACTCGCTATATGGCGCGATAACCCCATGCAAAATAAGCTAAAGCCGGCTTCGTCGATAATGTAGCGAACACCGGCAGGGAGCTCCATATACCAGTCCCTCATGGACGTGGCTCCATAGCCCCTGATAGTACAAGAGTCCTCCTGTGATCAGAACAGTGATATGAGAACAAGCAGATGAAAAGGCATTGTAAGAAATACAGTGCAAGAGTGTGATTAAGGCAAAAAATGCAGTAAGAGGCAAGAAACGCAATGTAAGCATTACAGTTGAAGTAAGGAACACAGTTAAAGCAAGAAATGCAATGTACAGTGAAGAAAACATGAGAATACGGTGTATACCTCTATGGCACCATATAACAAGTGGGAGCCTGGCTCCCGTAGCAAGAGATCCTCTGGCGTACGTTGTGCAAACTCTCTGAAATGCCTGAGGATGGTATGTCGTCGGATCAAAGGGTCGAATCCAAAGTGGTAGTATCTTCGGCTCAGGCTCCGCCTCTATCTCTGGAGACAACTGGGGTGGGACCTCCAGGGGAGCTCCATCATGAGGTATGTCATCCGCCATCTGGAAGGAAGATGAGAAAGTGGTCGAAAAATGAAGAAAAAAGGGCAAACTTAGAAAAACTCAACCCTAAGAGAGAGAAAGTGGAGGAAAAAGTCAAAACCTGGGAAAAGGTGTGAAACCTAAGAGAAACTCGAGGGGAATAAGTCTCAAAAGGTGAAACTCCAAGAAAAATCACCGAAATCAAAGTTCAATCGGTTCAAAATGGAGTAAACAAAGAGGGTTTAGTGAATAAACTTCGCGTTAGCCGTTGGAAAACGCGTAGAAAGCATGGATGTCATCGTTTCTGCACACGATGATTGTGATTGCATGTGCTTGTTTTGAGTGCTTGAAGTCCTTGGCGGAGTGCCCTGCCTTTGAGCCCTAAAATCGTGTCTGTTTTATGCCTTGTTTTGCACCAAAACCTTAGTTTTTCACACCCAAAACTCTAGGTCTTCAAACTTGAACACCCTGGGACTAGCAGGCCACCTCTGGTGCCTTGCCGGCCTCCTTTTGTGCCTTGTTGGCCACCACTGTACCTTGTTAACCAGTGATGTGGCCTACGGCTACTGATGCCTTTTTGCAAATATTTTCTTGACAGTTGTTTCAACTGTTGGCACAATGAGCTTTATCACCACACGTGTATGGATTGATTTAACTTAGCCAAATGTATGTTTTTCTATATATATGGGGTGTCTTCTCCTATTTTTGAGGGTCAGAAAATTTGGGACCAAAATATCTCTCTCTCTAGATTTCTCTTTCTCTCAATTTTGTGCACACTTGCTTAGTTATATCACTCTTTTGCATACACATCCTTAACCAAAATTGATCACCTTTGAGCTGAGGTCTCTTAAGGTCTTGTTGGAGCTCTTGAAGGTGGTTTTGACTTGTATTTGTGCCTAAAGTTATGCTTGGCTTCAAGGGGTATAACACTTGTCTTTTAAACTTGTTTTAGTACACTTGTTTCTCTATATTTTCCCTCTATTTTTGGGCCATTTTTGAGCTGTAAAAATCTCTATTTTAATGGGTTGAAATTGGTGTTTTAAGCCATTTAAGGTTGGGGGGTGTCTCACCCTTCTTTATTCCTTGCTTCTAAGGCTTTTGCACATTTGTTTCCCACTTTTCAACCAACCTTTTTTGGGCCTTTAACCATTGAATTTCAAAGTATTTTTAGTGGTAAAAAACATGTTTTGAAGTCCAAAATTGGAGCAGTTAGCCTCCCCTTCTTGTGTCTTGTTTGCTAGCCTAGTTAACTCCATGTGTTAGCATGATTTTCTAGCCTTTTTTAGCTACATTCCAACATGTTTTTGCTTTTGTTTTAGACTACTTTAGCTCTATTTTAGGCTGTTTGGGTCAGTTAAGTCATGTTTTGCATGGTTGTAGTGTAAAAGTCCTCACAAGCTTGGTGTTTTAGGCCATTAGACACCCCTTGTTTGAGTTAATTACATGTTTTGGTGTTGTTTTTCACTCATAGCTGCACCTAAAGCTCTACAACCTCCCTTATTTCTTCACTCTTTATTTGCTTTGAAGGTTGTTTCAAACTTGGGATTCTTTAAGCGTGAGATTGAGGTCCATGCTTAATGGTTTAGTCCTCTTTTGAGGGTTCATTACCAACGGCACGAAACTACTCTCATGCCTTAAACCACCCCTTGGTTGACACTTCTTTCACTTTAGAAAACTCTCACCAATGGACTTAATTGACTATGTAATGGTTGGTAATTAAAATGAGTAAATAAAAGTGGAAAGTAAAATTGTGCAAGGTAAGCATTTGTTTGTGTTGCATGTGTTCAATCGGACGTTAATTGAATAGAAGGAGAATTGGGGCATTTTATACTCAAAGTGATGAAATGTGTCAAATTTCCAAGGTCTCCATTGCCCTTGATCATGCATGATAGTGTGATGGTTGTTGAGTTTTATTTGTGCATTCATTAACTTGTACATCTTGGTTCTTTGGCCATCATGCAATGAAATTGCTTGATTGGTGGTTTTGGAATCAAGTGTATCACTCATTTGAGATTGTTTTGATGATAAGGAGGGATATAGAATACAAACAACCTGTGAGTATACCCTCTCTTTGTCCTGTTTTCTCTCTGCCGCAACAAGGAAATGTGGGCCATCAATGGCAGGCCGGCCACTGCTACTGGCCGGCAGGCCATCAGTGTTAGACCACAACCCCTCATTGGTGGCCGGCCAGCCACCACTTCTGGGCTGCCAGCCACTAATGAATTTTGAGCAGTATGCTTGTGAGGCATGGTAGAGTTGATCTGGAGAAGGAAATAGTGCAAGGGTTGTGCGGACAGAGGCTTCCGAGGGCAAACAACGGATGTTCTTTGGGTGGAAACCGAGCATGCGTGGGCCTCCCTCACTTCCTGAGACGAGTTATCTTGTTAATTAGTTTAACTTAGCCTATGATTAACCTATTTTGTAATTTAATTAGTTTGTGTTGTACTCTTTAATTAGTTAATTGTAGCTAATTTATTTGTGTTGTAATTATTCAATTAGTTAGTTGTAGCTAATTAATTTGTGTTGTAATAATTAGTTAATTAGTTCAGCTATTTTTTCACTTGGTTTGTAATAATTAGCTAAATTAGTTTAGTTTAGCTAGCTAGTTAGCTTTTATTCATTCGGACTCTCCTTCGTGAGAGTGAAATGTAATAATGTGCATGTCTTCCAACCCCACGTCTTTCTCCCTTTTATTTATCCGCTTTTGATGGCTAGATTAGGGACATGTTTAAATTAGCATACTTTATATTTGCATCCATTCATCTTGTCTTGCATGCATCGAGGCTCAGCGCATCACTCAAACTGCATTGGCATTTCAATAATTCTTTGAATACAGTGCTTAGACTGCATGTTATTTAATTGAAACATATGCCATATTAGTAGCCGAGCCTATTAGTTGCATTCTTTGCATGCGTTGCATTAGTCATTTTGCATAGATAGGAATCATGCATATTTTTTTCTAACTCTTTTGTTTTATCTTGGCTTGGAGTACTAGGTGAGTTTTAGTGTTTTAGCATACTTGCATGAGTGTGAGTGATTGCCATGACTAGCATGCTTTCCATGAGGTTAAATGCTTACTTGCTAAATTGCATGAATGCCTGTGGATGAAGGCTTGTTGCTTGA
This sequence comes from Camellia granthamiana, assembly GCA_036172215.1. Taxonomy (NCBI): domain Eukaryota; kingdom Viridiplantae; phylum Streptophyta; class Magnoliopsida; order Ericales; family Theaceae; genus Camellia; species Camellia granthamiana. The sequence continues at coordinate 107,678,222 of CM069912.1, forward strand.
ATTGGAATGATTCAACAAATGTAAATTTTAAGCCCACTATGTCTAGTGGCAAATTCACAGCTTTAAGCCCACTTTGTTGAGTGGCAAATTTGCAAACTCTAAGCCCACTTGAGGTGGCAAATTCAAACCCTTTTTCGCAAACAAACATGAAATTGAATTGTTTCAGTTTGAGCAAACTAGTCTATACTTGCTTGTGTGCATCACATAGTAAAGCTAGCCTAATAACCGAAACAAGAGCACATAATGTACATAAAAATCATATCATGATTAGTAGAAGCCAATCTTTGATCGAGCAAGCGACGGTGCTCAATTCATGACCTTCCCCTCTTGTACCTAAGTTCCCCAGCCGAGACAACTTCGGTGATGATGGACACGTGACCTTTGGCACGAGTCATGGGATTCCTAAATTTTCCCAAAATAAAATATTTAGGTGGTGACTCTGTATCTGGCAAAGCAGTCTAATTTTGGCATTTTTGATTCAAAATCAAATTTTCAAACGATTTGTCAGATTTGGACTCTTTGGTGATTATCAATTTCACATTGCACTTGTGAGATTAGATTCAGAATCGTGGGAGTCCGAACTGCTGGGCTTCTTTTCAAACCTTCCGAAAGGGGGCATGAAAACGCCGAGCTACACAAACTAATAAAATAAATTCTTAGCATTTTGCAACATATAAAAGGGATGGAATTGGAAGGCAAGCAAGAGATCCTTGAGCAGCTAATAATTCATATAGTTGTTAATGATAGATTTTTAAAATAGATACGTTTCATTAAAAACGATGCATTTTATTAGAAAAAATATGAGATTATTTACAGAAATGAATAGGGTATTACGTCCATTGAGCTACTATAACTTGTAGGCCACACGAGCTATAGTGCATGGTCATTTCTTTCAACTGGGAGATGCTTTGAATCAATGACATTGCAACATGTCTTCTCAAACTACTTGAACTTGATGATTGGAACAAGAAAAGGAAAATAGATCAATACTAACTGATAAGGACCATCATTAGAGTTCCATGGTACAAAAATAATAAAATCATAAATCTAGTAACCATATCACGTTTTTAAATCATTTGGTTTGTTAGATATGCATAGAAATGGGTTTGTTAGATAAGGTTTCAAGGATAAAAGTTGAGAATAAAAGGGGATTTTATAACTCAAAGATTCAAAGGCTCCCTTCATTGTGATCTGAAATTTTTGGAAAGTCTGAAGAATTTAGATAAGGCAAAGTAGTTAACACCTGAAAATGCATTAAAAAATAAATTGCAATACAACATCCCAAAATTCTCTACCTACCAAAAAAAAAAAACATGAAATTTTCTAACTATCCATGACAACTTTACAAGATTCCCATGGTAAGCAATAAAAAATCAGTATTTTGGCAACCCAAGAAGATAAGAAGAAGAAAATAGGTAGGTCAGTTAGTAAAGTAATCATGGACACTATTGTATTGAACACATTTCTAAGAAAATAATGTCCATTGCAACGAATAGAACTTAGTAAATTAGTGTAAAAGCTACTTTTAATTAGATTGATGTTTCTTTTAAAGAGTAGATGACATAAACAGTAAATACTAAGAAGTTTAAACAGCAATTCCCAAGGCTCTTTTCCTTATCTACTGATAAACATGGTGTTGTAGTGCATTCTTTGAAAGAAGGACAGTGGATGGTGGATGGAATTTGGGCTTCAGAAGACCTCTGCTGGTCTGGGAGGAGGAAGAAGTTACTAGACTTTTAAATCTGCTGAGCAATGCCCCACAAGTGTGTACTACCAGATCTGATGAGCTCAAGCGGGATGTAGCCCCATCTGCTATTTTTACTGTTTCATCTGCCTATGATTGGTGTGTGAATCACTTATGGGTTCTATAGTTCCAGTGACTGCCTCAATTTGGAACAATTTTGCTCCTCCTAAAGTGCAATTCTTTGGGTGGCTAGCTTGGCTTGGTAAGATAAAAACCTCTAGTTTCCTCCATAGAATTGGAATACTTGCAGGGAGTGCAAACCTTGATTGTGTGTTTTGTCACACAGACGTTGAAACTGTGGATCACATTCTCCTTTATTGTCTTTTTGTTTGGTTTCTTTGGTCCAACATTGTTCGATGGTGGGGTATGCAGTGGGTGTTACCAGGTTCAGTGAATGGTTTGTTGCACTGGTGGTCTGGTTGTAAAATGATGAAGCTGGAGAAGAAAATTTGGAAGGTTTTATCTTTGGCTATTCTCTGGTCTACATGGAAGCATCGAAACGAGTGTGTTTTCAATGGCTCTCACCCAAATTTGGAAGATCTGTGTGAATTAGTGAAGGTTAGAATAGCTATGTGGCTCAAAGTTTCACCACTTCAGGTGAGTACTCTATATATGACCTGGTATTTAATTTGCAACAGGTGCAGTTTTGTATCAGAAATAGAGGTTGAATGATCTGGATTATGTCAGGTGTCCTACAATAGTTGTTTGTTTGATTGTCTGTTTGTTTGTTGTTGGAAAGTGCTAGTGAGGTGGTGTTCATGGCTAGTGAGGTATGTCTCTGGTATGTGGCTACTGTAGAGGGTTCTGGTCTATTGCTGATAGTCCTCTACCATAGAGGGTTCTGGTTTACATTAGGAAGTGAGGCCTGCTGATCTTGTGCTTCTGGAATAGTGGTTGAGTTTGTGGCTGCATAGTCTTAGTGGTTGAGTTTCTGGCTATGCTGCTTTATTTCTATGTTCAATTATAGTTTTGTGGTTGCTTAGTCTTGGTGATTTTTGCTGCTATGCTATTTTGTGGTTTGGGAAGAAGCTGGCTGCAAGCAGGTAAGAGGAAGTTGGTGGCTGTTTTCTGTCTCTTGCTCTGGAGGGTCTGTTAGATAAATTAAGATGGAATTTATTATGGAGTATGCATAATGGAATTCATTATGGAATTAAATCTGAAGTTAATGCAGATTTAGGGGAATTCATTCTAGTTACTCAGTTAATGGCATGGTGTATAATCTGCAGCAGGTTAAAGTATGCATTATGGACTCATCATGTTTGCTGCTTGTAGTTAATTTGCTGCAGGTTAAAGTATGCATATGTTCTGTTCTGTTCTGTGATCTGTTTTGCTTTGCTGTTATGGTTGATTCTAGAGTGTGTTTTGCTTTGGTGTGTGATCTGCCCTGTTGTTGCTGAGAGGCTTCAAGTATGTTGGCTGAGCAAATATTTCTTCCTTGGGGTGACTTCAGGGATATTGTTTTGTGCTTTTGTTTTTTTCTGCTTTTGGTTCCTTTTGATTGGTTTCTCACCAATCTTGAGTCAAGTGCTAGTAAATGATTGTGCTCCCTTTGCGGTGCCAACCTAGTTGGGATTATGGAGGATAGCTATGATGCTTTGTGCACTTCCCTGATTTGTTGATGTAATTTTGCATGTTTTTCTTTTATCATCAATAAATCTTTTCTTTTGCTGATAAAAAAAAAAAAAAAAAAAAAACTAGGAAGTTTAAAACTATATAAAACCTTGTTGATCTTTTGCCATCTCAAATGTGTTCCAGTTAAAAAGCATGAATGGTCTTTATATCAACTAAATCAATTCATACTCTTGTGGTATTTGACAAAGATAATGATTTGAGACACTAAGCACAACATATAAAAATTAAAACTTGCCTAGTAAATGAAATATAGCCTCTATAATTTGCCACACAGATTATCATGAATCCAAGGGAAAGAACATATAGATAATCAGAAAGTGTAATGATGCATATAATATACACCAAAACTAGGGCTAAAAGAAAGAAAGAAAAAAAAAGAAAAGAAAAAGGGGTTCACGGATTACAAGAAAGCCCAGAAATTTGAAGAAGGTCTAAATCTGGATATCTTTGATTAGGTAGGAGTATTGAAACTGCCCACACATGTAGATGTTCTTGACATTGCCTTAATGGCGGAAGGCAACCTAGCAGCTATGAAACAAACCAAGGCCCCACCAACAACAACAGAATAGAGAGGTAAGAGGTCTGGGTACGGGTTTAGAAAGGGCAACTCCTTTGTAAACAAAAAGCAAAACACGGGGTCTACAAGTAGCTCAAGTCAGAGTAGTGGGTCTATTCCAGTTTGTCCTGACTGTGGAAGGAAGCATAGAGGTGTGTATTATCGTGCATCCGATGCTTGTTTCCGATGTGGCAAGACAAGCCATATAGTGAAAGATTGTCCGCTTGGGTCCGATAATGCCAACCGTCCTGCGATGAGTTCAACCGAATCCGCCTCTGCATCTAGAACAAATACGAGAGCAAACACTAGGAGAGAAACCTTAAGACAAGGCCGAGTTTTTGCACTACTGCCTGGTGATGTGCAGAACACCGAAGCTGTGGTAGCAGGTATAGCGATCCCGATTTTCCCTATCATTTATTTTGTTCCGGGCTTGGGCTCCGTCATGGTTGTTGTTGTCTATATCCTGTTTCCGTCCTTTAAATCCTTTGTATTTGAGTTTTTGGGATGTGTTGGACAGGTTTGAAATAGGTTAGTTGGGTGTTGGAACAAATGGTTGCTATCCAGATTTTGGCTTCTTCGCTCGAGCGAGGTTTTTGTCACTCGAGCGAGCTTTGTGTTTTAGTTCCTTCGCTCGAGCGAGCTTTGAGTGGTGTGTCTCTTGGCTTGAGCGAGAACTCTTGTGCTCAAGCGTGCGTCTGCGTCTCTTTTTGACTTGAAGGTTGTGTTTCTTCGCTCAAACAAGCTTTCCTTCGCTCGAGCGAGCGAGCGAGCTCTATGTTTTATGTTTCTTCGCTCGAGCGAGAACTCTTGTGCTCGAGCGTGCTTTTGGGTTGCAGACCTGAAGTTTCGCACTGTTTGCTCGAGCGGCGCTTCTTGCGCTCGAGCGAGGTTCTTTTGTGTCTGGTCGCTCGAGCGACCACTCCTTCGCTCGAGCAAGCCCTGTATATATCAGTTCACAGCAGCGTGTTTATACATCACTTTTTCATCTCCATTTCTCTCGAAACCCTAGATCCGTCTCTCTCTCTCTCTACACACTCTTTCTCTCTACCAATACACTTGATCTAGAGGGTTTCTACCCTACTTCCTTTGTAAAAAGGGCAGAGTATCGCGTGGGTACATTTTGATCCGAAAATTCTTGGATTTGGAGCATCTTGAGTTTTTTTCATCATCTCCTTTGAGTCTCTTCATTTGAGGTAGGGATAATCTACTCCATTCTATGAGTTTTAACATAAATGTTGGGCATTTGTATGAATGTAGGGATTTTGGAAGTTTTGGGAAGTTAGGGCTTGATTTTGAAATCATAAAAAAGGGGTTTCTTGGTTTTGGATTCTATTGTAAATGTGAGGTTTTAAAATGGGGTTATGGGTGTACAATTGATGAAACTGAGCCTTAGAAGTGTTATTTGAGAAAGAAGAAAAAAATGCCCTAATTGGGATTAAATGAACTATTTGTCAAAATAATGAAATTAATTATGGGAATACATAATTATGTTGGAAATGATGAAATTGGGGGAAAATGTAATCAATTGGTATAGTTGGATTGAAAATCGCTTACCTATGGAAAATGTATTAATTTATCTGTTTGATAAATTTAATTATCTGTTTAGAAATAACTGTTTTGGGCTATCGGTGGAGGATAGCCATGGTTGTTGCAGAATTGCATGATGATTAGGTAAATTGAAACTAATCAATTGGAATATGTCATTGAATATGACGGTTGGATTAACACATTGAATATGTGCTTTAAATTGATCATTGTATATGATAAGTGTCTAAATACATTGCACATGTATCCTTGTATGGGAGGAGATAGGGGATGTACTCCACGGTTTGGGAGGAGATAGGGGATGTACTCTACCGTTTGGGAGAAGATAGGAGATGGACTCCATTGATAATTAAGTTGGCCGGAGTGTCCAGAGTGAAAGTCTTGAAACCTTATGTACATCTGAATGATGTTAATGATTGAAGTGTTAAATATATGAAGTGTTGATTATATGAGTTGTAGTCTCATTTTGAATTGTTGATAATTGAAGTGTTAAGAATATGAGTTGTAGTCTCATTTTGAATTGTGGATAATGGAAGTGTTAATAAGATGAGTTGTAGTCTCATTTTGAATTGTTTGGTTAGATAATGAACCATGTTTATGAATTGAATTGGATAAATAGACGGAAGTGGATTGGAATACGGTTGGGAAAGTTGATTAATTTTGTAAAGGAGATACGCTAGTTTACAAGTGTTGGCAATTTGTCAAATGCTAATGTTTTAGTTATTTCTCATATTTGGTTTAGCATATTTCTACTGGGCTTTGGCTCACCCTATATGGGACACCATTTTCAGGTGCAAGTGACATGCCACCTCCACGGTTATAGCTTGGGAGGTCTTGAGGCTGAAGTCTTTGTTTTGGTTGTTTTGTATATGTTATATGTTTTCATTTCAAAGCCAAGGGCTTAAACTTGTAAAGGGCTTTTGACCCTCTTTTGGTTGTATCCAAGTGTTGACTTGGAAAGTTGTAAGCCTGTAGGGCATTTACTTTTGTTGTCAACATGTAATACTTTTTGTAAAGAATACTCTGATGGATGAATGTATTTTATTTTCCTATGTCTATGGATATCACGAATAATTAATTTATGCATTTATTTTGAGGGCGTTACAGCAGGCATAATTCCCATCTGTGCTCAGAATGCATATGTGTTGATAGATTATGGCTCTACACATTCTTTTGTGTCGCATGTTTTTTCATGAAAATTGACTAAACCATTATAACCTATGAATTATTTACTATCTGTATCTATGCCATCTAGAGGTTTTGTGGTATGTGCTTATGTTTATCCGGCATGTGATATCGTGATTGGTGATATGACATATATGTTGATTTGTTGCCATTGGGTATTGATCATTTTGACTGCATACTTGGTATGGATTGGTTGACGAAGAATTGTGCTACTATTGATTGTGTGAATAAAACTGTTGTGTTTCAACCACCTGGTATACCTGAGTTTCTATTTGTTAGGAATGGGGTAATTCCTCCACCATACTTGATTTCTTTTGTGAAAGCCAGAAAATTGTTAAGGAGAGGGTGCCGGGGTTACTTGTGTTGTGTTTTGAATGTGATTTCTAATAACCCCAACGTAGAGAACATCCCTGTAGTGAATGAATTTCCCGATGTATTCCCAAACGATTTGCCTGGAGACCTAATTGATAGGGAAATTGAGGTTACTATTGATGTTGTACCTAGAACACAACTGATTTCTAAAACCCCATACTGAATGTCAACCTCTGAATTGAAAGAATTAAAAGTTCAACTTTAAGAGCTCTTAGACAAGAAATTCATCCGTTCGAGCACTTCACCTTGGGGTGCTCCAGTCCTGTTTGTAAAGAAGAAAGATGGATCTTTACAATTGTGTATAGATTACAGAGAATTGAACAAAGTGACCATCAAGAATAAATATCCGTTGCCCCGAATTGATGATTTATTTGACCAACTCCAGGGAGCACAAGTGTTCTATAAGATAGACCTTAGATCCGGGTATCACCAATTAAAGGTCAAGGCAGAAGACATAGAGAAAACTACATTCAAAACTAGATATGGGCACCATGAGTTTTTAGTAATGCCGTTTGGAGTGACAAATGCACTTGCTGCCTTCATGGATCTTATGGACGGGGTGTTTAAATCATATTTGGATGAATTTGTTGTTGTATTTGTTAATGATATTTTAATCTACTCTTAAAATAGGAAAGATCATGAGAACCATCTGAGAATTGTCCTATAGACGTTGAGAGAAAGAAAATTGTATGCAAAACTTTCAAAATGTAAATTCTGGCTAGATAGTGTGGCATTTTGGGGCATGTAATTAATAGGGATGGCATATCAGTTGATCCACAGAAAATTGAAGCCTTTGTAAACTGGCCTAGGCCAACGAATGTGTCAGAAGTCAGAAGCTTTCTGGGACTTACAGGTTATTATCACAGATTTGTGAAAGATTTCTCTAAACTTGCCATGCCGTTGACATAGTTGACATAGAAAAATGTACCATTTGATTGGAATGATCAATGGGAGTTAGCCTTTCAAGAACTGAAGACTAAATTGGTAACTGCACCAATTCTGACCTTGCCAAATGGTATTGATGGGTTTCAAATTTACAGTGATGCTTCGTAGAAAGGCTTGGGATGTGTGCTAATGCAAAATGGTAAGGTGATTGCTTATGCTTCTTGTTAACTCCGGCCACATTAGAAGAATTATCCGACCTATGACCTTGACCTCGCAACTATGGTTTTTGCTTTGAAAATCAGGCGTTATTATCTATATGGAGTTACTTGTGAGGTGTATACAGACCACAAAAATCTAAAATATTTCTTCACCCAAAAAGAACTGAACATAAGACAAAGGAGATGGTTAGAGTTGATAAAAGATTATGACTTACAGATTTTGTACCATCCGGGAAAGGCAAATACTATTGCAGATGCTTTGAGTAGAAAGTCAATTAGAAATGTGTCATGTTTGCTCACTAGTCAGAAAGAATTGCTATGTGATTTGGAGAAGAATGAGATTGAAATTGTGTTGTGTGATTAGGGTGGAGTCCTAGCTGCCACTTCTGCCCAACCTGCAATCATTGAAGAAATTAGAGAGAAACAATTTGAAGATGAGTTCTTGAAGAAAATTGTTGATGAGATTGACTCAAAACCAAGGCAAAGATTTGTGTTGGAAAACAATGTGTTGAAATTTCGGGGTAGACTTTGTGTACCGAACCATTCTGAACTGAGAAAACGTGTTATGACTAAAGCCCACAATTCAAAATTTGCTATGCATCCAGGAAACACAAAAATGTTCAAAGATTTAAAATAGAACTTTTGGTGGCCTGGGATGAAGAAGAGTATTGCTGACTTTGTAGCTAAGTGTTTACACTACCAATAGGTACCCGCTGGATTACTTCAGCACTTCCAATACCAGAATGGAAATGGGAGCCCATTACGATGGACTTCATCGTTGGGTTGCCTCGCTCCTCTCGAGGTATGGACTCTATTTGGATAATTGTTGATCGTTTGACTAAATCTGCACATTTCTTACTTGTCAAAACTTTTTATAATGCGGATAAATTGGCTAACATTTATGTGAACGAGATTGTGAGATTACACGGTGTGCCAGTATCTATTGTATCTGACAGAGATCCTAAGTTCACTTCAAGATTCTGGTAGAGCCTACAACAAACTTTGGGAACTGAATTGAGATTGAGCAGTGCTTATCACCCATAGACAGATGGCCAATCCGAACGAACCGTTCAAACCTTGGAAGATATGCTCAGAATGTGTGTGTTAGATTTTCAAGGAAATTGGGAAGTTATTTGCCTCTGGTCGAGTTTGTGTACAACAACAGTTACTATTTGAGTATCGGTATGGCTCCTTACGAAGCTTTGTATGGAAGAAAATGCCGATCTCCGATTTGTTAGACCGAAGTAGGTGATAGACCGTTATTGGGATCGGAACTTGTGCAAGAAACAACTGAAAACGTGAAATGGATTCAACAAAGATTGAAAACTGCACAAAGCCGCCAAAAGAGTTATGCGGATGTCTGAAGAAGAGATAGAGAATATGAAGTTGAGGATCATGTGTTTATCAAAGTAACTCCGATGAAAGGCCAAACGCGGTTTGGTGTAAAGGGCGAGTTGGCACCAAGGTACATTGGGCCATATGAAATTCTTGAGAAAATTAATCCGATAACGTATCGAGTGGCTTTACCTCCGATCATGGAGCAAATGCATAATGTTTTCTACATTTCAATGCCCTGAGACTATTTGAGGGATCCGTTGCATGTTATTGAGCCAACTCTTGTGCTATTGAAAGATGATTTCACCTATGAAGAACGGCCAATATAGGTTGTGAACTGTCGAATCAAAAGATTGAGAAATAAAGAAATTCCATTATCAAAGGTTGATTGGCAAAACCATGGAGGGACCTATGCAACTTGGGAAATGGAAGAGGATATGATGAAGAGATACCTTGATTTATTCCCTTTGGACTCAATATTCTTCCAAAACGAAGGTAATTCGAGTTTAGAGGACCAAACTCTTTAAGAGGGAAAGACTGTAACAAGCTCAACCTGTGATTAGCTAATGATCTTTGATTAAGAGGGCCTAATAAGTAATTAAGATGAAATTCTACATTAATTGAATGCGTTATATGTTATTTGCATTTATATCTGTCTGTTGTAGAAATATATGTTTATGTTTTTGTTTAGTTCTGCGAATTGAAGGCCTTATCGGCATCTGATCACATAATTGACTTCATTTATGTGTGATTTAGGATTTTTAAAAAATTATGGTAGGTTTAATTAAAATTCGATTCAGAACGAAATAATTAGAATAAAAGAATGCAAATTAATTAACTTAAGCAAGAGTTAATTAAGTCCCTTAACCAAGCCTATTTAAGGCACAAGTAACCTCTAGGATACACTTTACACTCTCATTTTCTTTGTTCTTGAAGCTACAAACGTGAGAGAGAGAGAGAGAGAGAGAGAGAGAGAGAGAGAGAGAGAGAGAGAGAGAGAGAACAATAAAGAAAATGAGAGAATTGCTAGGAATTGTTGAAGAATAGAAGAGAATTTAAAGGATTAGGTTTCAACACTTGGAAATTCAAGGCTTTAAGGTAAGAATTCAAGTCTCTGGATGTAATTGAACTATTTACCACATAAATTCAAGATAGTTAAGTTGATTAATGCAAGAAATGAACTAATGAAGTAGGAAAGGAGAAGATTAGAGCTTGCATGTGCAATTCATAGTATTTCGAAGTTAATTTTAAGTAATTCTTCTATGCATGTCATGTTTTCAACTTAAGTTTGAGACTTCATGTCACAACCCAAACCCACCCCTATAAGTTTAGCATCGTAACTGGCCAGTAATCCTTAGATTACCAAAGGCCTCTTAACAGAATGATATATAATAAGGGGCTGCGGAAGCAAATGTAGAAACTACATAATGTCCATAGAGTTGTGTTAATGTATATGAGACAAAAAACTTCAAAACAACTCATATATATGTGACGTCATAAATACATTAGTCTTACGTCACCCAAACACATAGATAATGCCAAAAAGGAACTTAGCCCAATGTACAGATAAGTAAAACATTTGTAGCAAGGTTACATAACTAAACATTTCAAAAGGGAACCTTCCCGGGAGGCACAGTGGCTAGCTGATCAAAAACTCCAGGTAATAGCTTAGGCCTGGTCATGCGCCTGCTCATCTACATACATAATATAAATAATGAGCGGAAACCCAGTGAATAATAACAAAGTAAAGGGTTTAAACGAATGATGTCCATAACAAAATCGGAAACCAGAGTTCATAACAGAAACAGATTTATATTCATTTTCTTGTTCAACTACATATAGAAATTAAAGTTCATGCTTCATCATACATAGTACATCTAGTAGCGTTATCATGTTTGTCAGTTCCATAAGGAACCTTCGGTACCAGGAACTTGTAATATACTTGAGCCACGGTATTGTTGCCCCCAAGCAAGGGCCATGAGACCACGGTGTTATTACCTCCGGGCAAGGGCCTTGCTTAAAAACCACAGTATTGTTATCCCTGGGCAAGGGCCTTGTGCTAAGGATGCCACGAATGCCTGTCAGAAATTGAACAATCATTCATTGGGTAGAATATAACATTTCATAAAACAGAGCATTTCTTGTCATATCATATCATATAAGAAATTACTTAGACGTAAATATAGCTTTACAAAGTTATTACTCACAGATGCTCCACTTGTAGAATAGACAAACCAGATAACTTGTGGCGCGTGTGTAGACCGCCCGAACTCCACTCCGCGTGCCCTCCTTTCGGAGAGGGCACGAATTGTGTTCTAGCTACTACAGTTCAGACTCCTATTATGGTTCTAAATCTAATCTTACAAAGTGCAATGTAAGACTGATAAATCACCAAAGAGTCCAAATCTGGCAAATCGTTTTGGAAAATCGATTTTAATCAAGAAGTGCCAAAGATGGATTGCTTTGCCAGATTTTAGAGTCGCCACCTAAATATTTTATTTTGGAAAATTTAGGAAACCCTGACTCACGCCTAAGGCCACGTGTCCGTCATCACCAAAGTTGCCTCGGCTTAGGAACTTGGGTACGAGGGGGGAAGGTCATGAAATGAGCACCCCTGCTTGCCCGATCAAAGATCGGCCTCTACTAAGCATGATATGTTGTTTTTGAAAACACATGTGTTCGTATTCCGGTTATTAGCTAACATTACTACGTGATGCGCATAGCATACAAGTATAGACTCATTCGCAAGAATTGGAACAAAACATCTCATGTTTGTTTTTCGAAAATGGTTTGAAAGATGCTACCCTCAAGTAGGCTAAGACGTGGATTTGCCACCCTCAAGTGGGCTTAGAAAACATGATTTGCCACTCTCAAGTGGGTTTAAAATGCACATTTTGATGAATTGTTCCAATTCAAGCAATGAAGCCTTCATCCACAGGCATTCATGCAGTTAATCAATTAAGCAATTAGCCTCATGGCAAGCATGCTATCATGGCAACACTTACACTCATGCAAGGATGCTAAAGCATAAACACTTACAGTGTGCTCCGAGCTAAAACAGAAACCAATTAGAAATCAATGCATGATCCTAATGATACAAGATGCCTAATGCGACGCATGCAAAATGCAACTAGAATAGGCTCGGCTAGTTAAGATGGCATATGAATGCAACACTTGATAACATGTTTTGACACGTATTCAAGTAAGTATTGAAATACGATGCAGTTTGAATGATGCGTCGAGCCCGATGCATGCAAGACAAATGAATGATGCACGCATGCAAAGCATAAGGTATGCTAATTGAAAAATGCCCTAAACTAACCATCAAAAGCTGATAAGTAAAAGAGAGAAAGATGTGGGGTTGGAAGACATTCACATACACACGCACACTTATTACAATATTTGCCCTCTCGACGGAGGGTCCGAATGAATTTAGCTAACTAGGTACGCTAATTAAACTAATTATTACAAACTAACTAATTAACTATGCTAAGCTAATTAATTATTACAAAACTTTAACTAATTAATCAAATTAATTAAGTTACAAAACCAACTAAGTATGAAAAAGAAGCTAAATTAGGCTGCCACAGCTCTGCCTCGGAATAATGAATGATGCATGCTCGGTTTCCACCCCGAAAAGCTCTCCGGTTTGCTCTCAAGAGGCTCTGCTTGCAGGGTGTCTTCCAGTGCTTGCTGCTGAAACTTACCAAAATAGTGCTAGGGAGTGCACCAGTGGCCTGCCGGCCATGAATAGTTGCTTCTGACCCCCCTGCCGGCCAATGATGCACACTGCCGGCTATAGATGAAGAGGTGCTGGCCAACAATGAGAGGGTGCCGGCCACTGGTGTGCTGTGACACCAAGCTGCAATAGAGCACAAAACAGAGAAAATGGAGGGCCTCCCAAGAACATGTACGTACTATGCCCCTCCATATCATCTCAAAACATCAAGGGAGAGGCATCATTGGATCCAAAACCATCAATCAAGCATCTCGATGCATGATAGCTAAAGATCCAACATGTACAAATTCAATAAATGCAATGCAAATAAGACACTAAGACCACGGCCTTATCATGAGTGATCAAAGGCAATGGAGACAAAGGGGATTGGCTCACTTTCATCACTTTGAGTATGAAGTGGACTAATCCACCTTATGCTCAACGTAACACCCGATTGAACACAATGCAATGCACACAAACAACATGTTATGCAAACAATCATGCTAATCTTGACATGTTAAGATGGCATGCATGAGACTCTATCATGCAAGCAATGTGTGCATGGTATTGTTTAAAGGCCAAGGCATCAAAACTAGTGAAGTGCAATAGGTAGAAGGCATACAATACAATGCTCAATGGACTAAACCAGCCCCAAACAGACCGCATGCATGCCAAAACAAAGGCCTAAACATGTTGGAATTGAAGCTCAAAGGACTAGACAAACATGCATACATGTTGGGCCACAAACAAGGCACAATGCTCGACTCTCAAACACAATTAAAGAGTGATAAATATGAGAGTATAACAAGGCTATATGCTCTAAAATAACATGTCAAATGATGCCATATCACATAAACACCACAAATAAGGCATGCTAGAAGGCTCAAAACTTAAGACTAGCTAAGGCACTTGCACCATAGCCATATCAAGCAAGCCCCAAAGGACCAAGATCACTCAAAACAGTCCTAAGGCAAGCCAAAACAATGTTAGAAACATGATGAAGTGTAGCCAAAACACTAAGCATACAAGGCCAATGAGTGGAATTACACTACAAGTAGCAAAACCAAGCAAGAGGTGACTCCACCAACTGAAATCAGAGTTGTAACATGGCAAAATAAGACCTAAAACATGCTGAGATAGTAGCCCAAAAGTTTAGACAAGCATGCATACATATTAGCCCAAGATTAAGGCACAAGACACAACTCTCCAAAAGCGTCGAAAGAGTGAAACATGTGAGAGTATGGCTACACCATATATACTGAAATCATGTTAGAAATGAGGCCAAAGCATGCAAACAACTCAAGTAATGCATGCTAGAGACTTGACACTCAAAGCCAGTCAAAGCCACTTACACTATAACCATACAAGGCAAGCCTCACATGGCCAAGACCATCCAAAACAGAGCTAAGACATACTAAAATAACACCAAAAACATGCTGAGATGGAACCAAAATAGGCTAGCATGATGAATCAAAGCATTGAGCACACAAGGCTAAATGGCAAGATTACACTACAAGTGTAAAAAGCATGCATGAGGTGACTCAACCAAGCCAAAATAGAGTTATACCACGCTGAAATAAGGCCAAGAATAGGTTGAGAACAAGCCAACACATGCTAGAAACACATGCTCAATAATTAGGCCAACAAGGCAAGCAAACAAGACAAGAGGAGAGGGGAGCACCCCCTCTCATTTTGGACCTCAAAACCACATTTCTACCACTAAAAATCCACTAGATTTCAGTGGCTAAAAGGCCAAACAAAGATGATCTCAAAGGCCTTAAGATATGGTACAAAGCAAAGCAAAACAAGCCACCAAAGGGGGTAGACCACACCTAACTCAAACAAGGCCTAAAACAACCATTTTAAACACTTAAAAACAAAGCTTTTTGTAGTTGAAAGCTAGGCCTAAAACAGCATGCAAGGATGGCCAAATACTTAAGCAAAACAAGGCTTAAAGAGGGTAACTACTCACCCTTGAAGAACAACTTCAAAACCAGTCACTTCTGAGGCAAAACCAAGCCAAAATCACTCAAATGCAACCTCCAAGAACCTTAGCTCAAGAGTGAAGGTGTTTTACTAGGTGTTTGTGTGCAAAAGTATCAAGAAACAACACTTTTGAGGCAATATAGCACAAATATAGAGAGAGGGAGAATTCTAGTGAGAGAGGGATCTCTTTAGCTTTGAAAATGATGAACCTCTGGAAGGGGGAGGAGCCTCCCCTTATATAGAGCAATGCCATGCAAAGCTTGCTTGACAAGCTTGAAATGGCCTCCATCCCTCCATACACTATGGAGGATGGTTCAGTGAAAAACAGCTGGCTCAAAAGATCTAACATAATATCTGCTAAAACAAGGTGTCCTGTGGGCCATCAGTGGTGGCCGGTAGTGCCTCATTGATGGCCAGCAGGCCTTATCAATGGCCGGTAGGGCCAAATCCATGGTAGGCAGCCCCTTCTCCATAGCCGGCAGGCCATCACAAACAACAATATGGAGGGACCAAGGCATGGTCCAAAAATGAGACATAATGGAAATAGGGTTTGGAAAGAGCAAACCTAGCATGTCGTCGCAAAAGTTGAGCGCTCAGCGAGCAATCAAACTTGTAATCGGATGTACCTACAAGCACATCCAAGTCTTGAGGACGGTCAAAAATGGGGTGTCTACCGCGTAGCCTACACACACAGAACAGAAACACATAATGAAACACACACTCAGTTGGTACTTAATTTCTTTCATTTCATTCTTAGTGTGTTTCTAAGTATTAACCTCTTATTGAGTCTTAATCATGGCCTAAGAATGCCTAGGATGCAATGTGGATGCCAAAATGCACTTTGGAACCCTTAACGGAATTTGCAAAAAATAGGGGTCCTGCTCGAGCGCAACTTGCTTCGCTCGAGCGAACATGCAAACATGTGAGGGGCCGCTCGAGTGCAACTTCCTTCGCTCTAGCGGTATGAAAACTTTGAAAAAGTACTAGTTGTGTGATTTTCACGCTTGACAGATGCTCGACGGTTGCTCGAGAGTGAAACTCAGGTCCTTGCTCGAGCGCAACTCTTGTCGCTCGAGCAGTGTGCAAAAACATGAAACTTTTGTGAGTTCGCATTTCACATTCGAGCGGACTTCTGGTCTCTCGAGTGGAAGTCATAGAGTGGTCGCTCGAGTGCAGCTTCTACCGCTCAAGCGGAAGTGCAGAATCTGGAATTTTCATATTGCACTCCCAAGCTCCAAACTCAAATTACACACCTTAAAACTCATCTTTCTGGGCCAAAACTCCAGAAAACATTTAGAAACTTGTAAAATACCATGGTTTGAAGATCATTTCACTAAATCAAGGCCCAAAAGTATGCTAATTGATCAAAACTCCAACTTGTAATTTATGAATATGCCATGAACATGACATGCATGAATTACTTTGAACTAAGGCTTGCCAAAACATGATTAATTATGGTCAAATGGTAAGAAATGTGATGAATTCTCAAAACCAAGTCAAGATAGACACAAGCATGTGACAATTCTTTAGAAATCTACTCAAAATGCCATAATATATGCATGCATATATGCATGCGTGCATGATTTGGGTTACAATTTTATAATCCTAGCTTCATTCTCATGTCCTTCCACCTCTTTCACTAGAATTCTTATAAGACTAATTCAATTACACAATTAAGGGTTGGATTTCTTACCTTAGATGCTCAACTATGCTCTCTCTAGAGTTAATTGATTGAAGTTTCGAGCCAAATCTCTGAATTCTCAAGCAATTCCTTTGTTTGAAGTCACTTCTCCTGCTCTCTCTCTCTCTCTCTTTACACGTTTTTGGGCTCAAGCAAGACGAAATGAGAGTGCAAAAGTCTATAAGAGATATTGAGGTGGCCTTAAATAGGCTTGATTAAAGAAATTAATTAATTAGCTTTGCACTAATCTAATGTGCATTAATTTATTCTAATTTAATTGTTCCAAAACAAATTTTAATTAAACCTACCATAAAGTTCCAAAAATTCCAACTAACATGTAATTTAAGCCAATTTCGTGATCGGATGCCGATAAGGCCTTCAATTCATAGTACAAAATGTAAACAGAAATAGATATTCCTACGATAGATAGATAGAAACTCATATAGCACATTACACATGCAATTAACTCAGGATTTCTTCTTGATTACTTATTAGGCATAATTAATCATGGTTAATCAGTTAATCAGTTAATCACAGGCCAGGGTTGTTACAATCTTCCCCCCTTAAAGAGTTTGGTCCTCCAAACTTGAATTACCTTCATTTTGGAGAAACATCGGATCTAAAGGAAACAAATCAGGGTACCTCCTTATCATATCTTCTTCCGTCTCCCAAGTCGCATAGGTCCCTCCGTGGTTTTGCCAATCAACCTTTACTAATGGGATCTCCTTGTTCCTCAGTCTTTTGATTCTTTGGTTAACAATTTGGATTGGCTGTTCTTCATATGTGTAGTCATCCTTTAGTAGTACGTGTGTCGGCTCAATCACATGTAACGGGTCTCTTAAATAATCCCGAAGCATAGAGACGTGAAAAACATTGTGCATATGTTCCATTACTAGAGGCAAGGCCACTCGGTATGTTTCTGAGTTGATTTTCTCTAAAACTTCATACGGGCCAATGTATCTTGGTGCTAGCTTTCCTTTTACCCCAAATTGTGTCTGGCCCTTCATTGTAATCACTTTGATAAACACATGATCTTCGACTTCATATTCTCTATCACACTTTCGGATATCGACGTAACTCTTTTGGTGGGTTTGTGCAGTTTTCAGACGTTGATGGATCAATTTCACCTTTTTCAGTTGTTTCTTGCACAAGCTCCGGTCCTAACAACGGTCTTTCACCTACTTCAACCCAACAAATCGGAGAACGACACTTCCTACCATACAAAGTTTCATACGGAGCCATACCGGTACTCAAATGGTAGTTGTTGTTATACACAAACTTAGCCAGCGGTAAGTAGGTTTCCCAATTTCCTTGGAAATCTAGGGCACACATCCATAACATATCTTTTAAAGTTTGATTGGTTTCTTCAGATTGGCCGTCTGTCTGTGGGTGATAGGCATTGCTCAATCATAGTTTAGTTCCCAAAACCTGTTGCAAACTTTGCTAAAACCTCGATGTAAACTTCTAATCTCTATCAGATATAATAGATACTGGCATACCATGCAATCTCACAATCTCATTTATATAAATATTAGCCAACTTGTTCGCATTATAAATAGTTTTAACATGTAGAAAATGAGCAGACTTAGTCAATCGGTCAACAATGACCCAAATAGAATCCATACCTCGAGAAGAGTGAGGCAAACTCACAATGAAGTCCATGGTGATATGCTCCCATTTTCATTCCAGTATTGGGAGTGGCTGAAGCAATCCAGTAGGTCGTTGATGTTCAATTTTAACTTGTTGGCAGTGCAAACATCTAGTTACAAAGTCAGCAATGCTTTTCTTCATTCTAGGCCACCAGAAATTTTGTTTCATGTCATGATACATCTTTGTATTTCCCGGATGCATAGAAAATTTTGAATTGTGAGCCTCGGTCATAACGCGTTTCCTTAAATCAGAACAGTCTGGTACGCAAAGTCGATTATGAAATTTTAACACTTCATTTCAATCACGAACTCGGGTCTCAGTGTAGCTCGACTTTTTCACACCCCCTTTCGAAAGTCAAAATAAGCCCTACAGTTTGGACTCCAACGGTTCTGAATCTAATTCCACAAGTGCAATGTGAAATAGATAATCACCAAAGAGTCCAAATCCGGAAAATCTTTTGGAAAATCAATTTTGAATCAAATTGCCAAAAATGGATTGCTTTGCCAGATACAGAGTCGCCATCTAAATATTTTATTTTTGGGAAATTTAGGAAACCTATGACTCGTGCTAAAGGCCACTGTAGACACCCCATTTTTGACCGACCTTAAGACTCAGACGTCACCGGTTGAGCGCTCGGTGATGTTGCATACTGTGCTCGTTCGGAAGTCTCAGAGTCGCGGCCGCGTGCCCTGCCTCCGGACCTCCGAACTATCTTCCCTACCTTGTCTCGGTTTGCGAACCAGGCTCGGTTTTCTCTGTTTTCTTTCCTGAGGGAAGGGAGTGGTCCTGTAGACTATCTCCTGGTGGCCGTGAGCTACTTTTCGTGGCCGTAGGCCATTTTGCCCATTTCGGAGCCCGGTTCCCGGTTTTCGGGGCCGTTAGGCCGTGTGCCTCGGCTCGGGACCGCCCAACCATCTCCGCCTTCTCCGGTTTTTAGCGGAGATCTCTGTTTTAATGTTCCGAGGAACACTGGGGCCCCTGATGCCCACCTCGCAGCCGAACACCACTTCCGGTGTCCGGCGACCCTTTTTCGGGACCCCGAACTGCGTGATTTGGGCCCCGAGCATTCTTTTTGCATCAGCCTTCTCCGGTTTTTAGCGGAGACCTCTGTTTTAATATTCCGAGGAACCCTGGGGGCCCCTGATGCCCACTTCGTGGTTGTGTGCCACTTCCGGCACCTGTAGCCGGTTTTCGGGACCCCAAACTGCGTGTTTTGGTCCCGAGCATTCATTTCGCATCCATTTGCTCCGGTTTTTGGCAGGTATCTCTGTTTCGTCATTCCAGAGGACACTGGGGTTGCAGATACCCACTTCGCTGCTGAACACCACTTCCGGCACCTGCAGCCCATTTTTGGGATTCCGAACTGCTCGGTTTTGGCTCCGAGTGTTCATTTCTCATTAGTTTTTGTTCAAACTTGGCAGGTACCTCTGTTTCAACATCAGGAAGATCACTGGGGGGGGAGAAGCCAACAATTATCCCAGATAACCAGTTTCGCTCCTCCGGAGCCCGTTTTGCTCACTTCCGGGCCAATGTTGAACACCCTAGGGGCATTTTCTTCCAACCAAAGCTACATATCTGTGATGAGGGCATCTTGGAGGACACTTTGGCATAGTGGTCGGCCAGAAACTGTGGGTTTCATTTTTGGGCCTCTCCTTCAAGCTCTATGTTGTGACTCTTGGTTCAATGTTGCCAAATTCAAACCTTGGATTCTTGTTCTACACATATTGGAGGACACTTTGGCATAGTGGTCGGCCAGAAATTGTTGGTTTCATTTTTGGGCCTCTCCTTCAAGCTCTATGTTATGGCTCCTGCTTCAGAGTTGCCAGATTTCAACCATGGGGCATTATTCTACACACCTTGGAGGACACCTTTCTATACTGGTCGGCCAGAAAATCTCCTGTTCATTTTCTTGGGGTGGCCGGCCGGCCATGTAGGGTGGCTGGCCGGCCATGAAGGGTGGCTGGCCGGCCACCTTGCAAAAAAATACCTAGCCGGCCAGATTCTTGCTTTCCAGCCTGTCCCAGCTGTCCGGATGTCTTCCAGCATATCCCGGGGCATCCGGGGATATTTCGGGAGGGAAAGATTGGGTGCTTTCCCTCCCCTTTTACACCCCATTTTCTTGCCTATTTGAAGGGCCCTCCCTCTCCTTCTTCAAGGTTGGAAAATTTTCCTTGAAGAACACATCTCCAAATTCCTCCATTTCCTTAGCTCAAAACTCAAAAAAGCTTCAAGTGTCAAGGCCATTTCTTCACTAACCCTTAGCTCCACCATCAACACTACCACTCCAGCAGCTAGGAAGTGAATTTCAGAGGTTGAGAAGCTACAAATCAAGGCCAAGAATCAAAGAAAGACAAGTCTTCAAGGGTGAGTATTCAAAACTAACTTTTAGGGCTTTTTCTTGGTTCATTTTTATACTCTAATTGGTTGGGAATTGGGGGTCCGACCCCTACTGCTTTTGTGCTTAAAATGAGCCCCTCTACAACTTTGTAGAAGGGCTCAACCTCATTTGGTGTTTGTAAACACTAGTTCCTTCAATATTCTTCAAGTTGGTAACATTTTTGCATGCTAAAATTGACCTATTTGTGTTGGTTTTTGGGGGTCCGACCCCTACTTCTTTTGTGCTTAAAATGAGCCCCTCTACAACATTGTAGATAGGCTCAGCTTCATTTGGCCTTTGTATATATCACTTCCTTCAATATTCATCAAGTGTGCCACTCTTTTGCATGCAATTTTGACCTATCTCTATTTGTTTTTGGGGCTTCGACCCCTACTGACTTTGGTCTTATTTTGACCCCCTTTACATATTCCATGAAGAAAGTTTTGTCATTTGGTGTGTGCATTGCATGCCTCTTGTTATAGCATATTTGGAGCCTATTTTTGCATGGATCTTTTAGCATGTTTGTGTTCTGATTTTGAGGATGTCATCTTCTGCAATTGTGCTTATTTTTAGCTCATCTTCAATGTTGTAGAAGAAAGTTTGTCCATTTGGGGTTTGCATATATCACTTGTCTCAATACCCCTCTTTTGGCCACTAACTTTGCATGCTTTGTTTGATCTATCTATGCTTGCATTTAGGCCATGTTTACTACTGAAAAAATGCCATTTTTGGGACTGTCTTGCTACTGTTCTTGCTTCCATGATCATATTTTGCATGTATAGCATGGCTGTAGGCCATTTCGGGGCTTAATTTCACATTTTCGGGATGAATGCATGCTTCGAGTGTCATTTTGAATTGTTTCGGGGCTGTTTTCCCCTTTATTTAAGTGCTGAAATTCTATTGCCATGCTTGCATATCATTTCCCATGCCATTTGTGTCATTTTTGCATTGCCTCGGTTTGCGTGCCAATGGGCACGCACTTCGAGGCACCTCATTTCTATCATTCCGGCAGCCTATGTGAGTGAGCTGAGGCCCTCTCATGTTGGCGTAAGCCCAATTCGCATTTTTATGCTTGTATGCCATCGCCTCGGTTTGCGTGCCCGTGTGCACGCATTTCGAGGCACTTTGTCTTTATCCGACGGCATCCTATGTGAGTGAGCTGAGGCCCTCTCATGTTGGTGTAAGCCCATCGTTGCATTCCGTATGCCATTTCATCGCATATCATCGCCTCGGTTTGCGTGCCCGTGTGACACGCATTTCGAGGCACTTCGGTTTTATCCGATTTTCTCATCATATCATCGCCTCGGTTTGCGTGCCCGTGTGACACGCATTTCGAGGCACTTCGGTTTTATCCGATTTTCTCATCATATCATCGCCTCGGTTTGCGTGCCCGTGTGACACGCATTTCGAGGCACTTCAGTTTTATCCGATTTTCTCATCATATCATCGCCTCGGTTTGCGAGCCCGTGTGACACGCATTTCGAGGCACTTCGGTTTTATCCGATTTTCTCATTTTATCATTGCCTCGGTTCGCGTGCCCGTGTGACACGCATTTCGAGGCACTTCGGTTTTATCCGATCTTGCATCGCACATCATCGCCTCGGTTTGCGTGCCTGTGTGACACGCATTTCGAGGCACTTCGGTTTTATCCGATCTTGCATCGCACATCATCGCCTCGGTTTGCGTGCCTGTGGGCACGCATTTCGAGGCACTTCGGTTTTATTCGACTTGCACTTCATATCATCGCCTCGGTTTGCGTGCCAGTGGGCACACATTTCGAGGCATCTCATTTTCACAGCATTGCGTATGCTAGGGTTGTATGTTAGTTGCATTTCATGCATATCATGCATATTGCACGGGAAACGAGGCGTATTCTGTACTCCGAGTACCGGAACGTGTCTCAATTCCCAAGTCACCGACACTCCGGATTACCCATGATGGAGTTAGGTTTTTGTTGTAGCATTCATCTGCATTCATCCCATATTGAGTTGTGCAATTCGGCTCCTCGGCCATCATGCATCGATATGCGTGATTGGTGGCACGAGGATCGAGGTATGCATACATTTGTGAAATACATTGCTATGCCCTTTTCCTGCTCTCTGTTACAGCAAAATCAACAATCAACAACTTTTCGAAGGCTGGCACGCATTTCGAGAAAATTGCAAACAGAGGCTAATCAGGGCATCCCAGTGGATTTCCGCGCCAGGCAGCCCAACAGGCGGCATCTATCAGAGCAAGGCAGTCCCTGGCCTGCGCGCCAGTTTACAGCTTTCTTAGTTTAATTTGTTAATTAATTAGAATTTTGTAATATTCGGACTGTATTTATTTCGGACTGTATATTCTTTTATTCGGACTGTATATTTATTCGGACCCTCTGCGCGAGGGCAAAATTGTAATAAGGGTGTGTGAGTGTGATGTATGTCTTCCAACCCCCATTTCTTTCTCCCTTTTATTTACCCGCTTTGGATGGTTAGATATAAGGCATATTTCAATTAGCATACAGTATGATAGCATGTTTGCATCATTCATCTGTTTTGCATGCATTGGGCTCGGCACATCATACAAACTGCATCTGTATTTCAATTCCAAATTGAGTACATGATAGTTGTAGCATTCCACATGCCATGTTTAGAATAGCCGAGCCTGCTATAGTTGCATTTTGCATGTGTTGCATTAGGCATTTCAGCATAGTTAGGATTCATGCATGGATTTCTAATCGGTTTCTGTTTTGGCTGGGAGTACTCTGTAAGTTTTATGCTTTAGCATCCTTGCATGTGTGTGAGTGACTGCCATGATAGCATGCTTACCATGAGGCTATTTGCTTATGTGATATAACTGCCTGAATGCCTGTGGGTGGAGGTTGGGTTATCTGAAGTGGAACAATTCATTGACTGTTTGTTTTAAGCCCACTAGATTGTGGCAAAAATCTGCATTTTAAGCCTACCTGCGGGTAGCAAACCATCTTTCACAAACAAACATGAAATGTTTAGTTCCAATTCAGACGGCCCAGTCTATACTTGTTTGCTGCGAGCATCACATAGTAACCTAGGCTAATAAACCGGAATAAGAACTCACAATGTTTTCAAAATCAGATATCATGGTTAGTAGAGGCCGGTCTTTGACCGGGCGAGCGGGGGTGCTCACGATGTGACCTTCCCCAATCGTACCCAAGTTCCCGAGCCAACTTTGGTGATGACGGACACGTGGCCTTTGGCACCGAGTCAGGGTTTCCTAAATTTCCCATTTTAAAATATTTAGGTGGCGACTCTGTTATCTGGCAAAGCAGTCCATGTTTGGCACTTCTTTCAAAAAATCTGTTTTCTCAAAACGATTTGCCGGATTTGGACTCTTTGGTTCGAGATTTGGAACCGCAACATAAAGTCGAGTCCGAGCTGTAGCGAGGTCCCCCGCGGGCGTTGTTACAGCCACGTGTCCGTCATCACCAAGATTGTCTTGGGTCGGAAACTTAGGTACGAGAGGGAAAGGTCATGAATTGAGCACCCTCGCTCGCCTGCCCAAAGATCGGCCTCTACTAATCATGATATATTTTTTATCAACATTATATACTCTTGTTTCAATTTATTAGGCTAGCATTACTATGTGATGTGCACACACAAGTATAGATTAAATCTCAAGAATTGGAACACTTGATTTCATGTTTGTTTTGAAAATTGTTTCGAAATATGTACCACTTGAAAAAGTGATCGCAAATGAACACTACTTAAATTATTCCAATTCGAGCAACAAGCCTTCATCCACGGGCGTTCAAGCAGTTTAACACTTAAGCAATTAGCTTCATGACAAGCATGCCAGACATGGCAACACCAACATACACGCAATATGCTAAAGTGAGTAAAGGCTCACCTAGTACTCCAAGCTAAAAAAGAAATGAGTTAGAAAAATGCATGATTCTAACTATGCACTATGGCTAATGCAACACATGCGATATGCAATCTAATAGGCTCGGCTACTAATATGACATATGAATCGATTAAATAGCATGCGGTCTGAGCACGTATTCAAAGAAAAATTAAACTAACAATGCAGTTAGAATGATGAACCGAGCCTCGGTGCATGCAATACAAATGGATGCAAACATGAACTATGCTAAACAAAACATGATGTCCCTAATCTAACCACTAGAAGCAGTTAAATAAAAGGGAGAAAGACGTAGGGTTGGAAGACATCCACATTATTACAACATTAACTAGCTAACTAACTAAGCTAAGCTAATTAATTAAAGATAAGCTAATTAAGCTAACTATTACAAAATGAAATGAATAAACTAGCTAAACTACTTAACTAATTATTACAACAACAAATGAATTAACTAACTAACTAGTTAATTAACTATTACACAACTAGTTCACTACTTTAACTAATTAAATAATTACAACGCAAGTGCAATTAAAAGAAGTAAGTAAGCTAAACAATTAACTACTCTGCCTTAGGAAACGAGGGATGTTCATGTGCATGCACGGTTTCCACCCGAAAATGCCATTCTTTTGCTTCCGGAGAGCCTCTGTTGCACAGAGAACACTTACATTATTGCCCACTTCCAGACTCTGCTTTGCCAAACAAACACACTGCTGAATTTTGCATCAGTGGCCGGCCGGCCAATGATGAGGGCCTACCGACCACCAGTGATAACTGGCCGGCCATCAAAGGTGACCTGCCGACCATAGAAAGTGGCTTGCTGGCCATTGCTGCCCAGTTCATCTTGCTACAACAGAGAACAAATAGAGCATGCACAGGGTATTCTCAAGGGTTGTCTGCACAACTTACTCCTTCTTTTCATGAACAAATCAAAGGAGAAGTAAACTTAAGCCACAAACCACCAACTCAAGCAATTTCATTGCATGATGGCTTGTGAACCAAAGCGTGCAAATTCAATAAATGCAACAAAATAAGACTCATACCTCCTCCCTTTCATGAATTGATCAAGGGAAGTGGTGACCTTGGAAACTTGAACCATTTCATCACTAATGAGTATGAAATGCCTCAAGTTTCCATGTGTTCAATTAACGTCCAATTGAACACAACCAAATTATTATCTTGCATAATTTTAGTTCCATTTTATTGCTCCATTTTAAATTACCAACCATCCTTTAATAAATTGAGTCCAAAGGGTGAGTTTAAGTCCTCTAATGGAGTGAGGTACCAAACCAAGAGTTAACTTCAGACATGAAAGAGATGTCATGCCGTTGATAATGAACCCCTAAAAGGGATTAAACCATTAAGCATGGCAACCTCAATCTCATGCTTAAAAGAACAAGAGGCTTGAAACAACTCTCAAAGCAAAACAAAAGTGAAGAAAGGAGGGAGGTTGCAGAGATTATTAGTGCTGAAAATAAGTGAGAAAAACATAAATAAATGCTATCAACTCAAACAAGATGGTGTCTAAGGCCTAGAACACCAATCTCATGAGGACAATTACACTACAAGCATACAAAGCAAAGCTCAAATGCAACTATCAACCAAAAATAGTGCTAAAATAGTCTAAAAATAGTCCTAAAACATGCTGGAATTGAGATAAAAAAGGCTAGATTAATATGCTAAAATATGGAGCATGCTGGACTAGTAAGCAAAATACAAGGAGCGGAGGCTAACCTCGCCAATTTTGGACTTCAAAACCATGATTTTATCCACTAAAATAACTCTGAAAAGCAGTGCTTAAAAGCTCAAAAATAGATAGTAAACGGATGGGAAACACTGGGGTAAAGGCCTCTAAAACAAGGTGCAAAGAAGGGTGAACCACCCCCCAACCTTTAATGGTCTTAGAACCCAAGTTTCAGCCCAAAAATACAGAGTTTTTATAGCCCAAAAACAGTTGGAAAATGTGCTGGAATGAAGACAAAAGTAGCTAAAATAATAAGCTAAAACATGGAGCAATTTAAGCTAGTAAACAAGCCAAAGGAGGGGTGGCTAACCCCTCCATTTTTGCTATTTCAAAACTACTTTTTTAACCTCTGAAAACCTATGAAAATCAGTGGTAAAAACCTCAAAAAAAGTTGAGAAAAGAATGGGAAACATAAGGGCAAAAGCTTAGAGATAAAGGTTCAAGGAAGGGTGGTTAACCCCTCCACCTTTGGTAGCTTTAAACCACAAGTTTCAGCCCATAAAAACAGGTTATAAATAGCTCAAAAAATAGTAGAAAATATGGAAAACAAGTGGTGTAAATATGGTACAAAGGCAAGAGAAGGTATACCTCTTGAAGAGGAACGAACCCTTAAGTCATAAACCACTAATTTCACACTCTCAAGTGCTTCAAGAGCTCAAATTCAAGCTCAAATAACCTCAGCAAGAAGCTCTCTAGGTTTGTTTTAGAGTGTTTGGGCAAAGGCTATGCAAGTTGCAAAAGAGAGAGAGAATTGTAGAGAGAGAGAGGATATTTTTCAAAATTATTTCCTCATTCCTAAATGTTTCTAACCTTGAAACAAAGAGAGAAGGTCCTCTATATATAGAAAACATGAGCCTTAGGTCAAAAATATCTAACAAGGGACAGCTGGAGCTTTATGGAAATAGCTGGCAAAAATATCTAGGTTTTACACTAGTGGCCGGTCGGCTAGAAGTGTGAATTACTGGCCACTTGTCGGACACCAAAAATTTGCTTCTAGGCCCTAACTTCAAACAGTCATATCGCCTTCATCCGGACTCGGTTTTAGGTCATTATTGAGTCTAAATTGAATCCCCGAAAGTCTACTTTCCAATGGTGGTAGCCTCACATCTAAATCCTAAGTGTTCAAAGAGATATGCCTATTTTAGTGAAGGTTGCTTAGTTTGTCTTAATCAGATTGATACCTAAATTCAAACAGCCACATCTCCCTCATTCGGACTCGGCTTTAGGAGATTCTTGAGTCCAAATTGAAGCCTCGAAAGTCCACTTTCCAATGGTGGTGGCCTCACAACTAAAGTCCAAGTGCACAAAAGGATAGGCCTGATTCAGTGTAGGCTACTCAGTTCTTTCTCAACAGTTTCAAGCCCAACTTCTCTCCAACTAGTTTTCTTTCCTCTCCTCCAATTTTCTTCAACTCTAAACCTATAAATAAGAGGTTTAAAAAGATTTTTCAAAGAGTTCACCTCTTTTCCATTTATTTCCACTTTGTTCTTACTCAGTTTACCGAAAAGCGCAACTTTTAAAGAAATGCAAGCCTTGGAACATCGTAGAAACATTTTCAAAAATATTTTGAAAGAAAGGGTTTTAAGGTTTAAAAAAAAGTTTTGGTCCAAAATGGGGTGTAAGGTTAGGATTTAGAAGCTCTTCTTGCTGAAGAAATTGAACATTTGCATAGCACAACTTTCATCATCGAGTGATCAATTAGTGGCGCCCAACTCTTAAGGGTGGTCAAAACTGGAGTGTCTACACTCGATTTTGAGTCAATTTCATATAAAATTTTCTTCAAGAATTCATCTTCAAGTTGTTTCTCTTTAATCTATTCAATGATTTCAGGTGGAGCAGAAATGGTAGCTAAGATCTCGTCTTGTTCACGTAGCACAATTTCAATCTCATTCTTTTCTAGGTCACATATTAACTCCATCTGACCGGTGACCAACTATGACAAATTACTCATGGATTTCCAGCTCAAGGCATCTACAACGGTATTGGCTTTTCCCGAATGGTACAAGATTTGCAAGTCGTAATCTTTGATCAACTCAAGCCATCGTCTCTGTCTCATGTTTAGCTCCTTTTGAGTGAAGAAATATTTAAGGCTTTTATGATCAATGTACACTTCACATGTCACTCTATACAGATAATGGCGCCAAATTTTCAAAGCAAATACTACAGCTGCTAATTCAAGGTCATAAGTTAGATAGTTCTTTTCATGAGGGCAGAGTTGTCGAGAAGTATAAGCAATCACTTTTTCATTTTGCATCAACACACACCCCAAGCCTTTGTAGGAAACATCACTGTAAATTTGAAATCCATCAGTACCATTAGACAAAGTCAAAATTGGTGCAGTTACTAACTTGGTCTTTAACTCTTAGAAGGCAGTCTCTCTTTGATCAGTCGAAGCAAATGGTGTAGCTTTTTGTGTCAATTGAGTGAGTGGCAAAGCAAGTTTGGAAAAATCTTTTACAAATCTGCGATAATAGCCTGCAAGTCCTAGAAAACTTCAAACTTCTGATACATTTGTCGGTCTAGACCAATCCACAATAGCTTCAATTTTCTGTGGATCAACAGAGATACCATCCTTGTTGATTACATGCCCTAGAAATGCCACACCATCGAGCCAAAATTCACATTTTGAAAATTTTGCATATAACTTCTTTTTCCTTAGGGTGTGTAAAGCAATTTTCAGATGATTTTCATGTTCTTCCCTGCTTTTAGAATAAATTAATATATCATCGATGAACACAACAATAAACTCATCAAGGAATTGTTTGAACACACTATTCATTAAGTCCATGAATACTGCAGGTGCATTATTTACCCCAAATGGCATAACTAAGAATTCATAATGTCCATATCTAGTTCAAAAAGCAGTTTTATCAATGTTTTCTGCTTTCACCTTTAGCTAGTGATATTCGGATCTAAGGTCTATCGTAGAGAACACTTGTGCTCCTTGAAGTTGATCAAACAAGTCATCTATTCGAGGTAGTGGGTACTTGTTCTTGACAGTTACTTTGTTCAATTAATGGTAGTCAATACATAGCCTTAAAGACTTGTCTTTCTTTTTGACAAATAACACTGGAGCACCCTAAGGTGAAGTGCTTGGGTGAATAAGTTTCTTGTCTAACAGTTCCTAAAGTTGAGTTTTTAATTCTTTCAATTCAGAAGTGGGCATTCTGTATGGGGTTTTAGAAATTGGTTGTGTTCCGGGTACTACATCAACGGTGAACTCAAGTTCTCTATCAATTAACTCCCCAGGTAGGTCAGTAGGAAATACATCAGAAAATTCACAGACCATGGGAATATTTTCCACACTTACACTGTTCGAAGACACAATCAACACATAACATAAGTACCCCGACGGCCTTTTCTTAATAATTTCCTAGCTTTCATAAATGAAATCAAGTACGGCGGAGAAACTACCCCATTTCCAGTAAAAACAAACTCAAGCATACCAGGTGGTTTAAACACAACAGATTTACTCACACAGTCAATGGTGGCGCATCATTTAGTTAACCAATCCATACCTAGAATACAATCAAAATGATCAATGCTCAGGGGCAACAAATCAACATACAATGTCATATCACCAATCATAATATCATATGCCGGATAAACATAAAGCACATATCATAGAACCCCCAAATGGTGTAGATACAGATAGTAAACAGTTCATAGGTTCTAATGGTCTAGTTAATTTCTGAGAAAAAGCATGCGATACAAATGAATATGTGGAACCAGAATCAATCAGCACATAGGCATTCTGAGCATAGATAGAGATTATACCTGACACCATTGACTTAGTATTCTGTACATCCCCAGGTACTATGCAAAAATCTGGCCTTGTCTCAAAGTTTCTCCTCCAGTATTGGCCCTCACATTGGTTCTTGGTGCAGGAGTAGATCCGGCTGAACTTGCTGCAGGACGAGTAGTCGTGTCGAGTCTCATCAGGCAATCTCTAATCATGTGGCCTATCTTGCCACATCGAAAACAAGCACCAGATGCACGGTGACACATGCCCTTATGTTTCCTTCCACATTCTGGACAAACTGGCATAGACTCATTGCTTTGGCTTGAGCTACTTGATGATCCAGTATTTTGCTTCTTCGGAAATGATCGGCCCTTCTTGAAATTGAATCCGGTCCTTTTACCTTTCCATCAGTTGTTGGAGTTGTAGCTTGTTTCTTTGCTGCTAGTATGGCCTCTTCCATCAATGCCCTATCAAGCATTTCCACATAAGTAGGCAATTTCAAGACGCCTACTCGATCAAATACTTCCAAATCTAGTCCTCCATCAAACTTTCGTGCTTTCTTATAATCTGTGTCCACCATATGAGGAGCGAATCTAGCCAACTCGGTGAACTTAGCCTCGTACTCGGCTATGGACATCTTCCCTTGTTTAAGTTCTTGGAATTCAGAAACTTTTCGATCTCTAAAGTATTGGAAAAAGTACTTGCTGTAGAGGATCTCATTGAATTGAGCCCAGGTCATATTTCCATTACTATTTTAGATCAATAACCACCATCTCCAAGCTTCATCTTTAAGAGTATAGGTGGCCAATAAAACCTTCTAAATCTTAGTATAGGGGAACATTTCAAATAACTTATCCATTTCAAGTAACCATGTCTCCACTTTCAACGGTTCAATACCAAGAAAGTTGGCAGTTTCATCTTCATGAATTTCTGCGTTAGGTTGATGATGTCATTATTATCCAACTTAACTTGGACCGGAGGGGGCGGAGGAGGCATCGATTGCTATCTTTGTTGCTATGCTATTGCTTTAGTTAGAGCGGTAATCATTTGTTCCATTCGGCTCACGCGAGCCTCTGAGGATTCACTTGTATCATTACTTCTTGCATTCTCCATTAGCTATATGTAAACAAAAGAATAATAAACACAGACAAATAGTTCTTTTCATAGGGTTCAGAACATTTACACCCAGTTCATTCGTTTCAATTTCATGTGTTCATGTTCTGATATAGTTTTCTCATGCACAGAAATTAATACACACTTACATATGCAGATGGAATGCCCCTAACTCTCACTAGGACATCCTATAGCTCATGTGGGCTTGTGTGTACGGTATAATGCGTGCTCTGATACCACTCTGTCACAACCTAAACCCGCCCCTATAGGTTTAACGTCGTAACAGAAAACTTCAAAACAACTTATAAATATGTGACGTCATAAATACATTAGTCTTACAGCACCTAAATACACATATAATGCCAAAAGGGAACTTAGCCCAATGTACGGATAAGCAAAACATCTGTAGCAAGGTTACAAAACTAAACATTTCAAAAGGGAACCTCCTCGGGAGGCATAGTGGTTGGCTGACCCAAAACTCCAGGCAGCAGCTTAGGCCTGGTCACGTGCCTGCTCACCTACATACATAATATAAATAATGAGCGGAAGCCCAGTGAATAATAACAAAGTAAAGGGTTTAAATGAATGATGTCCATAACAGAATTGGAAACCAGAGTTCATAACAAAAATAAATTTATATTCATTTTCTTGTTCAACTTCATACAAAAATTAAAGTTCATGCTTCATCATACATGGTACATCCAATAGCGTTATCATGCTTGTTAGTTCCATAAGGAACCTCCGGTACTAGGAACTTGTAATATACTTGAGCCACGGTATTGTTGCCTCTAGGCAAGGGCCATGAGGCCATGGTATTATTACCCCCGGGCAAGGGCCTTGCTTATAAACCACGGTGTTGTTACCTCCGGGCAAGGGGCTTGTGCTAAGGATGCCACGAATACTTGTCAGAAATTGAACAATCATTCATTGGGCAGAATATAACATTTCATAAAACAGAGCATTTCTTGTCATATCATATCATATAAGAAATTACTTAGACTTAAAGATAGCTTTACAAAGTTATTACTCACAGATGGCTCCACTTGTAAAACAGACAAATCAGATAACTTGTGGCGCGTGACCTACACACACATAATAGAAACACATAATGAAACACACACTCGGTTGGTACTTAATTTCTTTCGTTTCATTTTTAGTGTGTTTCTAAGTCTTAACCTCTTATTGAGTCTTAATCATGGCCTAAGAATGCCTAGTATGCAATGTGGATGCTAAAATGCACTTTGGAACCCTTAACAAAATTTGCTGAAAACAGAGGTCCCGCTCGAGCGCAACTTTCTTCGCTCGAGCAGATATGCAATCATGTGAGGGGCCGCTCGAGTGCAACTTCCTTCACTCGAGCGGTATGCAAACTTTGAAAAAGTACTGGTTGTGTGATTTTCAAGCTCGACGGACGCTCGAACATGAGACTCAGGTCCTTGCTCGAGCGCAACTCTTGTCGCTCGAGTGGTCTGCAAAAACATGAAACTTCTAGGAGCTCACATTTCATGTTTGAGTGGACTTCTAGTCACTTGAGTGGAAGTGTAAGATCACAGAGTGGTCGCTCGAGTGTAGCTTCTGCCGCTCGAGTAGAAGTGTAGAATCTGGAATTTCCAAATTGCACTCCCAAGCTCCAAACTCGAATTACACACCTTTAAACTCATCTTTCCAGGCCAAAACTCTAGAAAACATTTAGAAACTTGTAAAATACCATGGTTTGAAGATCATTTCACTAAATCAAGGCCCAAAAGCATGCTAACTGATCAAAACTCCAACTTGTAATTTATGAATATGCCATGAACATGACATGCATGAATTACTTTGAGCTAAGGCTTTCCAAAACATGATTAATTAAGGTCAAATGGTAAGAAATATCATGAATTCTCAAAATCAAGTCAAGATAGACACATGCATGTGACAATTCTTTAAAAATCTACTCAAAATGCCATAATATATGCATGCATGCATGATTTGGGTTACAATTTTATAATCCTAGCTTCATTCTCATGTCCTTCGACCTCTTTCACTAGAATTCTTCCAAAACTAATTCAATTACATAACTAAGGGTTGGATTTCTTACCTTAGATGGTCAACTATGCTCTCTCTAGAGTTAATTGATTGAAGTGCCTAGCCAAATCTCCAAATTCTCAAGCAATTCCTTTGTTCGAAGTCATTTCTCCCTCTCTCTCTCTCTCTCTCTACACGTTTTTGGGCTCAAGCACGAGGAAATGAGAGTGCAAAAGTCTATAAGATATATTGAGGTGGCCTTAAATAGGCTTGATTAAAGAAATTAATTAATTAGCTTACCACTAATCTAATGAGCATTAATTTATTCTAATTTAATCATTCCGAACTGAATTTTAATTAAACCTACCATAAAGTTCAAAAAAGTGTAACTAACACGTAATTCAAGTTAATTTCGTGATCGGATGCCGATAAGGCCTTCAATTCACAGTACAAAACAGAAACAAAAACATGTATTCCTACGATAGACAGATAGAAACTCATACAACACATAACACATGCAATTAACTTTGGATTGCTTCTTGATTGCTTATTAGGCATAATTAATCATGGTTAATTAATTAATCACAGGTTGGGGTTGTTACACTTCATCACATTTTCCATCAATCTACCTTGTTTGAGCACGTTTTGAAGGGTTAAAGTTCAAAGAAATTACATGCATGTTTATATCATGAGTTTCAAGTTTGATTTTGCATAATTGGCATGCTTTTGGGCTTCGATTTTGCAAAACGATTTTGACTTTACAATGTTTTATAAATTTACATATGTTTCCTCAAGTTGTGGACCCAAAAGGATGTGCTTTGTTGGTTTGAATTTGAGCTTTGAACTTGAATCTGCTATTTGGAAATTCTAGAATTTGCACCATCGGCTCGAGCGGTGGAGTCTGTGCTTGAGCGGAGAATGTGAGCTCCCAGTACTTTTGCAAAGTTTGGGGGTTGGCTCGAGCAACAGAATTTGAGCTCGAACGGCCACCCTTATTTTTGACATTCTGCTCGAGTGACCGAAGTTACGCTCGAGTGGAGATCCTTCATGTTTAGTCTTACGCTCGAGCAACCTTGAGCGTTCGTCGAGCAAAAAATTCATGCGACCAGTACTTTTGCAGACCTTATAGGCCACTTGAGCGATCGAAGTGGCGCTCGAGTGGACTGCCCTGTTTTTGAAAATTTTGTTAAGTGTTCTGAAGTACATTTGGGCATCCTCATTGTATCTTAGGCATTCCTAAGCCCTAATTAAGACATTACAATGAAGACAAAGGCTAGAAACACACCAAGGTAGAAAGAAAGAAGTTAAGTGTTTTTCGAGTGTGTGTTTCAACATGTGTATCTGTTATATGATTGTGTAGGTCACGCACTGTGAGCTATTTGATCCATTCATTCTGTTATCAAACTATCTGTGACTAATAACTTTGTAAAGCTATGTTTGATTATAAGTATTTTCAGAATGACAAGATATGAACTATTTTATGAAATGCTATTTTATGAATAGTAAATGAATGCCCGATTTTATGAAATGTATTTGTGGTATCCTTACCAAAGGCCCTCGCCCATGAGAGATAATACTGTGGCTTATGGTCATGAGGCCCTCGCCCGGGGGAAACAATACCGTGACATAAGGTCCTTGCCGAGGAAAAACAATACCGTGGCTAATGTATGTTATATGATACCCGGTACTGGAGGCTCCATTATGGAACTTGATATGAATGACCAATGTGATATGTTAACGCTAATGGATGTACCACGCATGATTTGATTATGAATATGATTATGACTTTGTTTCTGTTACAAATATGAACATGATTATGATTCTGATTTGATAAGAGATTTGAAATCTGATTTCTAAATATGTTATGGACATTATTTATTAAAATCTTTACTCTGTTATTATTTACTGGGCTCTAGCCCACTGTATTATTTATGTATGTAGGTGATCAGATGTGTGACCAGACTCATTGATGATCACCTGATCTTCTGTTTTGTCGGCTAACTTTTGTGCCTCCTGAGGAGGTTCCAGAAAGAGTCAGCGGTCGAGTTTAGTGAATCAAATTATAAGTTTAAGACTTTTGGTTGTTTTAAGTGAACAGTTCTCTGCATTACATGTTTAATGACAACGTAAGATGAATGTGTACATGAAGTCATATGTGGGTATATGTATATAAGTTTTAAATTTACTGTCCCATGCATGTCTGCACAGCTCTATGGACATTGTATTTGTATAATTGCTTTCGCAACCCCGTATATTATATGATATTCTGTTCAGAGGCCTTTGGTAATCCCAGGATTACTGGTTGGTTACGATGCTAAACCTATAGGGGCGGGTTTGGGTCGTGACAAAAACTATGGTCCAAGTTAGTTATGTAAAAATTGCCAAATGCGCACTGCCTGCCCAGACCGGGTTGGGTCCGAGTCCGTGGATCTTGAGGCTTGAGTGTGGGGGTTGGGCTTGGCCTACCCATCTTGATCTTTGTGGGCTATAGAATTATACACATTACACATGTGTATAAAATGTTTGTAACTCCTCTACAATGATGATAGATTAATCCGTTCGTTTTGTAGATTAATTCACAGAGTTAAATTTTGCATTTGATGAAATGATCCTCTTTCTCTCTCCCTCCATGTGTATAAAAGGAGGCCCCCTCCTTCAGGTTTCACCACTAGAATTTTTGCTATCTTTGTGTTCTTCCAAAAATTCAGTTTTATATTCTTCTTAGTGAGACAATGCTGTCGTAGTTCTCTTCGCCGAAGCTACTCAGTAGTTGCCTTGCTGAAGCTGGTCCAACCATCATATCTTGAGGGAAAGACGTTGAACAACCTCCAACACCCAACCAGTGAAGCGGCGAATCTGTTTTAAGGGGACTGTCTAGTGTAGGTTTCGGGTTGCTTCCTTTTCCCATTTTATTTTATTCTGTAATTTTATCTCATCTACTTGTAATTTTTCAGCATGTTTCTTGTTCTGAAATTTAAAAGTGTTACGTATGAATATTTAATCACACAATTTAAACAAACAATACCGATCATACCGAACTGAACCGAATTCCAGTTTTTGTATATTTAAGGTTGTAAATGCATGGTGCCTATGTGTTGAATGGGGTGGATGGCGATCAGCTTCTAAAGGTTGGAAAATAGTGGGCTCCATGCAAAAATTGTGGCTTCCTAAGGATGCGTTTGGTTCTTAGATTTTAGAAAAAAATTTCGAAAAGAAAAAAAAGAGTAAGTGAAATGTAAAATAAAATATATCTATATTTTATCTACTTTCACACGCCTTTTCTCTTTTTCTTTTATAATCTCTTTCTAAATCTATAAACCAAACACAACATAAGAGGATAAGAGAATGAACAAATATTGAGTATAATGCGATGTTATGTCACCGACTAAAAGGAATAAGTGATTTGAAGGTTAAAAGAAAAATGATCTTCGTCACTCGTGTATCCCCTACCAGGAGAGAGAAGTTGTCTTAAGTTCAAAGATTTGAGAAGAAATTTATAATGACAAATAAAAAGAAAAAATGAAGACATGAATAAAATATCAATTCAATTTTTGTCACTTTTCTTTCATTTTTCCTTTCTTCTAAAAAATTCTTATTCAAATCTTGATCCAACACAATTTATGCCTGTGTTTCCAAACCCAGTTTTTTCTACACATGCAAACAACCCACCCTCTTTATGGTTTATAATAGTATTCATTATTTATACATAGAGAACATAATCATATAAAAAGGTCTATAATATTTATTTGTATGTCTATCTATCGTCCCAGAATATCACGTGGTCATATTTCCTTACCAATTATCATTTATTATGTTCCATCATATTTCTCAATCATGCAACACAAATAATCAATATCTTATATTTCCATCAATCATACTAACATGGAGCACCCTGTGACTGTACTTCCGAATTACCGAATAATCACCCAAGAAAGAAAGGATGGATCGAATGGTTTGAAAAGGGGGTTTGTATATCATTTTTATTGTAATTAGTATGATTGGTTGACAATTAGAAATAATATGAGAGATAAAATTACCTTAGATATTCTAGGCAATGCCACATTATTGGGTTTAAAAAGTGGGTCTAATTTTTTGGTCTAAATAGCATCACCTACAAGTTTATTTTTTAGACTAGACCCAATGATGTGTAAGTAAAATAATTTATTGATAATTAGAGAAGGTATGAGAGATGGAGTTACGTTAGATATTCTATAGGAAATTACTATTCAGAGTCAATTTTGAAAAAATATTACACAGCGGTAAAAAAAGTTTATAATTTCTATTATTAATATTTATAATATTTATCAATTTTTTGTAAATATTTTTTTTCTAACTACCATTGATATGTAATTCTCATGATATTTTAAGGCAATGCCACATCATTCGTGTTGAAACGTAAGTTTAATTTTTTGGTCTAAGTAGCATCACCCTTCATTTTATAAAACCCTTAAAATCTCTTATAAATAAGCTTTCATTTACATTATTAAATAAAAAAAAAATTAAAAACTCAAACTAAGTGATTAGTTTTAAAATTGTATTTGAATAATGAATTTAGGTAAGTATTTGCAAGGGTGAAGAAAAAAAATGAGGTATATGTTAATAAAATATAAACTAATTTTTGTTCTTCAATTCCCTTTTCAATTCTAAATTTCTTTTCAAAGAAACTTAAGATTTTGGTCTGACGAAAAATGATATACAAACTTGCTTTTTAGACTCACTTTTTTTAAATCTAATGATGTGTAAGAAAGATGATTGTCTAATAATTAGAAAATATATAAAAAAATTATCTTAAATAGTCAAATTAATTACCACTTAATTTTAAAAATTGTCTCTAACTTTTAAACTTGAATAGCACACTACAACAAACTGCACATTTGGCGACCAAAAAAATTTTAGTCGCCGAAAATAGTACCTTGGGTGACTAAAAGTTAATTTAGTTGGCGTTGAGTGCATGTTTTAGCTACTATATTATTTTAGTCGACATATAATGCTTATTGGCAACCAAAAAAAAACTTTAGTCACTAAACACAACGTATTGGCGACTAAAATAGTTTTAGTCGGTGTTAGTTGGCATTTTACGCTACTAATTCTTCATTTAGTCGCCGTATAATGTTATTTGCCGACAAAACAAATTTAGTCGCCAAATAATGGGCACATTTGGATGAACTTTTGATGACAAAAAATAGTTTAGCCGTTGTATATTAAACTTTTGCTGACAAAAATAAACATTAGTAGCCAAATGTTAGGTTTGGTGACCAATTTTTAGTCGCTGTTAATGAGTATTTGCTGACAAATAAGCATTTGGTCGCTAAATATTCAAAAGATTTTTTAAAGGGAAAGGCATTAATATTGGCGCCCATCATCCTATTTACACAAAAACACTTTTGGGTTCTGTTATGTCTCACACACCAACATAGAGAGCAGTCAATACCAAACCTCACCATCGCTCACCACCGACGATCATCACCATCGCTGTCCACCTATGCTCGCCACCACGACCACTGCAAATCAGCACCACCATTGATCATAGGTATTTGTCTCTTGGTCTCTCTCCCTCTCTGTCGATCCGAGTCTCTCTCTTTCTCTCTTTTTCTCGTTGTCTCTCCCTTTCCCATTTCTCACATTTTCTGTAGGGTTTTTATATGATTTTTTTGTTTGATTTTGTGTTGATTTCGTAAATGGTTTTTTAGGGCTTTATTTGATTTTGTAAATGGGTTTGGTTGAAGTGGTTTTTATTTCAGATTGTGGATTTTGGATTGTTGAAATTTTAATTTTGAGTGTTAGGTTTTTCAGAGTCAATTGAGAAGAACAAGTTTCTCATATTACAAATGCTAGGTACGCAAATAAAAAAATATATTGCAATATCAAAAATTTGGGATCATGTTGGACTCCGACTTGTTGCTCTGTCTCTCCACACTCATTGGTCTGTTTTGGGTGCAAAATTATAGCACCCATGGATTCCTTTGACTTGAGGGTGCTTATCTTGAATGACGTGTTGTTTAGCACCACCTACACAATAACCCATCACCACTGCAAATTTCATCTATGATTTTGAATTTAGTGAGTTCAACTTCTTTACTGCAATTATATATTTCTATCTGTGTTTATGATAGAATTGTGTTTGGATTGGATAGGCATCGTATATGTACACCATATAATAAATTATTACGGTAATGACATAGATTAATAAGTGGAGGAGTACATTAATGATTTTAGGGTTTAAAAATTGAGGTTGGTTTTTGAAAGAGGGGAGAGGTCTCTATCTATTCACATGATTTTTCACCTGATTAGCTGCTACGTGCAATTGCAATTTGTAATTGTTAAGCTATGTTGGGCATTGGAGGTGGCCCCCCATCCATCCTAAAACACACTTAGATTCGAAAGTGAAACTGAAAGGCCACTATATGACCATATGTGTCTCTGTTTCAACTAAATTGGTTGATTAATTATTTAATTAACTATTGATTAATCAATTGTTAATTAATCAACATGCTAGCCTCACTTCCATAAGCTTCTATAATGTTATTTCAACTTGGGTTAAATGAAATTCAAGTTAAATCCAGATCACTGTCATGGCTTTTTGTTTTTTATGTTAAGATGGGTCGATTGATTCGCCACCACAAAATCATTAATTAGCATAACAAAAAAATAATTGTAAACTTGGATTTCAAATAAGTCATCTGAAGATTCCACCTCTTATCAATGACTTGCTAATTATTTATTATCTCTTAAATATTTGATAAGGTACAATCAATTAACATATTATTATAAGATTCATTCGCTTGGCCTACACACCAAAACAAACATTTCTGTCCCCAACTATATAAACCATAACTAACGTATGCCAAAATTGAATGAATTTTATTAATCACCAAGTGTAAATCATATACTTTAAACTAATCAAATAACACCTTTTATCCCTCTACTTTGAAGTTGTCGATATTTATCATTAAAATTAAGAAATTTTTTATAAGTTATAATTTTTGGGGCTGGCTATGTTGCACAACCTCATATTGATTGTAATTTTTTAGAGGCTACATGTTTTCTCATCACTGCTGAATATACTGCACAGCCTTAAATTGATTGTCATTTTTAAGGGACTACATTTTTCCTCATAACGGTTGAATATATATGCTGCACAGCCTTACATTGATTGTTAGTTTTTGGATGCCAATGGACTTTTAATCCTGTGCACTCTATGTTGTTTTGATTCCTAACATTTCAATAATGTTAATTTCATTTTCAAAATATTATGATTGAGGGATGAAACCACCTCAGCCAAAAAATAAAAAGTAAAAAACGAAAAAAATCCTTTTACAGATCTATTAACAATTTTTTTTTTTTTTTTTTTTTTTGCGTGGTCTTATGTTGAAATGCTATATGGAACTAATGGGTGTAATTTTTGTTTTGTAGATGGCTTTTGGCATTGACATGTGGATCTTCCATTTTTTTGTATAGAGGATAATTTACACTTGAACATTCCCGCTTTTTTGTCGTCGTCTGCTTTTTGTGTGGAATGTACATATAATTTTTGGCGAAATACATAATACTTTTGACATGGAACTTGTATTTATTTCCGTGGTATATAGATTACCTTTTGTCGTGATACATATTACCATGGTAATTTGTACCATGCCAAATGGTCATTACAATGCATAGCAGTAAAAATATTTTTGTGTATTGAGGACATTGTTTTGGTATGCTTATTTGTTATGTATGACATTATTTCTAATTGGAATATATATAGTTGGTTTGTATATAAGTTTACATTAAAAGGTATTCTTTTTTGTTTGATGGTTGCAAGTGAAATATACGTTATGGAATTGGTGATAATATATACATATTGTTTTGTTTGTATACCTATTACAAGTTGTAGTGGATGCATATAGGTTGTGGACAAATTAATTAAAATGCAGTGGATGCATATAGGTTGTGGACAAATTAATGAAAATGAAAAAATAAAAATAAAAACATAAAATGATGTTTTTGGCGACAAAACAATTAGTAGCCAAAAATAGAGTTAAATGTTTTTAGTGACTAAATAGTTAGTAGCGAAAAAAGAATTAAATCTTTTGGTGACTAAATATTTAGTAGCCAAAAAATAATTAAAAACAGTTTAGGCGACTAATTATTTAGTAGCCAAAAAAAGAAAAACACTTTTGGCGACTAAATACATAAAAATTATATTATAGGCGACAAAACCTTTGGTAGCTAAAAAAAAAATTAGACTTTGGCCGACTAACCTGTGTAGTAGCTAAACAAGAAATCAAACTTTCGGAGACTAAACATTTAGTAGCTAAACAAGAAATCAAGAAGGAGGGAAATACTTGGCCAAAAAGGCCTCGGTAAAAGCAACCCACATGCCACCCACATTCTTCTTAGCATACTTCCACCAATAACTCGCATCACTCTTCAACTGAAAAGTCGCCAAGGAAACCCTTAACTCTTCATCTTCGACTCTGAGCATATCAAGAGTCTTGGTAATCTGCTCTAGCCAACTCTCTGCCTCCAATGGTTTAGCCTCCCCCACAAACTCTGGTGGGCCGGAGCGAAAGAACTCCTTAGTAAGTTTGAGAGCATGCCCGCTGCCGCCCTCAGTGCGAGCTAGGGCATCTTGCACTGCTCTCACAATCTCACGTGCGACATCCTCGCCGACAGCCGATGCTGCAACGGCAGGTGCTAAAGGAACCGTTGTGCCTCTACTGACACTCCTACTATTCAACCGTCCTCTACTTCCTCGTGTAGACATCCTATAAAGCACAAAGTAAATTACACTTAGTGCATAACACAATAGCCTTCTCCGAGGCACACACTTGCCACCACTAAGCCACAAGACGCACTTAGTCACAAGATATACATCTCTACTGCATTTAAACATCTAAACATGTAAACACATAATCGAATCAAGTCCACAAAGATAGCCACTCATCCCTGAACTCTCAAGGAATTCCTATCAGAAACCACGTTGATCAGGCGTGTTTCCAAAAGGACCTCAAAGCAAGTTCACCGGCTATGAATACCATCTAAGAAACTTAATCCCATGCTCACATAAATGCAACACGTAAGTCCTAACTTTCATGATATCTATATGCAACGTCCTCAGTACACGTAATAAACCCACTGTGGTAAAAACCACTTCTCACGAGCCCAAAGTATTCAAACCCGGCTCGCTCTGATACCAAGTTGTCACGCCCCACTTTTTATTACTCGAAGTCATTACCAAATTCATTAACTTAATTCAATTTCAGAGATAACATGCGGAAGTAAAC
>CM069912.1:107721053-107872781 GCA_036172215.1 Camellia granthamiana
GAAGTTCCCTGTTTGCAGCAACCTTGGCTAACGCACTTCCAAAACCTTCAAAAGAAGTACACAAACATCAGCCAGTCGTAATTGTGGCACACCACTATGCAAATCCTTTAAGACACCAGAAAAAAGCATGTAAACATACATGCAACTCCTTGAAACATCAAGCAAGCAAGGTGCTCCAAAAGAGGCATGTAAATCATTGACTGGAGATGCCATTAGATATGAGAAGTAAATACTAAATAATGTAAGTGGAATACAAATAATCCAATATACATAAATAATAAAATCAAATAAAATAAGCACACATACGACATACACATCAATAAAACAAATTTTCCACTAGGGTTAATTACTCTTTTAGTCCCCAAAGTAAGCAATTTGGTCAGATTCCCAGTGTTTAAATTGCATCAACTTAGTCCCCAATGTATAAAAAAATGTTTCAATTTGGTTCCCCAACCCAATTCCATTTATAGATGACACTAAAACCAGGGGTAAATGTGGAAACCCAATTAAAAAAATTACACTTTTAGTCCCAAAATATGCAATCTGTGCTATTTTGGTTTCCAATGTTTAAATTGTGTCAATTTAGTCCCCAATGTATAAAAAGTGTTTCAATTTGGTCCCCCAACCTAATTCTATCTCTTTCCATTTGAACTAGGTGTAAAACGTGGAAACCGCAAATATACATCAACAAAAAAATGAAAAAAAGAGCCAACATCTTGGGAGGGAAATATGCCCCCCATCCAACATGTATACATACGTTACTTATATGTCAAAACATATTGAATGGCACACTACAAGAACCAGCTCCTTTTTTTTCCGAAATAAATAGTTGACAAAAAAATCATTGATGTAAAAAATTAGCGATGAGGATCTCATTTCATCACATAAAAGGAGCTTCGGACGACATTTTTTGTTGGAAGGGGGCAATTTGAAAGGTTGTCACAAAAATTACATTTTCTTACAATGTCAAGAATATTTTCCTCCAAAGATGTTGGGTTCGTTTGGTTTGTGTTTCTGAAAAAAATTTCGGAAATTTTCTCTGCAAATAAGTTTTCAAAAGTAATCAAACCAAACAAATTTTCCCAAAAAAATTTCCCAAAACACACAAACCAAACAAGTTTTCCAAACAAATCTCTCTCACACACACATCAAATCAATCACTTTTTCCAAAACTCTCTCTCAAAACAATTTTCCAAAACAAATTTCCCAAAAAACCAAACCAAACATGTTTTCGTACTTTTTATCTCTAAAACACATCTCTCAAACACAAACCAAACATACCCGTTAACTCTTTTTTTTCCATTTTCTGATGGATGTGTATTTATAGTTTTTATGCTTTACCCCCAGATTGAACACACATGCATGTGCGCGCGCGCACACACACAAAGAGAGAGAAAGAGTGAGATAGAATTAGGTTAGGGGACCACATTGAAACTCTTTTTAAAAAGGGTTTATTACACTTTCTACCCCTGAACTATCGTCAAATTGTCTATTTAGTCTATAAACTATCGATTGAGTCTACTAAGTTCCTAAAGAATATGAATCAAAATCTATTTAGTCCCTAAACTATCGATTGAATCTATTAAATCCCTAAAATATTTAATTCAAACCTATTTAGTCCCTGAAAGAATTATAAAATTAAAATATATGTCCGTAATTATTATAAATTAATAAAAGACCCTAACTAATTAAAATTTTCTTACAAAAAAAATCTAAAATTTTTATTTTGTTTTTAAAAAGTGTTTTATTTCGTTGTGTTTAAATTAGTAATAGAGTCTGATTTCTCAGTATTGCCAATAAAATTATGTGAGTATTAGACATATTAAAAAAGTAGAATTAGATTGTTTAAACAATAACATTTTGCTACAAATAATAATAGAAAAATAATAAATTACTTAAATTATATAAAAAAAACTTAGCGAAAAACTTAAAAACAATCAATTAGAAATTATTTCTGACATATAATACTAGATAATGGTAAGCACACATAGCCATTTTAAAATATAAGTAAGAAAATAGGACAAATTATACTAATAGTCC
Organism: Camellia granthamiana; assembly: GCA_036172215.1. Classification (NCBI taxonomy): domain Eukaryota; kingdom Viridiplantae; phylum Streptophyta; class Magnoliopsida; order Ericales; family Theaceae; genus Camellia; species Camellia granthamiana. Next base: position 107,723,094 of record CM069912.1, read on the forward strand.
TTGTATTTTACCTCTTGTGTCATTTTGGTCCCTGTATTTTCAATTTGCTCGATTATGACCCTTAATTTTTAATTTTGTATCATTTTAGTCCAATTGTTAACACCGGTTAAAATTATTGATGGAAAACAAGCACATGAGATGCACATGACCTTTTTTCAAGGGCAACATGGACATTGCACTACCCTTTCCTTGTTTCACCATCTTTTTCCTCTTGGACTCTTAGCAACACAATCACCTACCACCGTTGCTTTCCTCCACCACCAAAATCATCCATAGCCAATCCCAACATCAGCACCATCCACCTCCACCACACCAAACCCAGTACCGTTCGCTACCCAGATTACTAATCTGTTGAATAGATCGTCCTCATTTAGCTCCTAATTTTTTCTCTATCTCCTTAGTCCACCCGTTTGACCAGAGGAAGAGACAGAGAAGGAAAAGGCACAGGAGGGTTGTTGTCGCTGATCCTGCTGTTGAGGAATGAATCAAAGAGCTTGCTAGGGATGGAGGAAGGTGCACAGATCTAGCAATGAAGAAACCCACACCATGTGAGCAACAGAGTCGGATTGAACACATGGGGTCCTCCTCTTCTAATTGCTGCTGTGCCATACCCATGCCTCCCTCACTCCATGAATTGATAGCCATTGATGGCGGTGGCCACTTCTTCGTTGTCATCTCTTCATCTCCCACCCACATTGCCTACTCTTTCCCTCCTCCATTCTTCTACCTCATTTGTCTCACTCTCTTCTCCATTCTCTTTACTCTTTTCTGTTTTTGGGTTTTTTTGATTTGGGTCCAGTAATGGCAGATGGTGATTGGGTTATGGTGGGAAGACCTAGAATGAAGAACTTGTGGGAATCCAGCTTGGTTGAAGAGGAGGCTTCAAGGCCTCTGGAAGTTAGGTTTGGTGGCTCAGTCAAGCACTGGGCTGATGCTATCCCCATTGGAAATGGTCGACTCGGTGCTATTCCCATTGGAAGGAGAAGGTGCACAGATCTAGCAACGAAGAAACCCACACCATGTGAGCTCTGTAGATTGCGATTGCAATCATGATCGCGATCATCCAAGAACAGCGAACGAAAAAACATTGAAATCAACGACATTGAACTGCAAAACCCTCATCTTTGTTCTTTTTATTTTGATTTTCACTTTGATTCTGATTTGTGATTGGTGATGTTGTTTGGTTGCAGATGGTGGTGGTGGTGTTTAGCAATGGCTATGGTGGAGTAGGGCTGATGATAGACGATGGAGGAGGAGAATGAGGGGGCACAGGTGGTGAGTGTTGCAGAGATGGAATGGGGAAGGGTTAGGATTGAAATGTCTATTTTGCCCCTGAAAATTGGTCACATGTTGTTCACATGATTATTTTCTGTTAAATTTTTTAACAAAAGTTATTAATTGGACCAAAATGAAACAAAATTAAAAATGAAAGACAAATCGATCAAAATGAAAATACAGGGACCAAAATGACACAAGAGGTAAAATACAAGAACTATTAGTGTAATTTGCCCAAGAAAATACTATAGATAATTACTTTTACCCTTATAAAGGAAATTCACCATAAGAGCTAAAGCCTACTTTTTAAAGACGGAATAAAAATTAAAGGTTTTTTTGAAATAAAATTTTAACTGGATAGGATCTTTTACTAATTTATAATACCTATGAGCTTATATTTTATTTTTGTAACATTTTCAGGGACAAAATAGGTTTGATTTAAATACTTTAGGGACTTAATAGACTCAATCGATAGTTTAGGGACTAAGTAGACAAATTGGCGATAGTTGAGGGGTATAAAGTGTAATAAACCCTTCTATAAATTAAAACTACACGATTTAAACATTAGGGCCAAAACCAATATAGATCACATATTTTGGGGCTAAAACATTTTTTTTTTAATTGAGTTTCTGCATTTACCCCTTAGTTTTACTGTAGCTACAAATGGAGTTAGGTTTGGACCAAATTGAAACACTTTTTATACATTGGGGACTAAATTGATACAATTTAAACATTAAGGACCAAAATGACACAAATCGCATGCTTTGGAGACTAAAAAGTAATTAACCCTTTCCACTATTAAGACCATTAAATTAAGGTCGCACACAATGTAACCACTGCTGAGCAATTATGATAGATAACACTTATCATTTACTGGCACTCTGAAAAACATAACATACCATGGTATCAACAATAAGTGTTAGTTCGATGATTATTAGCACAATAACTGAAGCAATTTTAGTAGTCCCATGGTAGGTGCACACTATCACATTGACCCATATCACTTGATTCCGCCCATAGCAGCACAAATATCACACTTATTTATCAACATAAAAAAAATAAATAAATAAATAAATAATTTATTGAAAAATAAAAAAAGAATTGAGTACAAGAAAGGTCAAGTAGAACAAACAGAAAACCACCAAAAAGAAAAGTAGAAAAGCGAAATAACAAATAACATATAACATACCATACCACCTTCTAATCTCTAGATATCATAAACAAAGGAATCCCCTTAATGAAGATGACACTGAAGCCCAAAAAAATAAAAAGATAAATAACAAATCTAATCCATAAATCATCATACTTTCACTCCAATGTTCTTGTATTCTCCAACCAAATGACCCAAAGCACTACATAAAATGATAAAATTACAAAGACCATAAGCCTTCTTATTAGAACCATCTATAACCAATAAGTAGTAGTTAGACACATGAAACTAAAACCACACAATCAACCTCCAGTAATTGAGACAATCAATGCCCTACAATCATAACAAATGCTCAATACTCTCCTCACTCCTACACATGGCGTGCCACTGTGGAAGTAAAGTGCAACAAGGCCTCTTTCTTTAAAACATGTCATTGGTAGTACTAGTAAGTTGCCTATGAACCAAAGACCTTGCAAATCTTTTTAATTTAAGAGGCAGGCATGCATTTCAGATGAACTTACAAGGAAAAGGAATATTTGGATCATCAATAATATCTTCAGAAAATGAATTGCAAGACAATAAATCAGAAGGAAAAAAAAATGCTTTCTTTCTTTCCATTTCCCACAGCTTCTAGGTCACCAAACAGTTGACAAAGTTAAAAACTAACAGTCCATTTGGATTGAGAGATTTTGAAAGAAAAGAAAAGAAATTGATTTCTCTTGGTCCTAATCACTTGTATGGATTATTAAAGAGGTGGAGATAAATTAATTTATCTTAGACCATCTCTAACCCATACTCCAATCTTTCGTCAAATTTAAATTTAATGAAAATTTGATAAAAACGGTGTTCCAAACATTTCACCAAATTGATATCAAATAAAAGGAGCCCTATTTTTTTATTAAATCAAGAGAAAATTTAACTTTTTATCAAATCTCACAGGTGACCGTTGGTAGACGACCGGATGGATGACCGGTCGATCAGCCGGGTGGACGACCGGATTGAGAAAAAAAAAATTTTGAAGAAAATTTACACTAGGCCGGTCGACCACCCGGACATCCTCCCGGTCATCCTCCCGGTCGATTGGTTGTTTGATGAAAATTGAAAATTTAGCATTAGAACATTTGGTATTAAATGAAATGTTTAACCTAAATCTTTACTCAAATTTGATGGAGAAAAAAAAAAAAAAATGTAAACGTTGGAGATGCTCTTGTAAACCACTTTTTGAATCTCTCCAAAATTTCGAGGGACTAGGAAAGAATGATTACTAATTTTCTAAAATAACAAAACATAAAAAGCTATTTTGATAATATAACCTATAAGAATTTCTTTTTATTTCTTCCATGTAGTCTATCCAAACAAAATTGGAGAGAAATCACAACATTTTCTTTTATTTTCTCTCTAGCTTAACCGGGGCCGGCCCTAGGCTAAGGCCATTGAGGCCTGTGCCTAGGGCCCCAAAAATTAAGCCCAAAAAAAGGCCTCCAAATTCATTATCTTATACTATATCAAAAATTCAAAATGACCCAAATTGGTTCAACTAATTTAGGCCATTTTAAAATGTCTCAAAAGTTCTATTAAAGGCCTAGTTAAAAAATATTTATAAGTGTTAGTTGTTAGCCCAATTAAAAAAATAAAATATAAAATATATGTATATGTGTGGGGCCTATTTTTCTTTCTTTTCTTTTTATGGCCCAATTATGTGTTTTTTAGTGATTTTTAAATATTTTAAGCAATTTTATTTATTTATTTTGTAGATACATCTAATTTAAAAACTATAATATTTGTGTTTTTTTTTAAAAACAAAAAAAACAAAAAAACAAAGTTGCCAAATACAAAAAATATAAAAAAAAATACGAATTACAAACTCAAATAATTATTTCAAAATTCTAAACCAAACGGGATGATTTTTATTTTTATTTTTATGAATATCTAAAAGGCCCAGAAAAATTATTTTGCCTTAGGCCCCCGAAAACTCAGGGCCGGCCCTGAGCTTAACCAAATAAGGAGAGAAAATGCAATCTTTTCTTTTCTCTCCTAAATTTCCAAACAAAGTGTACGGGAAAAAATGCAAATTCACAAAAATTCAAACTGCATTTAAGCTAAAAAGCAGCAGTTTCGCATTCACAACAACGAGAACTTCAATTGAAGTGGAGAGAGAGAGAGAGAGAGAGACCTGGTTGAAGGGAGGCTTGATTGAGAGAGGTTTCAGCAAAGGATCGAACTTGGTGATTAGTGTCGAGAGTGGCATTCAAACAGTTGATTAGCCATTGCTGATCTTGATCGAGGACGTTCGCCATGGAATTCCCGATTCGGCTACTGCGAGAGAGAGAGAGAGAGAGACAACTCCGTTTGCTTTTCCCGCTTCTTAGAGAGAGAGAGTTCTACGGCAAAAGAGAGGGACTCACTCAGGTTTGTAACTGGGGAATATATATAGGCGTTAGGGTTTTGTAAGACATTTATGCGGTCCGACCGGGTTCGTTTTGAATCGGAGCTGTTGTCTTTCGAACCGTGGGACTCGCGGTTCAACCTCAGTATCGAGGACCGGATCCTCTACACTTGGATAACCTACCGTCACGGCAGCTAACCTATCAGCCAGTCCCCCTTTTTACGCTGGGTTTTGTCAACGGATTTGAAAAGAAATTTAAAAAAAAAATTTATGAAATTATATGAAATATAAATATGAAAAATGATGCAGACCACTAATTATGTGGCAGTGGGTCCCACCCACTGCCACATGTATTTTGTGTCTTAGTTTTTTTTTTTTTTTTTTTTTTTTTGCTTTCCACATCATTAGTGGTGGTGTTAGTGGTAGGAATTTAGTAGTCTGTAGTATTATTGTATAAATATATTTTATTACATTTCATTTACTTTTTTTAAATCTTTTTTCAAATTTCTCAATTAAACACAGCGTTAGACTTATTACCTACTAGGTTATGATTTAAATTTTTACGTTAGCATCAACGCTTTATTTGGTTGAAGAATTTGAGAATTAATTCAAAAAATGTGTGTGAATAATTCACACACATTTTCTCTTTCCTTTTTCTAAACTCTTTCCCAAATCTCACAACTAAGGCCAAGTTTGGGAAGACTAAATAAGTGCACTTTTTGACTTTTTATGAAATATGAGTTGGATTTGGGTTGGATTTGAAGTGATGTGTTAGAGAGGTGATGTGACTTAAATAAGATGATGTGACTTAAATAGAATAGTGACTTTTTGATTTTTTGAATTTTTTTGAGGATGTCAAACTTGGCCTAAATGCAACGTAAGTTCTTAGTTGCCTATACTACTTTCATTAAATTTATTACTCATTAATTTTCTCAATTTTTATTAATTTCTTTCTCTTGATCATTTTTCCAAAACTCTTCTTCTTCCTCATCCATCTCTCTCATTCTCTCTCCTCATATCTCTCTCTCTATTTCTAGAAAATACCACCACTGTCGTTCGTCACCAATCACCACCACCACCTTTGCTAACCACTGCCACTGCCACCACCATTGCTCACCAACTATCTCTAACATCTTCGATCTATACTTCACCATCTCCGATCCACTACCACTATTTACCAACCACATCTGTCATCGCTAATCTACACTCCAACATCCTAGATCTACACCAATCTAGTTGTTTCTACAGTGTAATCAACTTCAAACAACTACAAGCAACATTGATTCTCCAAGTCTTACCTATCTTTTCCTTCCTCCCTCTTTATTTCTCTCAAACCAAATCTGCTGCAAGTAAGGGTTTAATATATTAGTGATAAATTTGTCACTGATATACGTTGTTGAATCTTGTGTTGATTTGTGACGATGATAACGAGATTTTATTTTTGTAATTTTTTAACAAATAGTCCGTGATAATTTTATCATTGAATGTGTCTATCAGTAATAAATTTATCACTGAATATGTCTTTGAATCTTGTGCTAATTTGTGATGAAGATGACGAGATTTTTTTTTTTTTGTAATTTTTGACAAAGAGATAGTGATATTTATCACTGAATGTGTCAATCATAAATTATTTTATTAGATTTGTCTTTGATTCTTTGTGTTAATCTGTGAATGTGTAGAATTATTTTTTGGTAAGAACTCATCATCCCTCTTCTTCTTTTTCTTCTTTTTTATTCTTTCTCTCTTATTGCCACCATATCTAAGGAGGTGGTGGTATTGACATGGTGGAGATGGAAAATAGCCACCCAAAAAAAATATTGTCAATGGTCGAAGATAGTTGTTGGAGGTCAGTAATGGCTGTCAACAGTCAAAGATAAAGGCCAAAGGAGTTATCGAAGGTCGGTGGTGATCACCGGTAGTCAGAGACGGCGACCAGAGGTGGTCGTCGGTAGTCATAAATGGTCTTCGGTGGCCAATTGAGAGAGGGAAAGTCGAACAGTTGCGAGAGAGAGAGAAAGTGGAACAGTTGAGTGATTTCTTCGTATGGCTTGAATCTCAAGGGTAAAATAGGAAGATGTGCTAAATTATTTTGGGTCAGTACCTCATGGGAAAGGACTGGCCTGTAACTCCCCCAGAGACTATTCATTTAATTTTTGATTAATTAAACTTTTCACCTCTATAGTTTGATCTAAATTTCACTTTAGTTTCTATAATTTCAATTTGAACAATTTCGTCCATATACTTTAAGTCTAGTTTCAATTTGATTCTTCCATTTACATGTACACCTTAGAAAATTGACAAGTATCTCAAAATTGTTAATTTTAACCTCCAATTTAAATAAAATGACCAAATTGAAATTAGAGTTAAAGTGATAATAGTGTTCAAAATTTGTTAATTTACCTTCAATTTAAACAAAATAACAAAATTAAAACTAGACTTAAAATGTAAGAACCAAATTGTTCAAATTGAAACTATAGGTTCGTTTGAGATGTGGGTTGGCTTTTTGGCTTTTTGCCTATTTTAACCTAGAACTAAAAATCCTCGTTTGAGATAAGTTTTTTGGCTTTTTTGACTTTTGTAAGAAAAAAAAATGAAATGATTATAGTTTGGATATGATATTTTGTCTTATTGGGTTAAAAGCCTATTTTATTTTTTTGAGACTATTTTAGCTCCCATTTAGCTTATGCCAAACGAGGGCTATAGGAACTAAAAGAGGAGTAATGTAAGTAACCCTTTAATTTTATTTTATATTTAATAGGACAATTACAAAAAAAATAAAAAAGGATTTGTGCCTTTTAACAAAAGAAATCTTGAGTTTTTAATTTTGTCAATTTAAATGCTAAGTTTTTTATTTATTTTCAATTTAAACCATTTGCCTATTTGAAAAGTAAAAACATATATATATATGACTAAAATATGAAAAGAAGTTTAGAAAAGACAAACAAAAACCTATTTAAAAATAATTTCTGAAATTGTAACCAAATAAAGCCAGGTTGATGATGATAAGCAACAAATTTAGGGTTGTTTTGGATATATAGGAGGCAAAAGAGAGGAAAAAAGAAAAAGAAAAAAATAGGGAGATCTACAGAGTTTTTCATGGAGATTCAATTGAAGATTTTGGATCGTTTTATCATGAGAAACTATATTCTCCATCTTAGGATTTGATGAAACTTCAATCAAGTAATTAGAGTTTTGCATTTTCTTCATGGATTTGATTTATTATGATAATAATTATATAATATTATAGATTTTCAGTACAACCATCTTCTTTATTCAAATTTGTATGTATTTAATTTATGTGATTTTAAATACATAGTTATACAATGATATTTCTCTGCATATATTGAAATTATCGAATGAGTCATACCTAAGGAGGACAATACGTGCCTATAATTGTAGTTTAACGTAGACATTTTGTGTCAATCGATAATGATTCATGCATGTGATTTGAATGTATGAATAATCTTGATGATGCTATTAGGGTTTGTAGCCACAATACGTCATTATCATCATAATAGTAATTTTTCATGAAGTGAATTATTAAACTTCAGTTAGGAGATTGGTGGTGAATTCAATAACCTTAATACCCTTACGTTCATATCTCAATTCAATTTTACATTGCTTTAGTTTACTTTTAGTTTTTAACTAATTTAGTTATCATCATATGAACCAATGTTTTCAAACTCGGACCAGACCGGCCGGTCGAACTGGTGATCAGACCTAGTTCCGGTCTGGATGACCCTCTAAACCCGAACTATGCTTAAAACCGGATTATAGAATTTGAAAACTAGAAGAATCACCGGTTCAGTTAAACCGATCACTGGTCAACATGAGAACTGGTCGGGTTTAAAGAATTGAAGTTTCTTCCAAAAATATGTTGTGGAAAAGGATTGAACATAAAACTGAGGCAGTATGGACTGTTGTGCACAATTAGCATTGGTATTTACAGATTATTAATGAAACTTAGAGGAATTGGTTGATCTCCAACTCCAAAACAAAGGCCAAATTTGGTTCCAAATCTGTATGGAACACTGTCTTCTTGGTTACACTTAGGAAAATCTAGAAAAACAGGAACCTTAAAGTTTTTGAAAACAAATTGGCTACCCAGTTTGAGAGTTTGAAGTTTATTCTTGATTACTCCACTGAAATTGATCTTGCTTTTAGCTTATCTATTATTAGTCCTAGACCCCCATTTAGACTCATTAAATGGTCTCTTCCTCCTGCAGGTACTCTAAAGCTGAATACAAATAGAAGCAAATGGAGTAAGGGACCAAATGGATTTGGAGGTCTCATTCGGGATAAGAGGGAAGATTGGATATGCAGCTACTATGGAAGGATGCAAAGATGTACCAGTCATGAAGCTGAATTATGGACAGTGTATAAAGGTCTCACAATTATTCTCCAAAAAGGCTTTAACAAAGTGATTGTGGAAACCGATGCCCAAGAAGTTGTGAAGCTGCTAGTAGAAGGCCCTGGTAAGAAACACCCTTACAGAGGTCTGGTGGAAGATGCGAGGATCATCTTCAATGGCTGCTAATGCACTGCTCAACATGTCTATCATGAAGGCAACCTCTGCGCGGATGCTCTTGCCAAGCTGGGAGCTACATAACCAAAAGATAACTTAGTGGTCAATGACCCCCTTACTGAGATTAGGGAGTTGTTGGTTGTAAACATGCTAGGGATAGGAAGGGGAGAGAGTTTAACTCTTGTTTTTGCTTTATTTCTGTTGCATCAAAAAAAAAAAAAACATGGAACTAAGTGCATAAAAAGCAAGCACTTAAACCATTATGCTATTAATACAATTGTTGACAATGTAATAAGTATATATACTATATATTCAATATTATCTTAATTATTTTTACTAAAAAGCAATATAAAAAAAGTAAAATAAATTTTAAGAAATAATTTTTTTGTAAATGTTTATTATTTATTAATTTTTGTAATTTTAATATCTATATTTTTTATACTTATAAATTTTAATATATTTATGACATAATTATGACATCACAGTTCAATTCTGATTCACCCGCGATTGAACCAGTGACCCATCCACCTGGTTACTTTTCCAATTCGTTCACCGGTCCGGTTTTCAAAACATTGATATAGACAATCTTTATTGAATTAATTTAGGAATTGATCTGAAAATAGGGGAATTTTTTTTAAGGTCCCTAATAATAGTAATTTAGAGGATAAAGGACACCAAAAAAAGAATGATGTCCTAGGTCTCTCAACTAATAACGTGCGCTTTTTATTTACTTCTTGGGCCAAAATACCCTTCACAATCAACGGGGAATTTAAACTACATTTCGACGACTGATCAGTTCCACACTTCACAGCCAACCATCTTTACGAGCAAGAGAAGAGCATAATTAGGGTTTCCGAATCATCTTCACTATCGATATTAGGGTTTCATCATCTTCTGCGAAAAGCTTTTCCATTCCTTCCTCACAAATTTCTCTGACCTGTTTTCACTGTTCATCATCATCTCAGTTCATCTTCATCATAGTGTATCTTAATCTCAAGGCATATCAGTTCGTAATTAGGGTTTTATATTTACTCTGGTAAGTTTTTCTACAATCCAATGAGTTTTTCTCTGGAAACACAATTAATTGCATTTTATATTAGCCTTCCATTAATTAGGGTTTCAATTTCATAATAAAAGCTACATGAATTTGAAAATTGTTATTTCTCGACGTTTTGAACTTATTCTTGAACATTGTTATGTGATTTTGTCTGTAAATTTCTCTGGTTTCAGAATTTCTCTGGCATTTTCTTGATCTATGTTTCTTCTTTGAATTTTCTCCGGTATGTTTATTCCCTATTTGTTTTTGTTTGTTCCCTCATTTTCACTGGCATGGTTAATTTCTCTGTATTTCTTTGTGCAATTTTCAAATTCAATTTATTCAAATTTCTTTGCTCTATAAATTTATCTGGCATTTTAATTTTCTCTGGAATGTGTAATTTTCTCAGGCATTTTCATTTTCTATGCTTTCTAAATTTATGTTTCTTTTTTGAATTTTCTCTAGCTATATTTTACATCCATATGTAATTTTACTGTCTTGTCTGTGTCTATGTTTCTATAGCATTTATAATTTTCTCTGGCCATCTCACTTTTCTCCCTTGTGTGTGTCTGTCCTATTTAATTTTCTTTGATTGTGCCTGTAAATTTCTTTGCCATTTTCATATTATGGAATGGAAATTTTCTCTGTCTTGCCATGTTTAATTTTCTCTGTCATTTTCATTTTCTATGCTTGTTAGATTTATGTTTCTTTTTTGAATTTTCTCTGACTATATTTTACATCTATATGTAATTTTTAGCAATTATTCAAAATTTCTTTGTCATGTTTATGTTGCTTTGTTTATTTTCTCTGGGAATGGAAATGAACTGTGGCTGCATGTATTCCACATTACTTTTCTTCCTTATGTCTGTCTGCCATGTTTTTAATTTTCAGTGTCTAATTTTCCCTGACATTTATAATTTTCTCTGGCCACCTTAGTTTTCTCCCTTATGTGTAATTTTCTCTTGGAATGGAAATGAACTGTGGTTACATGTATTCCACATTACTTTTCTTCCCTGTGTTTGTTTGCCATGTTTTTAATTTTCTCTGGCCACCTTAGTTCTCCCTTATGTGTAATTTTCTCTGGGAATAGAAATGAACTGTGACTATATGTATTCTACATTACTTTCTCCCTTGTGTCTGTCTACCATGTTTTTAATTTTCAGTGTCTAATTTTCTCTAACCACCTTAGTTTTCTCCTTATGTGTAATTTTCTCTGACATGTTCAATTTTCTCTAGCATGTTCAATTTTCTCTGGGATTTAATGTTGACATCTTTATATTTTTATTATCTAGAAATGGCGAAACATAAAACTAGCAAAAGACCAGAAACACCAAGAAAGAAACATAAACTCTCTGAGTCTTCTTATGATCTTAGATCAAAAAGCAGCAAAAAACCACAAACTCCTCACCAAAAACACAAGTCTAAGGTGATGAAGCAACAAGCATCAAGATGAGTACCCCAACTTCAAAAGACTCAAGCTCAAGGGGGAAAAAACATGTTAAACTCCAAAGAAAGAGAGCTCATTACAGTATTCAATACCGATCCAACCTCTCATCTGTTGTCTCCTTTTTTGAAACACTTAAATTCAATTCAAACCACCTTGAAGAGCTTTAAAAGACTCCATTCTGGTATTTGATCCAAGCTCTAACCACTGGAAGGATGGATTCAAGGAAGTCTAGGAAATCTAATGATGATGTAGTTGCAATAATCCAACGTTACAATGAAAAAACGAAAGCATTCACAGTTGGTAAAAAGAACTTGACCTTTACAACTAATGACATGACCTTGATTTTTGGTTTGCAAGGTGGTAAAGGAGCCATGTCACTAAAATGCTCAAAAAAGCCAAACACTGCATTCCCAAGGCGAAGATTCCCAAAGGACACAAGGCTCACTAGTCATGTTCTTAAGAATGCCTTGGTTAAAGTAATGAAAGGCAAGCAACCAATTGACTTCAAGGATGTAGATATCATTATTACCTTGTACTTGTGTCTCACCCTATTTTTTGCAACAAGTGAGAATTCAATAAAGCGGGTTTTTATCAAGTACGTAGAACCTCTTGAATTAATGAAGCAGTATGATTGGCCAAAAACAATGACAGCAACATTGATCGACTCTATCACAGCATTGCACAAAACTACAGAAAAAGTTACAGAGTGTGTCATTGCATTGCTGGTAAGTAGAATTTTCATTCAAATTTACAATTATGATACTTACAAATTTGTATGTTTAGAAAAATTAATTACTTCAATTTCCATCACAGTATTGGCTATGTGAACATGTGAATATCATCGATTGGGAAGGCAGTAACACAACTGAATTCCCAAGATGTACCAAGTGGAACCTGCAAAGCTTGACCAAACAACTACCGAAGACACCAGTCCACTCTCTTGCACCTCGACAGGTTAGATTCCTATCGCCACTAAAATCTCAGTGAAATTCCAAAATTTCTCTGACCACTGGTTTGTTTCCCTCCTTGTGCCTTGCTTGATTTGATCAATTTTCTCTATGATGCAATATCTTATATGGAATAACTTATGTGCCTTGACTAATTGAGATCAATTTTCTCTGAAATTTCAATTTATGTTGCTGCTTTGATTACCACTGGTTTATTTCTGCCCTTGTAATGAATTCTCTCTAAAATCCAAATTTCTTTGACCACAATTACAATAACATTAACTTATATGCCTTGATTGATTTTCTCTGATATCTAAATTATGTTGCTTATTAAATAATTTGCTCTGGCCCGTAAAATTATTTCTCCTTAATTGGTTTTCTCTGACCACTGGCATTTGGTTGATCTTATTTGAATTTTTCTCTCAGTGAAATTTTAATATTTCTCTAATAAAAGAGCGTCCTATTACAAATAGATAACAAGGAGCTAGTTAAAACCCCATCAGAGGAGTTTTGTCTTGGTAAAAAGAAGAAGAAAGAAGCAAAAAAGGCATTGGCCAAATTTAAAGAGACATTAGAAGATTCATCTGAAAAAGAAGCAGGGAATGAAGAAAGAGAATGCAACAGAGAAGAAGAAGAAGCTACAAAAGAAAATGAAGAAGTAGAAGATAAAGAAGAAGAAGACAATGAAGAAGAAGATGAAGGCACTAAATTTAAAGAAGAAGAAGAAAACAATGAGGAAAGGGATGAAAAAGAACATAATGAGCCGATGGACAAACATCATGATAGCATTTGTGGCTCAACAATGCATTAACCTTAAGAATTTGAGGAATCTAAGGATGCTCAAATTGCTAATCTACATCAAAGACTAAAGACACTTTCTAAATCCAAAATAGAATAAGAGAAAAATTGGAATGAATTACTTCAAGAAAAGGACATTGCAATAAGAACCTTAACATCAATTAACTCTGAACTTCAAGAAATAGACAGCACAAACCAAATGAAACTAAGGATGTTGGAGATTCAAAAAGAAGATGATAAAAAAACAATTCAACAGTTGAGATGTTCAATTTCAAAGCTTGAAATTGAAAATGCTAGATTGCATGAACAAATTCAAAAACTATCCGTCTAACTAGCAACACAACCTTATCGACCACTGTGGGCTAGCCTTTTTTCGCATCCCGCCTTTCGGAAGGGGTTTGAAAGGAAGGCCTCACAGTTCGAACTCCTGCGGTTCTGAATCTAGTCTCACAAGTGCAATGTGAAATTGATGTCCAAATCCGGCAAATCTTTTTGAAAAATCGATTTTAAATCAAATAATGCCAAAATTAGACTGCTTTGCTAGATACAGAGTCGCCACCTAAATATTTTATTTTTGGAAAATTTAAGAAACCCTGACTCGTGCCAAAGGCCACGTGTTCGTCATCACCAAAGTTGCCTCGGCTCGGGAACTTAGGTACTAAGGGGGAAGGTCATGAATTGAGCACCCCTGCTCGCTTGATCAAAAATCGGCCTCTACTAATCATGATATGATGTTTTATAAACATTATGTGTTCTTATTCTGATTATTGAACTAGCTTTACTATGTGATGCGGACAAGCAGGTATAGACTAGTTTGCAAGACTTGGAACAATTCAACTAATGTTTGTTTGCGAAAATGGGTTGAATTAAGTGGGTTTAAAGATGCGGATTTGCTACCAACTATAGTGGGCTTAAAACATGATTTGCCACAACAAAGTGGGCTTAAAACGCACATTTGTTGAATCGTTCTAATTCAAACAACAAGCCTTCATCCACAGGCATTCATGCAGTTTAGCATTTAAGCACATAGCCTCGTGGCAAGCATGCTAATCATGGCAATATGGTAATCACACTCATGCAAGTATGCTAAAGCATAAAACTCACCGAGTACTCCAAGCCAAAACAGAAACTAGTTAGAAAAATGCATGATCCTAACTATATAAGATGTCTAATGCAATACATACAACATGCAATTAATAGGCTCAGCTACTAATATGGCATATGAGTCGAGTTGAACAACATGCGATTAAACACATATTCAAAGAAGTTCAAAGAAGTATTGAAATGACAATGCAGTTTGAATGATGCGGCGAACCTCGGCGCATGCAAGATAGGATGAATGGATGCAAGCATGCGATATGCTAATTGAAACATGTTCCTAATCTAACCATCAAAAGCGATTAAATAAAAGGGAGAAAAACGTGGGATTGGAAGACATACACATACGCATACACACTTCTTACAACATTATGCCCTCGCGAAGGAGGGTCCGAATGAATAAGCATAGCTACACTAAGCTAAGCTAATTATTACAACACAATATGAATTAACTAACTATTCTAAGCTAATTAAATATTACAAATCAAATTAATTAGCTAAACACTTAACTAACTAATTATAAAGTGATTAAGCTAATTAATTACAACATGAATTAACTGACTAATCTACTTGAATAATTACAACGTTTGCATGAATTAGCTATCACTAATTACCTAAGCAAAGCAACTAAAAGGCCTCGGGAAGTGAGGGATGCATGCATGCTCGGTTTCTCCACCCGAAAAAAGCCACCGCCTTGCCACTGAACGCCTCTGTTTACACATTTGAACACCAACAGTGCTGCTAACTCCCAGAATGCCTTTGTTCCACCTTAGCAACATACTGTGCAAATTTCATTGATGGCTGGTTGGCTACCAATGGTGGCCGTTGGCTACCATTGGCACTCGATTGGCTATTTCTGGTGGCTGTCGGCCACTGCTGCCCTGAACTTCCTCTTGCTGCAATAGAGAGCAAACAAAGGCAAAGCAATGTATTCTCAAGGGTTGTTTGTACTGTCACCCTTCCTATCATCAAACAAGTTCAAAGGAGTGTAACTCTTGGCCCTCAAACCATCAATCAAGCAATTTCCATGCATGATGGCTAAGGAACCAAGTTTGTACAAATTAATGAGTGCAAAACAAGACTCAAAAGGACCACCATCCTATCATGCATGATCAAGGGTAATGGTGACCAAGGAAAGTGACACATTTCATCACTTTTGAGTATGAAATGTCCCATTTTCCTTATGTTCGAATTAACGTCCGATTCAAACACATGCAATGCAACACGAAAGATGCTTATCTTGCCTCTTTTACTTGTTCATTTTGTTTACTGATTTTACATTACCGATTTATTCTTTAATCGATTAAGTCCAAAAGTGAGTGTCCTCTAATGGAAAGATGGCTCAAACAACAAGTTGCTTTGGGCATGAGAAAGGCATTACACTGTTCGTGATGAACCCCCTAAAGGATTAAACCATTAGGTGCAACATCTCCATTTCACACTTAGGCAAACAAGAGGTCTAAAGCCACTTTCAAAGCAAATAAAAGAGTGAAGAATTGAAGGAGATTGTAGAGATTTTAAGTGCTGAAATGAAGTGTAAATTAACACTAAAACATGCTATTAACTCAAAAGAATAATGATTAAAGCATTAAAACATCAAGCTAGTGAAAGAATTAACACTACAACTATGCAATACAAGCCTTAACTGAACTAAACAGCCCAAAATAGAGCCAAAACAGGTTATTTCAGAGGCAAAAACATGCTGGACTTAAGCTAAATTAAGCTAGAAAAACATGTTAACATATGAAGCTATCTAGGCAAGCAAACAAGACACAATGAGGGGAGGTTACCCCTCCAATTTCGGACTTCAAAACAAAGTTTTTACCACTGAAAAACCTTTTAAATTCAGTGGTTAAAAGGCCCAAAAAAGTTGGTTTGAAAGTGATGAAAAGATGGTACAAGAGCTTAACACATAAATAAGCAAGAATGGTGGATCACCCCCTAACTCAAAGAGAACTCAAACCAACACTTTTAAGTCACAAAAACAGAGCTTTTAACAGTTCAAAATTAGCCCAAAAACAGTTTGAAAAGATGACAAAACAAGTATTGAAAGCAAGCTTAAATAACAAATGTTATACCTCTTGAAGTTCAGACACAAAATAGGCAACAATCCAAGCTCAAACCTCTTTCTAAAGCTCAAAAAAGGCTCCAAGGGACCTCAGCTCAAAGGTGAGAGTATTTGGTTAAGGGTTGATATGCAAAAGCTAAGAGAAACTAAGCAAATGTGTGCAAAATAACAAGAGAGAAAGAAAGATATTTTTGTTCTAAAAATGCTAACCCTGAAAAATGGGGAAGGACACCCTCTATATATAGAAAAACAAATCTTGATCTTGTGAAAATCTCTCCATACACGTGTATGAAGATGCAGCTCAGTGAGCAACAACTGGCACAACTGGCAATAAATATCTAGAAAAAGTGACCAATGGCCGTCGGCCACGACTGGTGGCCGTCGGCCACCACTGATAGCCGACCGGCCACCACTGGTAGCCTACAAGCACAAGCCCAGGCCGATAGCCTAGGGGGCTACCCGACAGGTAACCCACTCCTCCAGACTAGAGGCAACAAGCTCTTGGTCCAAAAACATGCACAAAACAGATAAGGTTTAGAGGCTCAAAGACAAGGCGTTCCACCGAGGACTTCAGGCGCTCAAAACGAACACAAACAAGAACAATCATCGAGTGCACAAATGATGACGTCTAAGTCTTGAGGACGGTCAAAAATGGGGTGTCTACAGTTGCCCCTCTTTGACAGAACTCGGAAGTCATGAAATGATGGGAGTGAATGTTAAAGCCCAGAGACGACCTATTTTTGACAAGGCCAAAGACTTGGACAAACAGACAAGCAAGACAAAGACAGTTGCGCCCGCAGGCCATCTACGTATCCCTTTGCAAGGAATCAAACCAGTGTAGTTCTGGGGCAACATGCAAGTGATATACACGATGCAAAAACATAAGTTATGATCATGCAATGAGGCTGTAATGAAACATCTAGAGGCAAATATTATGCAAAGAAATGCTACAGTCAAACAAATTGAAGTAAGGTATAACAACCTCTAACATGAAAAGAAATAATCAAACACGCCACGAGTGAGAATCACGAGCCAAACCACATTTCATGCAGAAATGATGTAAAAAAATTATGCAAACTTAACTACGCATCACGCAGGAAAGGCAAAGAATAACACAACCGTTGGGCGCGCCCGAGGTGTCAAACAAGATCCTAACGCGTTGCACGCGGAAGAAGAGAAGGGATGGTGTGAACACCAGGACGCACTCGACTGTTCTTAACCAAAGAGAGCGGTAATAAACATCAGAGCGCATCCAAATGTTTGTAGCCAAAACAAAGAGTTGTGATAAACATCGGAGCGCATCCAAATGTTTTTAACCAAAACAGGGGTGGTGATAAACATTGGAACACATCCAAATGTTTTTAATCAAAACAAGGTGATAAACACCGGAACGCATTCAAATGTTTTTAACCAAGACAGGGAGTGGTGATAAACATCGGAACACATCCAAATGTTTTTAACCAAAGCAGGGAGTGGTGATAAACATCGGAACACATTCAAATATTTTTAACCAAAGCAGGGTGATAAACACCGGAACGCATCCAAATGTTTTTAACCAAGATAGGGGATGATGATAAACGTCGAAACACATCCAAATGTTTTTAACCAAAACAGGGGTGGTGATAAACATCGGAACGCATCCAAATGTTTTTAACCAAGACAGGAAGGGTTGATAAACATTGGAACACATCCAAATGTTTTTAACCAAAGCAGGGTGATTGAAGGACAAGAAAAATCTCACTTAGAACTCCTCTAAATGAACCGTACATACAATATCGTGCCTGCATAAGAAAAAAACTCAGCAAGCATAACATAGTAAGAGTGCATGTTCTATGCACAATACAAAGCATGTTCTATGCAGATGTAGTGACAGCATGTTCTATGCGAGATGAATTTGAAGCATGTCCTATGCATGTTTTATGCATGAAAAAGTAGAAGCATGTTCTATGCAATAATGGAGAAGTGCATGTTCTATGCAGCAAACAGAGAAATGAATATTCTATGCAGTGGCAAAAACGTGCTTGATAAAACCAACTCAACAACTCCCGATTTACCTCTCAGAAGAGTTGCAATATGTTCAAAAAGGATACACCTTGTTGATGTGGGTCAACGATGAACCATTGTGCGCTGAAGACATGGTTTGGAGCTTCTGTAGCGGCAATTTGAACTCAAAAGTGAACTTTTCTTGCACTACGTAAAAACAGAAGACACAAAACAGCAACAAGACCCAATGTATGAGCACTAGGAACCTGTCGGCCACAATGGGAGGTCATCGGCCACCCGTTGGCCACATCTGAAGGTTGTCGGCCACCAATGGTGGTTGTCGGCCATCGATGGCAATTCAGGGACATTTTGGTCTTTTTTCCTTGGGTCTTTATATTTACACCCCCAAACTTCAATTCCTCACTCCTTCCTAGCCGAAATTCATCCCTCTCTCACTCTAGACCTTTCTTTTCTCCAGATCCAAGCTTTATACGCGTTTTCCAATGCCCCACGCGAAGTTGATTCGCTAAAACCTCTTGATTTCCTTTGTTTTGAACCGATTGAAATTTGTTTTCGGTGCTTTTTTCTTCATTTTCACCACTTGAGGCTTGTTTACCTCAAGTTTCTCTTGGGTTTGGTGCCTTTTCCTGAGCTTTGACTTTTTCTCTCATTTTCTCTTTCTTAGGGTTGATTTTTGGCATTTTCCACCCATTTTTCCCCTTTTTGCCCACTTTTTCATCTTCTTTCCAAATGACGGACGACATACCATATGACAGAGCTTCCCCAGGGATGGATACGGATCCCGAGCCTGTACCACTACCACCCAAGGTTTGACCTTTTGACCTAGAGACATATCATCCTGAGACACATATACTACTGCCCGACACCATCCGTCATTTCAGAGGGTTTGCACGTGGCATACTAGAGGATCTCTTGCTACGAGAGCCAGAGTCCCATTTATCCTACGGCGCCACCAAGGTATACACTGTGTTCTTACATTTTCCTCCATGTCCCTTGCATTTCTTGCATAGATCATGCTCTTGCATTGTAGTTCTTACACTGCCTTTCATCTGCTTGTCTCAAATACATTCTTGCACTGTATTTCTTACATTACCTTTCATCTGTTCATTCTGATTACAAGAGGACTCACACTTTATCAGAGGATATGGGGCCACATCCACGAGGGAGTGGTACATAGAGCTCCCCGTCAGCGTTTGCCAGATTGTCGATAAGGCCGGCTTCGGCTTGTTCTACATGGGGCTATCACGCCTTATAACGAGTAGGCCCTTACTTGGCACACTGGTAGAGAGGTGCTGGGATACCACCAACTCTTTCCACTTCTCTACCGCGGGAGAGATGATGATGACTCCGCATGACTTCACCATGCTCACTGGCATAAAGGTACGGGGTCATCTGATCCCTTACGATACAGACATGAGCAAGTGGGAGGCCACCTGGATCTACCTGTTGGAGGCTCGTCCACCTATCTTCTGGTCAGGGATGGTGCGATACACTTGGTTCTCAGAGCATTTCAGAGGGACAAACCCAGAGACCTTAGAAAAGATCGAGCAATACGTCCGAGGCTTCTTGATGTTCCTCTTCGGTACCACTTTGTTCGCTGACTGGGCGAACACTGTCGGGCTATATCTCTTGAGTGCCTTGGTGGACTTGTCTTAGGTCTGGCTTTAAGACTGGGGCGGCGTTGGCCTGGCCACCTTGTACGGATACATAAGCTCGACATCTCGTAGGAGCGGGAACAGAGTCGGCGACTATTGGAGAGCCTGGGAGGTATGCTTTACTTTTCTGCTTTGCATTTCCTACTGTGTTTTCTGCTCTACGCTTTCTATACACTATACACACACAATCTGTTCTCTACTTTACACTTGTACTTTCTATACGCTGTACACACATAGTCTGATCTCTACTTTGCACTTGTACTTTCTGTACGCTATACTATACATTCTGCTCTCTGCATTCTTTCTTTTTTCAGCATTCTCTACACATTGCACACATATTCTGGTTTCTGCATTGCCTGTGTTTATCTGTTGTATACTCATTGTTGCCCTTTTACTTTTTAGAGCTATGGGTATATGCATATTTTCCCACCCTTGCCCCGAAGCCGGAGGTGGAGATGCTTCCTGTTGTACCTTACTCTCATTGGTACGATGGCAGGTGCGTGAGGAGGACCATGGAGACCTTTCCATTCTTCTGCCGGTACTTTGGCACCGTAACCACAGCAGAGGTAACTCAAAACTCATGGTTATTGCTACTTTACTTCAGCTTTGCTTCATATCACATATCTAATGACAACTAACAATCTGTGCATTCTCTGTTTGCAGATCTCGTGGCAACCCTGGGCGACGATGCCTGAGGGAGTCAGGGACCAGTTTGCCGTGCTTGGGGGGCTTCCCATTATCGGCTTGTACTCGAGGGCCCAGTCTGCCGAGCCTGGTTCTTAGGCGAGCGCTTCATATGCCAGACGTTGGGTTTACCGCAGCAGGTAGTTCCCATGCCGCCTTCGCCATCTATGCGAGCCATAGAGAGCCTCTTCCCTCAAGAGGTGATTGATTTTACTTGAGGTGTGGAGGCTGACTACTTTCTCGAAGAGGAGGACTATGCGACATTTATCCAGACACATCTTATGCCTCCCTTGACGGGTACTCGTGCTCGTACAGGGAGGGTAGTAGACGTCCCTTCGACAAGCAGGGCTCGAGCATCGAGGGGTAGGACTAAAGGGGTGCCCCTCGATAGACAGGGCTTCGGTTGGCCAGAGCTTCCAACCAAGTTGACATGTTGGCGGTACATCGGAGAGGCTTATCAGATTCTGATTGAGCCTCCAACGGCTGGTCATAGATATGTCAGAGCTCCTGACTCACTTTCGGTATGTACTACAATTTTCATTTTTCATTATCTTTGATATTCATTCCTTCTGGACATTGATCATTTCCAATACATTTGTAGGCACCCGCAAGGTACATCGAGGGATTACTTGAGCTGGTCGCTTCATTCGAGGGGATGATATTGAGGAGAGAGGCACTGCTTAGTCTTCACGGTATTCAGGTATTCCTTCCAGGCATCAAATTTCCAATGACATACGGACACTGACATTTCAACTGAAAACTTCTCATATTTGCACTGATACACTGCATCTATAGATCACATCTGACACACTGCATTCACACACTATATCTGACTTCTACATCGCATCTGATACATATGTTGTAATTGACATAAACTGCCATTTTTAGGTTCCACCCGTACCGATGGGACCAGTAGCACTAGCAGCACCTACACCAGTAGTACCTCCTCCACCAGTAGGGAGGAGAAAGAGGCAAGTTCCGACGCACGGGCGAGGGGGACGTCGTGGTCAAGATCGGAGGAGCCCTTTAAAACCCACTCTGAGCGATGACGATGCTGAGACCAGCGAGGCCGAAAAGGCCGCGAGTCAGCACGCTGAGTCATCCGAGAGTGGAGACGATGATGCTGGCTCGGGTTCTGCTAGTGGAGATGATGCTGAGTTAGGCTCTGAGGTAGAGAGCGGTGATGACTCTGGTTCAGACTCCGGTTCAGAGAGAGGTGCAGACAGTAGCGCTGACGGAGACAACTCTAAGACCCCGCCTAGGAAGAGGACGAAGAGGACCTCTCGAGCCTAAGATAGCTAGCGCTGATTTATGTATTTTAGATTTTTTTTTTTTTGCTAGTAGTGTTAGCACTTTGTATAGCTTTAGACAGGTTTTATTTTTGCTTTAAAACTTGTACTTTTTTGTAAAAAGTGACCATGATCGGAATGAAAATAGCTTTTCGATGAAAAAATGTTGTATTTTGCATTTTGGGCATCGCATATCATCGCATAGCATAAAAACGAGATTGATCTTGATTAAAAATTGCACATTGTATTGGCACTTTCTTAATCAGGTAATGAACCGACCAACACTTAACAAACAAAGTAAGACAACTCGATAAACCACTAACAATAACAACTCGATAAACAACACAACTACTCGACAAGCAAAAACAAAACAAATACAACTCGATAAACAACACAACAACTTGATAAACAACACAAATACAACTCGATAAGCAAAACAAGGCGAATACAGCTCAAATGAACATGCTCAAGCCCAAAGGGACTGAAAACAAGACCTTGGAATGCGTAAAAAGCTGAACAAAGCACAGGTTCTCAGCACTCTCAACATACAGGTGGACCACAAGATAGACCAAGAGGCCGTCTGACACAAATGGAGACTATAGGCCACCAGTGGTGGCCGGTTGGCTACAAATGTGGCCTGTCTGCCATCACCACTGGCCTGTTGGCCATCAATGTGAGGGACCTCCAGATTGTTGCCACTTGTCTTCTACTCGGTGCCTTATCTTCTACAAAAGTTGGGACTTCATAGTTTCTTCATTTCAGCTCTGTTTTTACCATAAATGGAGCCATTCTTTGCCAAAAAACTCTCAAATTGGATTACAACTTTGGATGGCTCGGAAAAAAGTGAATTTCTAGGGTTTTGGGATAAACACACTATGCCCGCTAAGTCGTTCTCCGCTATGTTTTCCGTTCCTTCACGCCGCAGCTAGGTGTTGGAACCCGATCACACATGTTTTCAGTTTTGGGGGACAAGAGATATGCCCTACAATTGAAGAATTCCAAGTTTTGATGGAATCCCGGCGTGATGAGGAAATCTTGCCTCAGTTCCGTTTTGGTCACATCCAAGCTTTAGGAAGGATGTATGGGCTCACTTCACATAAGGCTTAATCATTGGTTCACAATGGAGAGCTAGATATCCCCAGTTTGATTCATCGATTCTCTGACGCTGGTGACCGAGGCGATCTTCTTTGGCGAAGTTTTCTACAACACGCCCTTTGTTTGTGCATGTTAGTACATTTCCTTCTTGCCCCAAGTTTCAGAGGGTCTAGCATTCGCTTGATCAAAGTAGCTCAAGGCTTGGAAGAGGGCAAGAGCTGCATTGGCTTAGCATTGGCCGAGACTTTGATGGGCTTGGATGTTTTCCATCGGCGGGAGACGACCAAATTCGCAAGAAGTCCACTACCTCTGTAGGTAATGTTTCCTACCCTATCTCATATGTGTTTCTCATATCACTTGGCACTCATGCTCTGTTTTTCTCTTAAAACCCTTTCTCACTTTTTCTCTCCACATACACCTCTCTATTCTTTAATCTCTTATTTTTATCCCTCCCCAGATATGGCTCATGGACAGGTTGAAAGTAGTGGACTCTTGCCCTGCATATTCAGCATGAGGCTATTTCTTTCACCAACGGCTAGTTGATTTCCCGAACGAGGGATGGTGGTGCCATTGGATGTGCAACAAGTCTGCTGCTGACATTGCTTGGCGTTGCCCCTGGTTTGATCTGCTCGAGATGAGCTACAACATGGCTCGGCGACCCGACATTCAACTAATTGGCCTGACACACTGTGTATTCTACTTTCCATTCCAGTTCAGGCGTCAGTTCAGACATGACCAGACTTGCCCAGAAGAAGGAGTAGAGTACCTGGCTTCATTCCCAATCCGAGGTTCACAATTGGCTCGATATTCCACTGCGTGGAGGACAAGGGAGCTTCTGGCTCCTGTCCCTAGTTTCAACTACGCACTTTCTGGCGAGTGCTTGGTTTGGCTTGGCTTGAAGATGAGGCGCAAACCGAGCCTACTTTAGCATCTGAAGCTTCCACATGCTCTAAGAGGGGACACAGGAACACCTGATTTATCTATGCCCCAAGTTTATTGCTTTGATCTGTACTTTCAAGTTTTCCTTTTGAACATAATAAAAAGCAACTTTGATTTACATCGAGAGATTGAGAACTTTGTATTGAAATCAATGAAATTGAAGTTGTAGGCACTGAAAGTTTTCTTTTTGGTCCAAAAATGATCTAAGTTGTAAAAAGATTAATTTGAACAAAATCAACTTTTATTAAAAATTTTCAAAACCATTTTCGATCAGGATCACAACTTGACACGCTTGGAATCTATCCTCGAGATGTACAACCCTGAATCCAGAAAATGAAAAATTGCCTCTTGTCTGAATAACACTGCACTATACTGTAACCAGCTCTCATAGTGAAGATCACAGCCGAACTCTTGGATACAGAAAAGGCAAAGATGACCTGAACGATCTCATGGATAGGACCGTTGAGTTGGAAGTGATTGCGGTTGAACTTCAGAATGAAGTTGCCTACATATCCCGAAGATAGGAATCAAGCTTTACGCAGTTCAATTCGAGTTCACTTAGGTATTAACACTCTCCTTTTACGCTCTAACTTTTGCCAGGGCTGCCCTTTCTGGGTTTTCAACCTTGCGAGCTCAGTTTTTCTTTTTTTTTTCAATTTTTTGTGCTCTAACTTTTTCCTAGGTCGCCTTTCTGGGTTTTCGGCCTAGCGAGCCACTCAAGGATAGTATTTCTTCAACTTGTTTATGTTGATCGGTTGTGAAAATTCTAGGCCATCTAGGTCTATAAGAATAACAGCTCCACCCGACCAGATAGATTTGATGATGTAAGGACCAGTCCAATTGGGTCTGAACTTGCCCCTAGGGTCATGGATGGGAGCTCAGTTGTCTTTCAGCACCAAATCCCTTTTTTTCAGACTCTTGGACTTAACTTTCTTGTTGAAAGCCTTGGTGATTCTGCGTTGATATCCTTGGATATGGTACAGTGCTTTCAGCCTTCTCTCATCGAACAACATCAGTTCTTCGAACCTGCTCTGCTGCCAATCCGCTTCTGCTATCTAGCACTCAGCCATAATCCGCAACGACCAAACCTTTATTTCGATCGGCAGAACAGCCTCCATCCTATAAACCAGAGAATACGGAGTTGCCCCAGTAGATGTTCGAATTGAAGTCCTATAGCCCCAGAGAGCAAATGACAATTTGTCTGGCCAGTCCCTGTAAGTCTTAATCATTTTCTGCAAAATGTGCTTGATGTTCTTGTTGGCGGCCTCAATAGCTCCGTTGGTTTGTGGCCGATATATGGATAACTTATGAAAAGCCACGTTGTATTTCTCTAACAAGTCGATAACTTCTTTCTTTAAATGGGAGCCATTGTCTGAAATGATCTCATTCGGGACTCCATAACGGCAAATAATGTTGTTGCGGATGAACTTAGCCACATGCGCTGCTTTCAACACTGCATAGGACTAAGCTTCCACCCACTTCGTGAAATAATCAATTGCCACCAGAATGTACTCATGCCCATTTGACCTTTTCGGTGTAATGGCCCCAATAATGTCAATTCCCCAGATTGAAAATGGCCATGGTGAAGTCATGTTGTACAGTTTCGAGTGCGGGATGTTCATACAATTTGCATGAATTTGGCATTTGTGGCATCGCCGAACAAAACTGATACAATCCTCCTCCATGGTTGACTAATAATAGCCCCGCTTGATAATCTTCCGGGCTAGCATTACTCCACTCATGTGTGCTCCACACTCCCCCCCATGGATGGCCTCCATTAGGTGCTTCCACTCTTCTGCGTCAACACACAGCTTGTGCATTCCCAGATGACCACGTTTGTACAACTTACCTCCGCAGATGATAAACTGAGCAACCATTCGCCGTAATGCCCTATTATCTTTGGCATTTGCCCCTAGTGGATAAGCCTTATTTTCCAAGAAGTTCCAGATATCATAATACCAGGGGTTTTGATCTTGCACTTCATCTATTGTGGCAATCAACTCATAGGCCAGCATGTTCCTCTGTTCAATAATGATCGGATGCATCTGGACTCCCAATGGGATGTCTATCATGGAAAATAGAGTTGATAAGGCGTCAGCAAACTTGTTGTTCTCTCTTAGTAGGTGAGTGAAGGTTAGCTTCTCAAACCTAGGAATCAGAACGTCCAAGGTTTGGTGCGATCTTCATCTTTTCTTCTTTGACTTTCCAGTCACCGTTTGCTTGAGAAACAACCAGGTTTGAGTCCCCAATGACGTCCAACCTTTTTGCCCCTAGTTCCAGGATGGCTTCCAAACCAGCGATACACCCCTCGTATTCTGCTTCGTTGTTGGATACTTTGAACTGGAGTTTGAAGGTTAAGGATATATGCGAATTGTCAGGTGCTATTAGCAACATCCCTATCCCATAACCATACTGGTTAGACGCTCCAACAAAGTACATTGTCCAAATCTCTTCATTGACTTGCAGAATAGCCTCATCTAGGAATAGGTATTCTACCGCTTCACCCTCTTTCACTGGGTGATTGGCTAGGAACTCCTTTACAGCTCTCCCCTTGATAGACTTGTGAGTGACATACTTCAAATCAAATTCAGAGAGAAGAAGCAACCAACGGGCTAGCCTACCCGTAAGCGCTGGTTTCTCGAAGAGATATTTGATGGGATCTAATCTCGAAACCAGAATTATGGAGTGAGCTAACAGGTAGTGCCTTAACTTCCTGGTGGCCCATACCAAAGCTAAGCAAGCCTTTTCCAGCGGTGTGTAGCGGGTCTCATATTCCAGCATCTTCTTGCTCAGGTAATAGATGGCTTTCTCCACTCTATCCCCAGATTCCTGCGCAAGCATGCAGCCCATAGTCGTGTCGATGACTAACAGGTACAGAATCAACGGCTTCCCCGGCTTTAGCAACGACAACACAAATGGATTTTGAAGGTACTGCTTGATCTACTCAAAAGCAAACTGACATTGGTCATCCCAATTGGAATTTCTTTTCTTTCTTCAGGAGACCAAATAGTGGTTCACAAGTCGAAGTTAATTTTGAAATAAACCGTCTTATGAATTGCACTTTACCCAGAAAGCCTCGTATCTCCTTTTCAGTCCTTGGTGATGGCATTTCTAGTATGGCCTTGATTTTGGAAGGATCAACCTTGATGCCCCTCTGTGTGATCAAGAAACCCAACATTTTCCCTACTTTTACTCCAAAAGTACACTTCTGTGGATTCAGCCTCAACTGATATTCTCTGATCTGTTGGAAGAATTTTTTCAAGGCGGTGTAGTGGCCCTCTCTTTCCTTGGACTTGACAATCATGTCATCCACATACACATCGACCTCTTTATGGATCATATCATGTAAGATAGTGGTTGCAGCCCGTTGATAAGTAGCCCCAACATTTTTCAGACCGAATAGCATCACCCTATAGCAGTAGGTTTCCCACGGCATGGTGAAGGCAAACTTCTCCCTATCCTCGGGTGCCATTAAGATCTGGTTATACTCGGAAAATCCATCCATAAAGGAGAGCAGTGCATGACTTGCGGTGAAGTCCACCAATTCATCGATGTGCGACAAGGGAAAGTCGTCCTTCAAACTGGCTCTGTTCAGATCCCTGAAATCCACACACACTTGGATTCTGCCATCTTTCTTCGGCACCAGAACAATGTTGGCCAGCCAAGTCGGATACTCAGATACTAGCAAAAACCCTGCGTTTATCAACTCATAGGCCAGCGTGTTCCTCTGTTCAATAATGATCGGATGCATCCGGACTCCCAACGGGATGTCTATCATGGAAGATAGAGTTGATAAGGCGTCAGCAAGCCTGTTGTTCTCTCTTAGTAGGTGAGTGAAGGTTAGCTTCTCAAACCTAGGAATCAGAACGTCCAAGGTTTGGTGCAATCTTCATCTTTTCTTCTTTGACTTTCCAGTCACCGTTTGCTTGAGAAACAACCAGGTTTGAGTCCCCAATGACGTCCAACCTTTTTGCCCCTAGTTCCAGGACGGCTTCCAAACCAGCGATACACCCCTCGTATTCTGCTTCATTGTTGGATACTTTGAACTGGAGTTTGAAGGTTAAGGATATATGCGAATTGTCAGGTGCTATTAGCAACATCCCTATCCCATAACCATACTGGTTAGACGCTCCGTCAAAGTACATTGTCCAAATCTCTTCATTGACTTGCAGAATAGCCTCATCTAGGAATAGGTATTCTACCGCTTCGCCCCCTTTCACTGGGTGATTGACTAGGAACTCCTTTACAGCTCTCCCCTTGATAGACTTGTGAGTGACATACTTCAAATCAAATTCAGAGAAAAGAAGCAACCAACGGGCTAGCCTACCCGTAAGCGCTGGTTTCTCGAAGAGATATTTGATGGGATCTAATCTCGAAACCAGAATTATGGAGTGAGCTAACAGGTAGTGCCTTAACTTCCTGGTGGCCCATACCAAAGCTAAGCAAGCCTTTTCCAGCGGTGTGTAGCGGATCTCATATTCCAGCATCTTCTTGCTCAGGTAATCGATGGCTTTCTCCACTCTATCCCCAGATTCCTGCGCAAGCATGCAGCCCATAGTCGTGTCGATGACTAACAGGTACAGAATCAACGGCTTCCCCGGCTTTAGCAACGACAACACAAATGGATTTTGAAGGTACTGCTTGATCTGCTCAAAAGCAAACTGACATTGGTCATCCCAATTGGAATTTCTTTTCTTTCTTCAGGAGACCAAATAGTGGTTCACAAGTCGAGATTAATTTTGAAATAAACCGTTTTATGAGTTGCACTTTACCCAGAAAGCCTCGTACCTCCTTTTCAGTCCTTGGTGATGGCATTTCTAGTATGGCCTTGATTTTGGAAGGATCAACCTTGATGCCCCTCTGTGTGATCAAGAAACCCAACATTTTCCCTACTTTTACTCCAAAAGTGCACTTCTGTGGATTCAGCCTCAACTGATATTCTCTGATCTGTTGGAAGACTTTCTTCAAGGCGGTGTAGTGGCCCTCTCTTACCTTGGACTTGACAATCATGTCATCCACATACACATCGACCTCTTTGTGGATCATATCATGTAAGATAGTGGTTGCAGCCCATTGATAAGTAGCCCCAACATTGTTCAGACCGAATAGCATCACCCTATAGCAGTAGGTTTCCCACGGCATGGTGAAGGCAAACTTCTCCCTATCCTCGGGTGCCATCAAGATCTGGTTATACTCGGAAAATCCATCCATAAAGGAGAGCAGCGCATGACTTGCGGTGAAGTCCACCAATTCATCGATGTGCGACAAGGGAAAGTCGTCCTTCAAACTGGCTCTGTTCAGATCCCTGAAATCCACACATACTTGGATTCTGCCATCTTTCTTCGGCACCAGAACAATGTTGGCCAGCCAAGTCAGATACTCAGATACTAGCAAAAACCCTGCGTTTATCAACTCATAGGCCAGCGTGTTCCTCTGTTCAATAATGATCGGATGCATCCGGACTCCCAACGGGATGTCTATCATGGAAGATAGAGTTGATAAGGTGTCAGCAAGCCTGTTGTTCTCTCTTAGTAGGTGAGTGAAGGTTAGCTTCTCAAACCTAGGAATCAGAACGTCCAAGGTTTGGTGCGATCTTCATCTTTTCTTCTTTGACTTTCCAGTCACCGTTTGCTTGAGAAACAACCAGGTTTGAGTCCCCAATGACGTCCAACCTTTTTGCCCCTAGTTCCAGGACGGCTTCCAAACCAGCGATACACCCCTCGTATTCTGCTTCATTGTTGGATACTTTGAACTGGAGTTTGAAGGTTAAGGATATATGCGAATTGTCAGGTGCTATTAGCAACATCCCTATCCCATAACCATACTGGTTAGACGCTCCGTCAAAGTACATTGTCCAAATCTCTTCATTGACTTGCAGAATAGCCTCATCTAGAAATAGGTATTCTACCGCTTCGCCCCCTTTCACTGGGTGATTGGCTAGGAACTCCTTTACAGCTCTCCCCTTGATAGACTTGTGAGAGACATACTTCAAATCAAATTCAGAGAGAAGAAGCAACCAACGGGCTAGCCTACCCGTAAGCGCTGGTTTCTCGAAGAGATATTTGATGGGATCTAATCTCGAAACCAGAATTATGGAGTGAGCTAACAGGTAGTGCCTTAACTTCCTGGTGGCCCATACCAAAGCTAAGCAAGCCTTTTCCAGCGGTGTGTAGCGGGTCTCATATTCCAGCATCTTCTTGCTCAGGTAATAGATGGCTTTCTCCACTCTATCCCCAGATTCCTGCGCAAGCATGCAGCCCATAGTCGTGTCGATGACTAACAGGTACAGAATCAACGGCTTCCCCGGCTTTAGCAACGACAACACAAATGGATTTTGAAGGTACTGCTTGATCTGCTCAAAAGCAAACTGACAATGGTCATCCCAATTGGAATTTCTTTTCTTTCTTCAGGAGACCAAATAGTAGTTCACAAGTCGAGGTTAATTTTGAAATAAACCGTCTTATGAATTGCACTTTACCCAGAAAGCCTCGTACCTCCTTTTCAGTCCTTGGTGATGGCATTTCTAGTATGGCCTTGATTTTGGAAGGATCAACCTTGATGCCCCTCTGTGTGATCAAGAAACCCAACATTTTCCCTACTTTTACTCCAAAAGTGCACTTCTGTGGATTCAGCCTCAACTGATATTCTCTGATCTGTTGGAAGAATTTCTTCAAGGCGGTGTAGTGGTCCTCTCTTTCCTTGGACTTGACAATCATGTCATCCACATACACATCGACCTCTTTTTGGATCATATCATGTAAGATAGTGGTTGCAGCCCGTTGATAAGTAGCCCCAACATTTTTCAGACCGAATAGCATCACCCTATAGCAGTAGGTTTCCCACGGCATGGTGAAGGCAAACTTCTCCCTATCCTCGGGTGCCATCAAGATCTGGTTATACTCGGAAAATCCATCCATAAAGGAGAGCAGCGCATGACTTGCGGTGAAGTCCACCAATTCATCGATGTGCAACAAGGGAAAGTCGTCCTTTAAACTGGCTCTGTTCAGATCCCTGAAATCCACACACACTTGGATTCTGCAATCTTTCTTCGGCACCAGAACAATGTTGGCCAGCCAAGTCGGATACTCAGATACTAGCAAAAACCCTGCGTTTATCAACTCATAGGCCAGCGTGTTCCTCTGTTCAATAATGATCGGATGCATCCGGACTCCCAACGGGATGTCTATCATGGAAGATAGAGTTGATAAGGCGTCAGCAAGCCTGTTGTTCTCTCTTAGTAGGTGAGTGAAGGTTAGCTTCTCAAACCTAGGAATCAGAAAGTCCAAGGTTTGGTGCGATCTTCATCTTTTCTTCTTTGACTTTCCAGTCACCGTTTGCTTGAGAAACAACCAGGTTTGAGTCCCCAATGACGTCCAACCTTTTTGCCCCTAGTTCCAGGACGGCTTCCAAACCAGCGATACACCCCTCGTATTCTGCTTCGTTGTTGGATACTTTGAACCGGAGTTTGAAGGTTAAGGATATATGCGAATTGTCAGGTGCTATTAGCAACATCCCTATCCCATAACCATACTGGTTAGACGCTCCGTCAAAGTACATTGTCCAAATCTCTTCATTGACTTGCAGAATAGCCTCATCTAGGAATAGGTATTCTACCGCTTCGCCCCCTTTCACTGGGTGATTGGCTAGGAACTCCTTTACAGCTCTCCCCTTGACAGACTTGTGAGTGACATACTTCAAATCAAATTCAAAGAGAAGAAGCAACCAATGGGTTAGCCTACCCGTAAGCGCTGGTTTCTCGAAGAGATATTTGATGGGATCTAATCTCGAAACCAGAATTATGGAGTGATCTAACAGGTAGTGCCTTAACTTCCTGGTGGCCCATACCAAAGCTAAACAAGCCTTTTCCAGCGGTATGTAGCGGATCTCATATTCCAGCATCTTCTTGCTCAGGTAATAGATGTCTTTCAACACTCTATCCCCAGATTCCTGCGCAAGCATGGAGCCCATAGTCGTGTCGATGACTAACAGGTACAGAATCAACGGCTTCCCCGGCTTTAGCAACGACAACACAAATGGATTTTGAAGGTACTGCTTGATCTGCTCAAAAGCAAACTGACAATGGTCATCCCAATTGGAATTTCTTTTCTTTCTTCAGGAGACCAAATAGTGGTTCACAAGTCGAGGTTAATTTTGAAATAAACCGTCTTATGAATTGCACTTTACCCAGAAAGCCTCGTACCTCCTTTTCAGTCCTTGGTGATGGCATTTCTAGTATGGCCTTGATTTTGGAAGGATCAACCTTGATGCCCCTCTGTGTGATCAAGAAACCCAACATTTTCCCTACTTTTACTCCAAAAGTGCACTTCTGTGGATTCAGCCTCAACTGATATTCTCTGATCTGTTGGAAGAATTTCTTCAAGGCGGTGTAGTGGCCCTCTCTTTCCTTGGACTTGACAATCATGTCATCCACATACACATCGACCTCTTTTTGGATCATATCATGTAAGATAGTGGTTGCAGCCCGTTGATAAGTAGCCCCAACATTTTTCAGACCGAATAGCATCACCCTATAGCTGTAGGTTTCCCACGGCATGGTGAAGGCAAACTTCTCCCTATCCTCGGGTGCCATCAAGATCTGGTTATACTCGGAAAATCCATCCATAAAGGAGAGCAGCGCATGACTTGCGGTGAAGTCCACCAATTCATCGATGTGCGACAAGGGAAAGTCGTCCTTCAAACTGGCTCTGTTCAGATCCCTGAAATCCACACACACTTGGATTTTGCCATCTTTCTTCGGCACCAGAACAATGTTGGCCAGCCAAGTCGGATACTCAGATACTAGCAAAAACCCTGCGTTTATCAACTCATAGGCCAGCGTGTTCCTCTGTTCAATAATGATCGGATGCATCCGGACTCCCAACGGGATGTCTATCATGGAAGATAGAGTTGATAAGGCGTCAGCAAGCCTGTTGTTCTCTCTTAGTAGGTGAGTGAAGGTTAGCTTCTCAAACCTAGGAATCAGAACGTCCAAGGTTTGGTGCAATCTTCATCTTTTCTTCTTTGACTTTCCAGTCACCGTTTGCTTGAGAAACAACCAGGTTTGAGTCCCCAATGACGTCCAACCTTTTTGCCCCTAGTTCCAGGACGGCTTCCAAACCAGCGATACACCCCTCGTATTCTGCTTCATTGTTGGATACTTTGAACTGGAGTTTGAAGGTTAAGGATATATGCGAATTGTCAGGTGCTATTAGCAACATCCCTATCCCATAACCATACTGGTTAGACGCTCCGTCAAAGTACATTGTCCAAATCTCTTCATTGACTTGCAGAATAGCCTCATCTAGGAATAGGTATTCTACCGCTTCGCCCCCTTTCACTGGGTGATTGGCTCGGAACTCCTTTACAGCTCTCCCCTTGATAGACTTGTGAGTGACATACTTCAAATCAAATTCAGAGAGAAGAAGCAACCAACGGGCTAGCCTACCCGTAAGCGCTGGTTTCTCGAAGAGATATTTGATGGGATCTAATCTCGAAACCAGAATTATGGAGTGATCTAACAGGTAGTGTCTTAACTTCCTGGTGGCCCATACCAAAGCTAAGCAGGCCTTTTCCAGCGGTGTGTAGCGGGTCTCATATTCCAGCATCTTCTTGCTCAGGTAATAGATGGCTTTCTCCACTCTATCCCCAGATTCCTGCGCAAGCATGCAGCCCATAGTCGTGTCGATGACTAACAGGTACAGAATCAACGGCTTCCCCAGCTTTAGCAACGACAACACAAATGGATTTTGAAGGTACTGCTTGATCTGCTCAAAAGCAAACTGACATTGGTCATCCCAATTGGAATTTCTTTTGTTTCTTCAGGAGACCAAATAGTGGTTCACAAGTCGAGGTTAATTTTGAAATAAACCGTCTTATGAATTGCACTTTACCCAGAAAGCCTCGTACCTCCTTTTCAGTCCTTGGTGATGGCATTTCTAGTATGGCCTTGATTTTGGAAGGATCAACCTTGATGCCCCTCTGTGTGATCAAGAAACCCAACATTTTCCCTACTTTTACTCCAAAAGTGCACTTCTGTGGATTCAGCCTCAACTGATATTCTTTGATCTGTTGGAAGAATTTATTCAAGGCGGTGTAGTGGCCCTCTCTTTCCTTGGACTTGACAATCATGTCATCCACATACACATCGACCTCTTTGTGGATCATATCATGTAAGATAGTGGTTGCAGCCCGTTGATAAGTAGCCCCAACATTTTTCAGACCGAATAGCATCACCCTATAGCAGTAGGTTTCCCACGACGTGGTGAAGGCAGACTTCTCCCTATCCTCGGGTGCCATCAAGATCTAGTTATACCCGGAAAATCCATCCATAAAGGAGAGCAGCACATGACCTGCGGTGAAGTCTACCAATTCATCGATGTGCGACAAGGGAAAGTCGTCCTTCAAACTGGCTCTGTTCAGATCCCTGAAATCCACACACACTTGGATTTTGCCATCTTTCTTCGGCACCAGAACAATGTTGGCCAGCCAAGTCGGATACTCAGATACTAGCAAAAACCCTGCGTTTATCAACTTGGTGACCTTCTCTTTAATCTTCAAAGCCCAATCCGGGCGTATTCTTTGAAGCTTCTGCTTGACGGGTCGAGCCTCGCGGTTAAGAGGGATCCGGTGCTGTACAATCTCAGGATCGATTCCAGGCATTGTCTTCGTAGGAGCACGCGAAAACATCTTTGAAATCTTTTAATAAAGCGACTAAGCGCTCGCGTTCCTCCAAGGACAACGTGGACCCGATCTGCACCAGACACAGATCCTTCTCAGTACCCACATTAATTGCAATGATTTCATCAACAGGGGGTTTTAAAAACCTCTCCTCCTCTCGATCAATCAAATGTTTTAAAACCAGAGGAATTCCTTCCTCATCATTTTTATCAAAATTTTGAAAGTCATGATCAATGCAATATACAAGTGGCATAGTGAAGTACTCAGAAATTGCAGTGGTATTCACATTCAAAAGTTACAGCTCATCCAATTCCTCGGTTACAACCGAGTCAAAAGAAAAGGAAAAAGACGACCTGGACACAACATCGACATCTGGGTTATCAACCCCAGGAATACCAAACTCTGACTCAAAAGAACTGGAATCTGATTTCGACTCCACAGACTTTGTGGAATCAAATTCCGGCTCACTACCTGATTCAGACCTACTGAACAGAAAACCCTTATCTAGTTGCCAAGTGAGGGATGGTGCGTTAGATGCATCCAGAATACCATCGAAAGGGTCTACACCTGATTGGTCTCCGATCATGGAAACGGTTAGGTCATCCTCTAAGCTCTCCAGGTTAATCTGAGGATCTAAAAGAAGACATGCCAGCGCTGCTCCTACCTCAAGTTTACTGCTGTTGGACTCACTTTCTGTGCTCTGTTCAGCCTCAGCAGTTAATTTAGTCTGTTTCTCTGTGGGTTCACCCTCTTGCAGCTGTAAGTCGAAGAAAATCTCGAAGCCGGGTAGACGCCGCTTCTCGGAGTTCAACCATGGCTCAGGAAAGCAACAAAATGGGAAGTCTTCCCCCTCCCGGATAAAGCGGCCGTTCAGAGTTCCCTAAATTGGCCTATGCTCAAGCTCATAGTGCTTCCCGCTTTGCTTTGCTTTGGCTCTTCCTGCCATTTCTTTCCCTTTTCTCACCCAGTCCTCTTTAGTAGGTGTGTAGCCGAGACCAAAGACATGTGGGTTATGTGGCACTTCGGCCAGTGCAGTAACGCCCTTCCGGCCGCTTTTTCTTAATCCCATCCCGGGTATATGTTGTAGCTTGTTCATGAGGTAGACTAATTGAGCAATGACGTATAATCCCTCATCAATAGCCAAGATATTTTGCACCACCCGGGCCTCAGCCAAGGTAAACCCAGATAGGAAAACATCCTCATCGCCGTGTACAATCTCCAGTACTGGTGTAGTAACCTCAGGCGGAGGATGCATAGATGAATTTCTAAACACAATGGCCACCCCCTTCCCATGGGGGTACTTCAACATCTGATGAAGAGTGAAAGAAACAGCTTTCACTTGGTGTAGCCACGGCCGTCCAAGGAGTAAGTTGAAAGTGGCCGGAACATCCAGGATATGAAACTCAATATCTTGTTGTGCCGAGCCAACTTGTACTCTAACTTGCACTGTTCCCATCACTTCTCTGCTCGTGTTGTCGTATGCCCGGATCACCTGGGCCATAGGTACAAAGTCCGCTGGCTTCAAGCCAATAGCATAGGCTGTGCGCGACGGATAAACATTGATTGTAGACCCGGTGTCAACCAATACAACTAGCACCCACTTCTCTTTACATTCAACTAAGATGTATAAGGGTTTGTTATGCGTAGAGCCCTCGGACGGCAATTCCTTATCCGAGAAGGTCAAAGTCTGCGAAGCACCTCCCAAGAAGACCAGTGCCACTAATTGTTCTGGGGTTGTGTCGATAGACAGCTTGGCCTTGTCCATTGCTAACAGGACAACTTGTCGGTGCACGCGCGAAGCCATAAGCAACCCCCAGATAGATATGTCTGCTTGAATCTTCTTTAACTATTTCAATACAACCTCTTCCTCTAACAGTTTTTCCATCTGTTTTTCAGCCTCCTTGTCCTTTCCGGATGCTTCAGGTTGGTCCAGGTGTTAGGGCTTGAAATACCATCCACTTCTAGTTATATGATCCACCTCCTCAAAGTACCAGGTATCATCTGGCAAGTCTTGACCCCAATCCTCATCAGTGTGGGCAAGATGCAGATCATCATCACCCCACTATATTCTTTCGACAATCGACAGACAATTGTCTGGTTCCATCTTAATTACTTCTACGTCAACATCACAATCATTCCTCGCAGGGCCTTGGGCTTTTCCAGCCTTTTGTTCATTCTCATCCCTTTCCTGTTCAAACCGCTTCAGTGCGGCTTCTTGCTCTGTATCAGCAGTACTAACAATGCTCAATTCCTGAGCCACTTGTTTCAGACTAGCGTCTTCCGGCAGCTTACCCTTTCTATCAGCTATTCCAGCCTTTGCAGCGGTTCCCGCTTCCTGTTTTTCTAGCTTCAGTTCAAGTTTCTCATCTATATCAGGTTCATCACTGAGCCACCCCGAATTGTCTGTTGACCCGTTCAGATCGAACCAGTCAATTTGTACATTCCCCGAATCTTGTTCATCTTAAAACTACAGATTGTCCAAGTCTTCTTCCAATTCTACTAGATCATCTAGACCTTGGCTCGGGCCATCCTCCCGGACTACACTGACCTCCATTCCTGTTGGCAACTCTACGTCTGGTCTGGCCTGATTGGTTGGCACAATGTAGCGGCACGGGTTGTATTTCTCCTCAGATAAGTCCACGGAGCCCTCAGGCACTGAACTGACATTCTCATGATCCTTCAAGACTAACCTACCTTCCTTTACCATCGTCACCACCACGGGTTTGGGTTGAAATGTAGACGCATTTATCATGCACAAATTTGTGCTTTTTGGGATGAACAACGCCAGCTTGGATAGATGGGAAGGGGTGATATATATACTGGAGTCGTAAGGGACGGCCAGTGTTTGTATAAGGTTCACATTCGGGGGTAGAGGGACCTGGTTATGTGGTGGGAGGGGATTTGTAGTGATGTTAGGCTTTTGATGGGGTGCTATCACCTTATTGTCAATGAGATCTTGAATCTCATGACGCAATTTGAAGCATAGATCAGTGTCGTGACCATGCTGTTGATGAAAGCGCAGTATTTGGCCAGGTTGTGTTTCGGGGAAGAAGATCGGGTAGGGGGCGAGGCTCTAGTGGCTCAAGGTGCCCCTTTTTGATCAGGACCCCTAAGGCTTTGGATAAGGACATGTATAGTGGGGTGAAGACCCTTTGGCCTCGGGGTTAGTGGCTCGAGGTTTGTGAGGTTGTATTAGATGTACCGGCAAAGGGGTTGGTAGTTTTAGGTGTGGTGGTGACCATACCCACATTGGAAGGCCTTGCAGCTGCATTACCACTAGTAGTTGCATTGGAACTGCGTGTGAAAGGCCACTTGGGCTGCTTCTTCTCGTCATTTATCAAACCTTGTCTCATTGCATCCTCAATGTGAACTCCTATCTCATGGAGATCAGCGAATGTGAATAAGGGCAAGACAATCATTTTCTGTAGTAATTTCCCTTGTAGGTTCTGAACTATCATTCTGATTTGATCATTTTCAGATGGTCGGGTTGTCATCATTGATGCCTTTGCCCTCCACCTTGTTACGAAATCTGAGAAGCCCTCATTTGGCTCTTGACGAGTTGCTTCGAGATCACGAGTTGTGACCTCGATTTGGGTATTGTAAGAGTATTGCGCTACAAAGGCCTCGGCCATCTCATCCCAACTCTATTTCACAGAGTCTTCCAGCTTGGCGTACCAAATGGCCGCTATACCCGACAAGGTCCGGCCAAAGAGTGAGACCTTCTAAAGTCTGGATAGGCCCATAGGCCGCAATATATCTGAGAAGAGCCGCAAGTGGGCCATAGGATCCCCTGAACCATCAAACCTGTCTATATGCGGCATCTTGAATCTGTCCGACAAGGTCACTGCTGCATCAGTATAGCCATCCTCTACATCCGGGATTGTATTCATATCCTACGCTCGCTTGAAGAGCTTTTCTAGCTTGTTGACTTTCAGAGCAGTAGGGTCGACCTCAAACTTGAAGGAGGCCTCCGTTTGGTATACCAGTGCTTTGGAGGTCTGGGGTGGAATCGAATCCACTGGGATGCCCGCATTTCCCTGGACATTAGTTGTGGGAGCAGTAGCTCTGGGTACTGGAAGGTTTGCAGGAGGTGGATGGGATACAGAGGCCGTTGCTTGTTGCGGCTGTTATTGCTGCAGCCTAGCGATCAACTTAGCCTGCTGGGCTGCAATTTCCACTTAGTGGGCAGTGACTTCCAGTTGGTGGGCAGCATCTAGCTGCATAGCCTCAATAGTTTGCTGGAGTTGTCAAAGCATATCTTCCATGTTGGTTGGAGAACTTTGAACTATCGGAATTGGCGAGTACTCTCTGTCTGGAGTGGAAGTAGATGATTGGGCCTGACTGGGCACAGGCGAGGTAAACAATGACTGCTAAATTGGCGAGTTCTGTCGAATCCTCCTCCGTCTAGTAACCGGCGGGAGTGAAACAAACACTGGCTATCCCCTAACTAGATCCCCAAATCTACAAATCCTTCTAACTTGAGTCTAGAGTGCTTAGGGGGTAACAGAATCGTCTGAAGCAATGGTGAAAGACTACCTTGCAAAAAGAAAATAAAGCAAAAAAAAGAAACAAAAATAAAAAACCGTACAGCACCTCGGCTCAGATAGAAACAACACGTAGTTGCAATCATAAGCTCGACAACTGTACTCAAACACTGATTTCTGCCCCAATTTTTTGCCCCAAAACTGATACCCAGACTTTCAACTGATACATACATTCCTATAGAGTTTCACTCTAAAAGCTTGTATTAAGCAAGTGAGAGCCAAAACACCCCTATGATAGGGTACGGTTACCCTGTCCTAATTTCGTCAGGAGCTAGGGGTTCACTACACAAACAAGCGGTTTCAAACAATTTCTGCATTCGGGTGAGCAACCTATCCTAGTTTGGAATAGTCTCTATGGCTTCCGATATGCAACTAGGTCGATTGGTCAAAAAGGGTACCTCAGCAAGACCACCTAATATATCTCTCACACTTAACACCGAGAAGTGAAAGGAGGATCAAACGGTACGACGGTAGTCCAGATCCAAAGGTTGTGTTCCCATCATGGCAGAGCCCACAACCGGTCAGCCTTTTAGCAAGCTTTTCCAAGCAAGCATCCGGCAAACCACTTAGGAATAGCAGATGGCAAACACTGTGACTTAGGCGCACCAATGCAAATGCAAATGCAATGCAAAGAAACACATAACTTATCATCAGTTCGAGTCAAGTTCTCTAAATCCCCAACAGAGTCTCCAGAAACTGTGGGCTCGCCTTTTTCCGCGCCCCGCCCTTCGGAAAGGGTTTAAAAAGAAGGCCTCACAGTTCGGACTCCCGTGGTTCTGAATCTAGTCTCACAAGTACAATGTGAAACTGATAAACACCAAAGAGTCCAAATTCGGCAAATCTTTTTGGAAAATCAATTTTAAATCAAATAATGCCAAAATTAGACTGTTTTGCCAGATACAGAGTTGCCACCTAAATATTTTCTTTTTGAAAAATTTAGGAAACCCTGACTCGTGCCAAAGGCCACGTGTCCATTATCACCAAAGTTGTCTCGGCTCGAGAACTTAGGTACTAAGGGGGGAGGTCATGAATTGAGCACCCCCGCTCGCTCGATCAAAGATCGGCCTCTACTAATCATGATATGATGTTTTATAAACATTATGTGTTCTTATTCCGATTATTAGACTAGCTTTACTATGTGATGCACACAAGCAAGTATAGACTAGTTTGCAAGACTTAGAACAATTCAACTCATATTTGTTTGTGAAAATGGGTTGAATTTGCCACCCTCAAGTAGGCTTAAAGATACGGATTTGCCACCAAATATAGTGGGCTTAAAACATGATTTGCCACAACAAAGTGGGCTTAAAACGCACATTTGTTGAATCGTTCCAATTCAAACAACAAGCCTTCATCCACAGGCATTCATGCAGTTTAGCATTTAAGCACATAGTCTCATGGAAAGCATGCTAATCATGGCAATATGGCAATCACACTCATACAAGTATGCTAAAGCATAAAACTTACCGAGTACTCCAAGCCAAAACAGAAACTAGTTAGAAAAATGCATGATCCTAACTATATAAGATGTCTAATGCAACACATACAACATGCAATTAATAGGCTTGGCTACTAATATGGCATATGAATCGATTTGAACAACATGCGATTAAACACGTATTCAAAGAAGTTCAAAGAAGTATTGAAATGACAATGCAGTTTGAATGATGAGCCGAGCCGAGCCGAGCCTCGGTGCATGCAAGACAAGATGAATGGATGCAAGCATGCAATATGCTAATTGAAACATGTCCCTAATCTAACCATCAAAAGCGATTAAATAAAAGGGAAAAAGACGTGGGGTTGGAAGACATACACACACGCACGCACGCACGCACACTTATTACAACATTATGCCCTCGCGAAGGAATGTCCGAATGAATAAGCATGGCTACACTAATCTAAGTTAATTATTACAACACGATATGAATTAACTAACTATTCTAAGCTAATTAAATATTACAAATCAAATTAATTAGCTAAACACTTAACTAACTAATTATAAAGTGATGAAGCTAATTAATTACAACATGAATTAACTAACTAATCTACTTGAATAATTACAACGTTTGCATGAATTAGCTACCACTAATTAACTAAGCAAAGCAACTAAAAGGCCTTGAGAAGTGAGGGATGCATGCATGCTCGGTTTCTCCACCCGAAAAAAGCCACCGCCTTGCCACTAAACGCCTCTGTTTGCACATTTGAACACCAACAGTGTTGCTAACTCCCAGAATGCCTCTGCTCCACCTTACCAACATACTGCGCAAATTTCATTGATGGCTAGTCGGCTACCAATGGTGGCCGTCGACTACCATTGGCACTACTGATGGCCAGTCGGCCACTACTGCCCTGAATTTTCTCTTGCTGTAACAGAGAGCAAACAGAGACAAAACAGTGTATTCTCAAGGGTTGTTTGTACTGTTACCCTCCTTATCATCAAACAAGTTCAAAAGAGTGTAACTCTTAGTCCTCAAACCATCAATCAAGCAATTTCCATGCATGATGGCTAAGGAACCAAGTTTGTACAAATTAATGAGTGCAAAACAAGACTCAAAAGGACCACCACCCTATCATGCATGGTTGAGGGTAATGGTGACCAAGGAAAGTGGCACATTTCATCACTTTTGAGTATGAAATATCCCATTTTCCTTATGTTCAAATTAATGTCCGATTCGAACACATGCAATGCAACACGAAAGATGCTTATCTTGCCTCTTTTACTTGTTCATTTTGCTTACTGATTTTACATTATCGATTTATTCTTTAATCGGTTAAGTCCAAAAGTGACTGTCCTCTAATGGAAAGATGGCTCAAACAACAAGTTGCTTTGGGCATGAAAGAGGCATTACACTGTTGGTGATGAACCCCCTAAGGGATTAAACCATTAGGTGCAACACTTCCATTTCACACTTAGGCAAACAAGAGGTTTAAAGCCACTTTCAAAGCAAATAAAAGAGTGAAGAATGAAGGGAGATTGCAGAGATTTTAAGTGCTAAAATGAAGTGTAAAAAAACACTAAAACATACTATTAACTCAAAAGAATGATGATTAAAGCATTAAAACATCAAGCTAGTGAAGGAATTAACACTACAACTATGCAATACAAGCCTCAACTGAACTAACCAGCCCAAAACAGAGCCAAAATAGGTTATTTCAAAGGCAAAAACATGCTAGACTTAAGCTAAATTAAGCTAGAAAAACATGCTAACATATGAAGTTATCTAGGTATGCAAACAAGACACAAGGAGGAGAGGCTAACCCCTCCAATTTTGGACATCAAAATAAGGTTTTTACCACTGAAAAACATCTGAAATTCAGTGGTTAAAAGGCCCAAAAAATTTGGTTTGAAAGTGATAAAAAGATGGTACAAGAGCTCAACAAATAAAGGAGCAAGAAGGGTGGACCACCCCCTAATTTAAAGAGACCTCAAACCAACACTTTTAAGTCACAAAGACAGAGCTTTTGATAGTTCAAAATTAGCCCAAAAATAGTTTGACAAGATGACAAAACAAGTATTGAAAGCAAGCTTAAATAACAAGTGTTATACCTCTTGAAGCTAAGGCAGAAAATAGGCAACAATCCAAGCTGGAACCTCCTTCTAGAGCTCAAACAAGGCTCTAAGGGACCTCAGCTCAAAGGTGAGAGTATATGGTTAAGGGTTGATATGCAAAAGCTAAGAAAAACTAAGCAAATGTGTGCAAAATAATAAGAGAGAGAGATATATATATATTTTTGTTCTAAAAATGCTAACCCTCAAAAATAGGGGAGGACACCCCTTATATATAGAAAAACAAGTCTTGAGCTTGTGAAAATCTCTCTATACGTGTATGAAGATGCAACTCAATGAGCAACAGCTGGCACAGTTGGCAATAAATATCTGGAAAAAGAGACTGGTGGCCGTCAGCCACGACTGGTGGCCGTCAGCCACCACTGGTAGCCAACAAGCACAAGCCCAGACCGACAGCCTAGGGGGCTGGCCGATAGGTCACCCACTCCTCCAGACTAGAGACAACATGCTCTTGGTCCAAAAACATGCACAAAACAGATAAGGTTTAGAAGCTCAAAGACAAAGCATTGTGCCAAGAACTTCGGGCGCTCAAAACGAACACAAACAAGAACAATCATCGAGTGCACAAACGATGACGTCCAAGTCTTGAGGACGATCAAAAATGGGGTGCCTACAACCACCAACACAAGTTCAACCCCAAGGTTAGTGAAAATCTTGAACCACATAACTCAGAGAAATTTCTATTTATTACAA
The DNA here is from genome assembly GCA_036172215.1 of Camellia granthamiana. Lineage (NCBI taxonomy): Eukaryota > Viridiplantae > Streptophyta > Magnoliopsida > Ericales > Theaceae > Camellia > Camellia granthamiana. The sequence goes on from CM069912.1 coordinate 107,766,972, forward strand.
TTTTCTCTGTCAATGGTAACTTTCTCTGGAAGTTAAATTTTTTTGACCACATTAGTTTGGCCAATTTGATTTCTACTGCTTAATTGATTTTCTCTGTCTGTTTGCTTATTTGATTTTTGGGGCTTGTTTGATTTTCACTGTGTATAATTGGAATAGAAGTGGAACAACAACCAACAACCCAGCAAGAATAAGTGGTACACAAACAACAACTAAAACAAAAGACAAAAGTCTATGGTAACTGAAAAATATTGAATCAAATAAATTTACATATTGAAATATGATCTATTACTTCAGAAAAATTTAACTTTTACTGATATTTTCAATGTTTACAGTGAAAAAAGATCCTACATCAATGATAAAGAATTTAAAGGCAAAAGAAAGGAAAGAAAAACAGCAACATCCAGACTTTCAATATCCCAAAGTTGTGAAGGTGACTAGAGGTTCAAAGCAAGCTGCAAAGCAAACAGAGCAAACCACTAAAAATAAAGAAGTACTTGATGCCGATAAGTACATCTTGCCTCAACCAATAAGCATCATAAAATCTTGGGTTTTTCCACAAACTCTACCGGTGGCAAAATTGGTAAAAGAACATGTAAAATATATCTTGCAACACATATCAAATGTGTCTAGACTCGAGTAAGTACAACAAATAAAATAGATGATAACAAACAACAATTTACTAACTTATATTGCATTAACAACTATTAAATCCCTTCTTTATCATCTTGTAGGGCTTTAAGCTGGACAAGTGAGTTGAATCTTATTACTTTTGAAGATATTAGAAACCTAATAAAGGAAAAAGTAAATGCCAATAATGTAAGTCTTTCATCAAAATTTCTCTGCAATGTTCTATAAGCCTTTATAAACCAATGTTACAATTAGAAATGATATTTTTTAGGTCATTGATGGTTATGAAGAGATCCTATTTGCTGACCAAAGGAGAAAAGGACAACAACCAACTTTATTTTTTTCACATGCATGAGCTTGGTATGTTGCTACTCTTTTATTTAATTTTCTTTGGAATTTACTTACTACTTTCTCTTATTAAGATACTTCTTGAAGCCAGTTGTGTCACTAGTCTAATTTTCTTTGGCTAGTTGTGTGTATTTCAAATTTCTTTGTGTGTATATTTCTGAAATTCCTGTCATTTCAACTTTCAGATAACCATTTTTTGATTTTCTTTGACCGCAAAACTTCATCAAGATGACGAAAAATCAAACTTTCCGAGTCTCATTATTTGACAAGATTATTGAAACCGCATAGTTCCTCCATTTCCCAATAAATACTGGGGGCAATGAGAAGTCAACAGATGGAAATCACAGGACCTTGCTTGTCTTAGACAAACAAGACAATTTATGGAGGTACTACAACTCACTAAGGCCAAGGAGGGATGATGCACAAGACAAATATATCAAAGATGCAAAACAATTGGTAACAAGTAAAAATTTCTCTGATCCATGATAATGTTTATGTGATGATAATTTTTATATAATCCCATTAATTTGTTTGTAAATTTCTCTGTTATTTAAAAATTATTTTTTTTTGCAGCAAGATTATATGGAGAATTTTTTGAAAGTTTGTTTTGAAAGAGAGGCACAATCACAACCCTCTTACAAATTGATAGACTCACAAAACATGAATTATGACTTTCAATATGTCGACAATGCTCTACAACAAGCCAGTGATTCGTAAGTTTCATACAACATCTATAAATAAGATAATCTAATTTGAAAGTTTCTTAAAACTAACTATACCTATAATTTGTATACAGTGTGGATTATGGCCTCTTTGTATGCTACATAATGAGACAATATACCAACCATGAACCTATTAGCTTGACATTGTCGACACAAGATGTAAGGTTGATGAGGGTAGAAATCATAGAGAGATTTGCAACCGAAGTTGGCCGGTCATGGACAAAACCAGTTCAAATACCACCAGAAGAAGAACCAAAAGTATAATAATGAAAGGAAGACAATGCCCACAATGTAATTAGGATCATTTTTTTTTTTTCATACATTGAAGGAAATATGATATTTGACATATATGTATATATCCTTTTTTTTTAGTAATGTAAATTTTGTAGCTATCAATGGTTAAATATATATATTTTTTATAATGCATCCTAAGTGGTGATTGTCTACACAATCCACACAGAGAAAATTGTCTGAAGAAATTTCTCTGGTACGAAGTTACCAGAATTTTACAGAAAAATTTAACTTGTATCATGCTAAGAGGGTGCCTATATGATCATGTAATTTGTAATGCACTGTGTTGGTACAAAACAATCATCAAATTCAAAAAACACAATGCACACACTAATTTTCTCTGCTATTGGCAAATTTCTCTGAATGAATTTGACCTCACAAAACACAATGCACGGAGTAATTTTCTTTACTAGTAGCAAATTTCTCTAGATGAATTTCACTGGTATTATAAGCACACTGCCTATAATATGTTTCAACAAACACAATGCACATAGTAATTTTCTCTGCTATTGGCAAATTTCTCTAGATGAATTCGACTAGTATTATAAAGGCACTCCCAAAGTATGTTTCTAAGAACACAATACAAAAAGTAATTTTCTTTGCTATTAGAAAATTTCTCTGGATGAATTTGATTGGTATTATATATACACTGTCCACAAAGTACATTTCAAAAAACAAGATGCACAAAGTAAATTTCTTTACTACTGGCAAATTTCTTTGGATTAATTTGACTGGTAATATAAACATACTGCCTAAAGTATGTTTCAAAAATACAAGTGCATTGATCCAGAAATTACAGAAAAAAATTCAGAGAAAATACTAAGCACAACGCACAACAAACACGTTATTTTTGTAATAAGATCCTCTAATATCCTCAAATGTATTATTCAATTAATAAAATGTATTATTTTCAACTATTTAACAAAGATTCCTTGCATGTCCTCTTATTATGGCGACCAATATTCTCACATTGACTACACTTCATCACCCTTTTACACTCTCCAGTAGAAGCAATTATGTTCTTCTTTGGCCTCCCAACTGGTCTCTTACTAAATGGAGGTAAAATCATAGCATCTTCAATGCTAGACACAGGTTTTTCAACAGTTGGAACTGAGCCAATCGAAAACGAGTATGCTTAACGATACATATCAACATGAAAAAATGGTTCAACGAATGAATTCAAATTCTTTTCACTCTTAAAAATTCCAGCAATAGCATGTTGACATAGATACCCATTTATTTCTCATTTTCGACATGAACAAGTTCTCAACCCAAAATCAACCATAACCGAAGGAAAACAATGCACTTCAAACACATTATCAGATGATAAACTCACATTCCATGTCTTCCTATCCAATAAAGCCTTCTCCAACACACTATTCATACAAGAACAAAGAACTTTATTCCATTTACTAAAAAGCAGCCTTCTATCAGACCTCATATTCATGATTTGCAACTGTATCATGTCCACTAAATTTGTTATTGGCAAGTGCTGAGCTTCTCATATCCATGAATTGAATGACTCAGCAACATTTGAATACATTTCACTATAACGTTTCCCCTCAAAATATGCATCACTCCAATTGTCATATGGTAAACTTCTCAAGAAAACACTCACAATGTCTCATTCCTCACTTTTTAATTCATTTAACTTGAAATGAAATAATGCCTTTGTTGGCGCATATGCACATTCTGAAAACTTGGACACAATCGTCTCCCTAACCAAATTTGTGTTTCCACATGATAACCTATCCCTCAAATTTCTCTTTAAATGTTCAAGACAAAATCCATGATAGCAATTAGAGAAAAACCTAGTAATTCCTTCCACAATACCACAATGTCGATCTGATATGAAACTTATTACCCTCTTCGATCCCAATACTTCACATAAATGTTCAAGAACCAACACCAATTGTCTTTATTTTCAGCATCAACAACGGCAAAAGCTATAGAAAAAAAAACCTATAAAACAAATAGGAACAAGTATATTAGCTATACACATGTAGAGAAAATTAGAACAATAAACAATCAAAGAAATTTGACATTGCCAAAATCCAAAGAAACTTCACACAATGGCCAAATCTAGAGAAAATTCACACAGTGGCAACATCCAGAGAAAATTCACTGAAAATTCATACAGTGGAAACATCCAGAGAAAATTCACTAAGTCACCAAGTCTAGAGAAAATTCACACAATGCCAACATCCAAAGAAAATTCACTTAGTGACCAAATACAGAGAAAATTCACACATTGGCCACCTCCAAAGAAAATTCAAAGTGTCAGAGAAAAATCACAAAACATAACCACAAAAATAGAAAATTCACTCAATTTTCACAAGTGTAGAAAATTCACATACTTAGAGAAAATTAGATATATTTACAATTACCTTCATTCCTATCTTTCCCCATCGCAGCAAGCATAACTCCTTTGTATCGTCCTTTCAAAAATGTTCCATCAAGAAACAACAATGATCGACAATATTTGAAACCAACAATGCATGAATGAAAAGCCACAAACACTCTTTTGAAACGCTTGTTATCTTCAAAATCTAACTCAAAACGACTAGCTAGATTGTTCTTCAATGCCTCATCAAAATACCACCGTAATTGATTGAATGACTAACAAGAATCCCCATATATACTACATTTTGCTTTTTCAATCCATAACCAACCACAGTTATAACTAATTGAGACTCCATACTTGTTTTTCATTTCTTTGACAACATCCACTGGACTAGTTAAAGGTTTTGCACTTGCCTCTTCAAGTATCAGCCCAGAAACTAAGCTGGAAGTCATCCTACCATGTTTACTAGTACGAACCGCCACACCACACATATGTTCATTGTTCAAAATTCTTATGTAAAAGAACCCATTTGTTTTTTCAACTAAAGCATGAACACACCACATACATCCCCTTGATTCCTTATATGCACATTCTGCCATAACCCTCAGCTTGTCATTTTTAACATACGTAAACTGAAAACCAACCTCAATAGCATACTTGCATAAAATGGTACGGAACTCAACCACACCACCTTAAACTTTTGTCTAACACTCGTAATATTATTTCGCCGACCAACTGACAATAACACATTTTCTTGATGAGAACAAAACTTAGAGAGTGAATTCCTTTCAATATCCACGAGCCTATCATATTCACTATGCACAACATCTACCCAATTAGACCCCACTTCATCCTCTTCATCAAAAGTACTACACCTAATAACTGAAATATCAACTATATCAACATCACGTGCACAAACAACCCTCAACATATTCAGAAAATCAATATTATTTCAAACCATACAATTTGGATGGCTGGTAATAGAATATGAAATACATATTGTCTCAGGTTTCAAATTCTCCCATGTTTTACACAAAATGCCAACCAATTCCTCAAAATTCAATTCGCATGAAACATTAATGACAATAGTATCATTCCCATATTTGCACAGCAACAACACTGCACTGTCTATCTAAATTGAAAGAAAAAATACGAAAAATAACTTGTTCAATATAAAAACACTTCACAAGAACAACATAAAAGTCCAGAGAAATTTCTAATAATTCTAATTTTCTCTGGATTATAATAATAAGTTTATAATTTTCTCTGGACTCAAATAAAAGTCCAAAGAAATTTACAAACTTATATTCACCTTCAAGATAATAAAAACAAAATCACAGAAAAATTAATGAATCCAGAGAAAATCACAGAGAAATTTAATACTAACTATTAAACACAATCATAGACAAAAATCACGTAGAAGATGTATTATGAAATTATAAGCTTCTCTGTGATTTTCACTGGACTACAAGCTTACAATTTTCTCTATGTGATTGTGCAATATTGCACTCAAATCAAAATCCAAAGATATTCACCCAAAAAAAAAAAAAATCCAAAGAAATTTATTAACTTATATTCACCTTCAAGATAACAAAAACAAAATCACAAAGAAAATTAATGAGTCCAGAGAAAATTACAGACAAAATTAATGCTAACTATTAAACACAATCACTGACAAAAATCACGGAGAAGATCTGTTATAAAATTATAATATTCTCTGTGATTTTCACTCGACTAGAAGCTTACAATTTTATCTGTAATTTTCGTTGGATTATAATAACAAAAACACAATTTTCTCTAGAACACAAACAAAAGTGCATAAAAAGAAAGAACAAAAACTGCAGAATAAATGAAAAGTGCAAAAAAAAAAAAAAAAAAAAACAAAGCACAAAACTTAGGAAAGAGCAGAAAAACAGAGTTGGTCTCCAAAAGAACAAAAAAAATCAACTTCAAAAATCAAACAAAACTACACTAAGCTGGTTTTTCTCTCACATTGATCAAACTGAAAATAAAAACCTAATTCAAAATACACTACAAAAACTTCTCTGAAATCAGAGTCCTTACATACAAATCAAATGAAAAATTAAAAATTTACATTGATTATTAAACTTACTTGATTCAACTCCATTGGACTTCCGAGCTTCAACACGACTTCAACTTCTACAAGATCAACGAAAATCAACTTCTACACGACTACAAAATCCCTATAAAATCTCCACGAATATCTGCATCATCAAAATCTCCGTCGCCAAGTTTATCCCCAAGTAATCTCCTACAAAAATAGCAACGTAATCTTCAATTTCCAAACTTGAAAATCGTATATTATAAAGAAGGGTAAAATAGGTATTTCATAAACTAAAATAACATTGATGGACCTTAGGCATCAAAAATAATATTGTGGATCTCTCCTCATATTAAAAGTTGGGTAGGGACCTTAGACCAATTTTTCCCTGAAAATAATGTACACTTTAGTCTCTTTGACTCTGTTGAAATGATATTTGGTCTTAACCGCTATTCTAAGGAATAATAGTTTTTACTTAGTTTTAATATTTATTTTTTTTGTAAAAAACTATCCATCAGGTGACATTGTCTCTATTGAAATTGAGTAGTTACAAAATGTTGACAAAAATAAAAATTTTAAAAATATTTTTAAATTTTAACAAAATTATTTCCAATTCCACAAAAAGATAAAATCATATAAAAATTATAATTTTTATACTTTTGTTCATATTTTCTTACTAATTAATTTGTATTTTTTTGAATATTTTTTCCTGATTATATATATATATATATTATGATTTTGTAAATCTTCATATGTATGAATATATATATATATACATATATACATTTGCATTCATTGCAGTTTAATGTCTGTTTGTTCGCTTTGTTTGTTTGTTTTTTTTTTTTTTTTTGAAGACCCGATATGAAAAGACAGAAAAAAACGGTTGATTTTGCTGAGACGACAAATTTCTGTGTGTGTCAAACATTGCGTCGAATTTAACACAATGTATAACAAAGTCAAATATTAGTCAGCTACAATAACAGTTGCATTGGAGCTATTGTTTTGTTCAAAATGCTATAAAATGACTATAGCAGGATGGATAATTCGTGCATGGTAGAAGATCTAAAATAGATTCTATTGTTAATTTTATTAACGGTTTAAATTGAAAATAAATTAAATATTAAATTTTTAATTTGAAAAAATTAAAAATTATTTTGTTACATGAAATTCTGTTTGTGTAGTTATAAAAAAAATAAAAAATAAAAAAGTCTGTGCGGTGGACAAAAGTCAAAAATTTGACTCAGGCATAGTTTCTTTTTTGTCATTTATTAGGAGTGTAAGTCGGGATGGTTCAAGTGGGTTACAATTGTGCAAACCCAGTCCAAACCCAGTCCGACTTATGTTGAGAGTTGCCCAGTTTTGCCCAAGTCTAAATTATAATATGATGTTGTCTATCAAAGTCCAACCCAAGTTAGACTTGAATTGCTCAAATTGCACATAAAATTTAGTTTCTTTTTTGGCAGCTATTAATTTGTTAAAATTCAACTCTATTTATGTTTTTTTTATTTATAAAATCATTAATAGCATAAAAATAAATAATTTATATAATTTGAGAGAGATAATAATTGAAGAACCAATGTGCTGCTACAACATTCTTTACAATTTCATAGTGATAAAAATATATATAAAATTTTATGTTGTGTTACTCATATATATAATATATATGATCAAATGATTTAAATTATTTTAAAAATATCTAGTAGTTGATAATTTATATGCATATTTAATATTTTTTTTTTATTTATGTATATATATAATTCGGATTTTGAGTTACTTGGATTGTTTGGTATTTTTACTTAATACCACTAAAATTTAATTCATACTTTTAAATTTTTGCCTAAATTTGTTTCAAATTCAAGAATATTTTTTAAGATTTAGATAAAATATTTTGATTGAGTCCACCCAATCTTAAAATATTCATGCTAGACTGGAGTTGTTTGATTGAGTCCGCCCATATTAAATCCTTAGAGCATCTCCAATGGTTGTTGCTATATTTCCATTGCTATTGTTATAATTTGACAATGAATAGTGCTATTTTGCCAAATTATAGCAATGATGCTCCAATGGTCATTTGTGATTTTAGTAAATCTCAACCAACTTTCCACCAAGTTTGTAAGAGTTGTTTGGATATAGGGTTTTTTGTGATTTTATTTTTGTTTGTTTTTTGTCTTTTGTGACATTTTTTTAACTGTTTGTAAAAAAAATTATATATTTATATTATTCCCGACTAGACAAATATAAAAAACTAAAAAATGGGAAAAAATATATTTAATGTCTTTTTATTATAATAAAATTATCTTCATTTAATGTCAGTTAATAAAATTATCTTCATTTATTATAATAAAATTGCAAATAAAGACTAACAATTATATTAAAAAATAAATGACATTGCAAAAAAATACATTATCCCGTAATTATTTATAAGGAGGTATGGGAAAATAGTGATTTGGGCTGCCGACATTTGGGGACCACTTGGCGAAAATCTCATTTTTTCGCATTGTGTAATATGTTTTTGCCTGAGGGTCCAAATGAGAAATGTCCGTAGTCATTATCTCATATTCTTGTTTTCTAATCTCAAGTTCATTCATCTCCTGCAGTGCTTGAATCCTTTTTTCTTCTCTTTCATCTTTTTTTTTTTCATTCTCAGCAAGGTGTTGGTTAAATGTCTCCAATTGTATGCTCATTTTTTGGACTTCAGCTTCAACGACTTGATTTCTCCAAAATAATTATTTTGAAGTTTTCCTACCCATAGGCCTTTTACCCCTTGCAGAGATATTGCCCTCACCAACAGTTGGCTTGTTACCAACACTTAGATTGGTGTCATCTTCAAGAGAAATGCAGTTATCCATAGGAGAATCGGGGGGCTAAATTAGGGGAAAACGGAGTATGTATCATTGACTTCACTACGTTTGTAGTAGTTACATCTTGCCACCTGATATTATTTTGTAAAATTGGCCAACAATGTTCAAAAGTAAATGTTTGTTTTCATCTTGTGTATAAACAGTTTTGGTTGAAGCATCTGTATCAATAAATTATTACATTAATTAATTAGTTCATTTTTAAATAAGACTAAATAAATAAACTAACATAAATAAATAAATATGAAATCTTACTATGTCAACTTGAGACATTCCACTTGGGTGTAGATTTTCGACTTGTGCCAAACATCCACGAAATTTGTTGCAACATTTCATGATTACACCAAGCTCTACAAATTGCCACATCTTCTTCAATAGTGAAAGATTTTCCTCTCTTTGTTTTTGATGAACCTTCCATAGTGATTGTGTGAAAAAACTAAAAATTTTATAATTTCAGAAGTTTATTATGAAATCAAATTGAGATGAAGAGAGAAGAAAAGAAAAATGAAATGTACAATGGTTGCAGTGAAAAAAAATTCAGATAAAAAGTTTCTATTTATAAAAATTCAAAGTATTACTGTTTCAATATAATAGCCGTTTGAGTTTGAAGACATGACCGTTTGACACAAGGTGGTGTTTATTTTAACTATTTTTTTTTTTTAAAGCCAAACAGAGCACAACGGCTCTATCAATTGTCATCACCACCGTCCACATGTTGGTCTTGAATAGTTGAGATGATTTGTGTAGAATCATCCAATATTTTCTTCCTCTCCCTCTCACTGTCTCTCTTATTCCTCCTCTATGTCTCTCTCACTCTTAGATTTGTCTCTCACTCTCACTCTCACTCTTTTCTCTCTCTCTCCTCGATCGGTGATGAAGAACATTGAATCTTTTCACTCTCTTCTCTCACTCTCAGATTCGTCTCTCACTCTCACTCTCACTCTCTTCTCTCTTTCTTCGATCGGTGATGAAGAACATTGAATCTTCTCACTCTCTTCTCTTACTCTCAGATTCGTCTCTCACTCTCACTCTCTTCTCTCTCACTCTGTCTCCCTCTCCCTCTCATTCTCACTCTGTCTCTATATGTCATATGTCTCTTCGATCGGCTATCCAGATCTACCTCTCTCTCACTGTCACTCTATCTCTCATCTCTCTGTCTTCGATCGGCGACGGTGTATGCTCAAAAAGACGATCGGCCACCGTCTACCCCCTACTCCCCTTTCTCTCTCACTCCTCTCTGAAAAAGACAATCGACGGCAGTACAAGATTGAATAGACGATCGGTGACCAGATCTATATTGAACTACCAAAACTAGGTATTTCTTATTTTCAGTTTTGTTCATATTTTCAGCTATGAAATTGCTTGTTGAGCTCATTATGAATTTGATGAATCTGTTTTTTTTTTTTTTTAGTTTTGAATTTGTTTGAATCTGTTTGAATATGATGAATTTGTTTGAATGTGTTGAATTTTTTTGAATTTGTTTGAATTCGCCCAAATTAAAAAAATATTTGTTGCATTTGTTTGAATTTGTTGATTTCGGGTAAATTAAAAAAAAAATATTCAAAATTTTTTTTGGTGAATTTTGAAACATAAAAATGGTGAAACAGTTACTTGGGCAGGGAGGAAGGGAGGAAAGGAAACAGTTGGTTTTTGCTGAGTTGACACAAATGGCAACTGCTATATTTTGCCATTGAAGCATCAAAATTCAACACAGTTGCTATATTATAGCAATGGCAGCTCCAATGGCAAACCATTGGAGATGCTCTTAGTATTATTATAAATCATTGTTTACGAATTCAACGATTTTGGTGAAGAAAACTTGCAGATCATTTGTGAGATTTAACTTACTATGATACGCATAGCTGACATTTCTATTTTATTTTAGGGTAAATTGCAAAATATTGAGATTTACTTAATAAATAAATTGTCTCATATGGTTTAAAAATCTACAAATATCCTTTGTCAGAATTTTTTATTTAACATAATTAACTGAAAAAATAAAATTTTAAACTGCTATCCTATACAATAATAAGATTGATTGAATTATTAAAATAAATTTCTGACATAATTAAAAACTATTAATTGACTTGATGATTTATTAATAAAAAAGGTAGTTTGTCATGAAATTAAAAACTTCAAAGGCAATATGTAATTTCTAGAACTATATGGGACAATTCGTATTTTAAGTAAATCTCAGAAAGTGTATTTCTAATTTACCCTTTATTTTATAGAAGTTTTAAAAAATTTTGTATCTGTGTTTTTGTTTGAATCTTAGTATGGTTGTATCGTAGATTGTATGTTCTTCCCATTTAAAAATTAAAAAAAAAAAAAAATTACTACACACCTAGGCCCCGTTTGTTTTGGGAGATAGAATGGAGGGAATTGATAGTGAGGGGATTAATAGTGAGGGGATTGTTAGTGATGGGATTAATAGTGAGGGGATTGATAGTGAGGGGATTAATAATGAGGAATTATTAAATTATTTTTATATAAAATAATAAAACAAATAAAAAAATATAAAAAATTAAACATTATATTTAAAAAAAAATTCCCAATATATAAAAAAAAAAAATTTCTAATCCCCTCACTATTTTCTAATACCATCTCTACCTCCTCCTTACCAATCCCCCTTCCTCCTCCTTACTAATCCCAAGGGATTACTAATCCCCTCCATACCTCTCAAAACAAACACTCCATTCTTAATCCCCTCCTCACTACCAAACCCAATACCCTTCCTATAACCCCAAACAAACGGGGCCCTATAGTCTAATACAATTAACAAAACGGGCTATGTGCTTTCGAACCAATCCACATGGGTATATCCTCATAATTAAGACACACGCAGGATTTTCATATAGGGAAACATAGATATACTAACCAAAAAAAAAAAAAAAAAAGGGAAAGAGGAAAAAAATGATACAATCAAAGGAAGAGAGAGAGAGAGAGAGAGAGAGAGAGGACTAGGGATGTAGAGGTCAGATATTATTGCGTTGTTCCATGGCTTCTTGAACATTCATGTGTAGAAGATGAATTTGGTCTACAATCTCATGGAACATTTCACACATATCATCATAGCCTTCTCAACGTTTTCTGATCTTAGGGTTTTCGTCTTAGAGCGCCGTCGGGGTGGGGGAGGGGGGCTCCGGCCTCCGGCGGCATCTCTCCTCCTCTCTACCCCCTTTTTTCTTCAGTTTCCTTAGCCCTTCTGGTCAATAAGCCTTGGAAGCTTCGCTTTCCATCTTCCTCCCTCCCGGTGAGGTGTTTCTTCCCCGTTTGGTGGATTTAGTCTGGTTTTCTTCCCTCCTCCTTCCCTCTGCCATACCCCAGCCGCAGCCTTCACCAGATCTGTTGGCTCCATCCTCTTAGCTTCACGGCGGCGTCGCCAACACCACATCGCCACCATATCTACCTCCTCTTGCCAGTCTGCTGCCTCCACCGTCTGGGCTCCTGGGTTCTCCTCCTCCAACCTGTTGGGTGAAGATCTGCTCCAGATCTGCTACTGATTCGGTCGGTGGTTTGAGTTTTGGCCTTCTTTTGTTTTTGTTTTTGTTTTTTTTTAATTTGGTTTTTGTTTTAGGAATCCATCTGTGCGTGGTGTTGCTTACCCACTTTGTGGATGTATTTCTTTGATCTATCCTCGGCATGCTCTACGGCCGCCTGTCGGCCTCTGCTTGCAGTACGAGCACAAGCACTTGATGTGTGGCTGGGTATTTTTTCATAGATTTACTCCTGTATTTTCTTTGATTTTCACCTTACCTTTGTTGGTGTAAGTTGTTTTTTGGATGGATTTCTCTCCTTGTAGCTGCTTTTGAGCTATTTTAATGGATATTACTATTTTTTGATAAAAAAAAAAAAAAAAAAAAAATCATAGCCTTCTCAATAGTTGCTTTGGCTTGAATGAGCAAGCTATTAGCTGAATTCAGTTTCTCTTCAATTTTGCTAGGGGTGATATGATGTTCATGATTGAGGATTTCACTCAACATGTCTGATTCTCCAAGACTTGATCAGGTTTTCTTTGAGTATCTTGATGGGCTTAGTGGCATCGAAAGCCCCAACTTGTTTCTCTTCCTCATTAATAAGCCAGCCGACAATATCGACATTGTCTTCTTGATCGCCTTTTGGGGGTGAATGGGTTGTAGAAAAATCATGGTAGCGTTTGGTAGAGTTTTATAAATGTGATTTGAGAGTATGAGTTATATTTTGAGTTTGTGTGTTGTGAAATTATGATTTGAGTGTAGAAAATTTGTTTGATAAAGAGTTTTGAAAATAATTTTGAAAAGGGTTTTGATTTGAGTGGGGAATTATTGATTTGACATTTGATATGTGATACAAAAATTTACAACTCATAACTAAACATACAACTCAAAATTATTTTAAAGTACATAAAAAATTTTAAAAATTTCAGAAAATGTTTTTTTCGATTATATAAATCAATTGCAAAAAAAAAAAAATTATTCCGGTCAACCAGCCGGACGACCGGCCGGACGTCCCGTCAGGTAAAATTTTCAAAAAAAAAATGCTGAAATGCGCGGCTAAGACAGAGCTCTCTGCAGAGCGTTTGAAACGTAATTTCAAAACACTAAACAAACATCATACTCAAATTATGATGTAGAATCACGTTTTAAAATCACAACCAAACACAGCCTATTTTTCTTCCCCCTTCGGCAGCTCGGTAATGTACACTCCTTCAGCGGTGGTGTACCACCACCCTCCATGCGATGTGATGCTTGATTGCCAACTTCAATTTCAAATACTCTATATGGCTCTCTCTCTCTCTAGTTCTCTCTCTTGCAAAATTGGTTTCCAGAGACGTTTGAATTAAATGTTAAAATGACGTTTGATCACACATTACTAAGGCGGTTACAAATTATTATCATTATTATTTGTGACAACTTAGTCCCTTAATTCTTTGCGGAGAAATTACCGCATGATACTCCTAAAAAAAAAAAAAAATTCTAACGGACTACCACAAAGAATTAGACAACTAAATTGTCACAACAAAAAATAGTACTCTCTTTGTCCCAAAATAATGGTTCTTTTTGGAAAATCTAACCTTTTTTTAATAGTACAATTATTACATTTGAAAAAAGTTGATTTTCCAAAATTATCCTTTTGATAGTACATTTTTTGAGAATATCAATGTCATAATTGTATTTTTTATATTGTTTATTAATTTAAAAGAAGGGCAAAATAGAAAATTTATATTATTTTTGTACTTGATTTTTGAAGAGGGACTAATATTTTGGGACAATGAAAAATAGAATAAGGGACTAAAATTTTGGGACGGAGGGAGAAATAATTTGTAACAACTTAAGTGATGTGTATATATATACACCAAATCAAATGTCACTTTAACATTAAAATCAAATGTCTCTATAAACCAGTTTTACAAGAGAGAATCAAAAAGAGAGAGATATATGGCCTTTTTTGGTTTGTTTTTGAGAAACAAATTTTGAAAAAAAAATTTCAAAATTTTGTTTGGTTTAGTAATTTTAGAAAAAAAGTTCTAAAATCACTTTTTTTCTCTTACACATCAATTAATCATTTTTTCTCTCTCATCTCTCATTCTTAATCATTTTTTCTCTTACACACATTTACTCAATTACAACAAAACATCAAATCATTCCAAACTCCCATACTCTAAAACTATTTCTAAAATATACAACTAAATAAATCAAAAAAATTTCTAAACTCCCTCCGCAAAATCTTTTTTAAAAATTTATCTCCCAAAACCAAACCAAACACACCCATACAGTTTTTGAAATCAAGTTGTCAATCCAGCATCACATGAAGGGTGGTTGTACACCACTGTTGAAAGCGTACATCACCAAATGGGGAAGAAAAATGATTCTTCTACTACCATTCACCCCAAGCCAATCAAGAAGAAGACAATGCCAATAGAGCAACAGAGTCGACTATTCTCAATTGGTTCATTAATGTGAAAGAGAAACAAGTTGGGGCTTTGGATACCACAAAGCACATCAAGATACTGAAAGAAAAACATGATCGAGTGTCGCAGATTTTTCACCATTTCCTGGCCGAAAAGGTGCAAGAATCACATGTATTGAGAGAAATTCTTAGTTATGAACATCATATCAACCCTAATAAAATTGAAGAGAAATTGAATTTTGCCAAGAGTTTTACAGATGGCCTATGGTGATCTGTGTGAAATGTTTTCAATGTTAACTATCCTACTGGGGAGATTGTACATAAAGTTATTATATATGGATATTGCTTCTCCTCCTCCTCCTCTTCTTTCACTTTTTTGGACTTTGATGAAATGGGGATGCCCAGTAGCCCACAACCTCACCCTGAAGCAAACCATCAATTTGGGTCTCACAATTATTACCTCAGACTCAAAAGAGCAGCAACAACGTGGAGGAGACCTGAAGAAGATGGGGGTGGAAGTATGTGTCAATCTACAAAAATGTTTGGGACCTCTAATTAGAGGTGCCACTAGTGATGTGGCAGTGGATGGGTTCCACCCACTGCCACTGTCAGTGCTGTGTTTTTTTTTTTCCTTTCCACTTCATTAGAGGTGTGTTTAGAGCCTCTAAATTAGAGGTCTCTAACATTACTGGTCAACCTATCTTCGCTTTGCCGAACCCTCCATCCCTTTTTTATATTACATTACATTACATCATCTTCTCCCCTTTTTTTTGTTTTTGTTTGTTTGTTTTTTTTTTTTTATCTCTTTAAATTCTCTATTGCTCTGCTTCAATATTTTTCCTCTTATTCATAATTTCTTCTTCTGATAGCTTTTGTTTTTTTTTAACCCAATGAACTCTTGTAATTTGGAACCTTCAGAACACTAAAAACTATATATGATATTTTAGAGTATTTATTAAAAGAAAATAGATCAATGACAAAAAATAAAATATTAAGTTAGAAAATCATTACCATGAGAAAACACCCAATTAAATGTGGTTTGGCCAATGTAGTCTACGTCCACACTATATTAAATAATGTGATTACAACTCATACACTATGACTAAAATAATAGTGATTACACATTGTGAGTGTTTGAGAAGTGACTATTTTAGAAGATTTTTGACTTTTTAGTTATTTTAGTAAGCTATTTTAGTTTTTATATTTAGGAAGAGAGAATGGATTTTTATTTGAATGGTTGTATTGAAAAATAAGTTTGAAATGATGTTTGAGGTTGAAATGACAAATTTGTCCCTAACTTCACTTTTTCCAAAATTGGTCTATAGGGGCAAAATTGTCATTTCAACATGTGGGACTAGGCTGGCCCTACCCACTGCCGGCTACTTTGGTTTTTGTTTTTTTTTTTTTTATAAATGTAAATTATTAGTTTAGGGTAGTATTTGAGGCCATTTGGCTTTTTTTTTTTTTTTGTATTTGAGTTCCCAAACACCCCCTAAGTGGTCTACAGTA
Organism: Camellia granthamiana; assembly: GCA_036172215.1. Classification (NCBI taxonomy): domain Eukaryota; kingdom Viridiplantae; phylum Streptophyta; class Magnoliopsida; order Ericales; family Theaceae; genus Camellia; species Camellia granthamiana. The sequence goes on from CM069912.1 coordinate 107,783,622, forward strand.
GCAAGTAATTTAACTAGATTTAAGAAGATTTAAACCCCTGCGGTTGATAAATCCTTCAAAACAATCCAATGCATTGTCTCCCCACTATACAAATAACCCAACTATACAAACAGCAATGCTAGGTATCATGAAAAGTCTTTCATGACCTTTGGATTACACTTAGAATAAAACACCACACACTAATCAAGGTAATCTAAGAATCACAAATCTTTCATGATCATTTTCATGAAAAAAATTTCATGATCCCTAACATTTCTCCTATACAAATAACCCAACTGTACGTCGTTTTGGTTAAACTATCTATGCACAAGAGGTGAAATCCAAAACCCCACCCATTACCTGAAAATCTGTATAAAAACATAACACTAACAAATAAATATAAAACCATAGGAGAAGAGACACTTGATCACACAACACCCTCCAATACACTCTAATGCTCAACAAAGATCACAATTATATAGGAGGAGTAACCGACTTCACCAAGTCGGTGGAGATGGACATAAGATTATTTTATATTTACAATTCTACACAAGTTCATCCTCATTCTCAAGTCTCTCAATTATTCTCCAATCTTCTACTTCTTTCTTTTTGTTTCCATATGAATCTAAAATCTTATCTTCTTTTCTATATTTATCTAAATCAAAATAATAATATTATATTTACAAAATATAATTTTTAATATTAAAATATTCAATTTGCACCAACAGTATACAATGTAGATTTTGCAATTTTGTTTGTCAACTTTCAATAATATGCTTTAATAAAATGGAAATTCCACTTTGTTTGCTTTATGTTTTTGTAAATTTGTATTTGTTTTTTTTTTTTTTAAATTTTCCCTTAGTCAATATATATACATATACAAGGGATGATCTGCAAGTTTTCATCACTAAAATCATTGATTTGAAGAGCCAGTTTTTAAAAATATTTTCTTTTAATTTTGAGATCAAAATTGAGGTGTTAAACTCTTATATTAGGCGTGGGCTTTCTTATGGAACTGTAAGTAAGATGCAAGACTGGAAACAAAATTTGTTATCACAAGCTGGTAAGGAGATTCTTGTCAAGTCTATGGTGCAAGCAATTCCTGCTTATGCGACGGCTTGCTTCGCTTTCCCACCAAAGTTCTGTGAGCGTTTATACTCTTATATTAGTAACTTTTGGTGGGGTGGTGACCCCATGGATAGAGGATTGCATAGGACAAGTTGGGACACCTTGGCTTTAGCTGAATCTAAGGGAGGGATGGGCTTTCGAGATTTCAAAGCTTTCAACCAAGCCCTGCTTGCAAAACAAGCTTGGCGACTTCTAAAGAATCCTCACTCCCTTTGTGCTCAAATTTTGAAAGGGGTTTATCATCCTCACTCCGATTTTCTAGCTACGTCTAGGGGACGAAGGCCTTTCTGGGCTTGGGCCAGTACACTCGAAGGTCGTGATCTTCTTGACAAGGGGTTGAGTTGGCAAGTTGGGAATGGCAAATCAATACACTTTTGAGATGACGAGTGGGTGCCCAAATCTCATAGCTTTAAAGTTGCAACTCCAAACCATTTGGATGTCACATTCAGTCAGTGAAAGATATGATCAACCCACACCGAAAAGAATGGAATTACCATGCTCTTCGAAACCTGTTGCGAAAGGATGACATGCATGCCATTGAAACGATACCTATTTCTTCGGAAGACCTAGACGATTCTCTTGTGTGGCACTACACTAAATCTGGGGCGTACGAAGTTCGGAGTGGTTATCAGATTGCGGTTGGGGAACAACATTCTAACTCAAACCATGCTGCCTCTTCTTCAACCATCGTTTACAAGGACTTCTAGAAAATTATCTGGGGACTGCCTATTCCACCCAAGATTCGTAACTTTTGGTGGAGAGTGTGTTGCAATAAGCTCGCCACCAAAGAAAACCTGGTCCGCTGCAGGTGTGCCCCATTTCGGTGTTGTTCTATCTGTGGTGTTGCCGTAGAATCTGTTGAACATCTTCTCTCTCTTTGTGATTGGACTAGAGCAATTTGGTTTGGCTGTGATTTGGGCCTCATCACAGGGCAAGGCTTTGTCTGTTCAGCGTGGACTTGGACCCAGTCCATAATTGAACACAGTTTGCATCACAAGGACAGGAAAGCCATGATCGATAAGGCAGCCACGGTAGGATGGTTTATCTGGAAAGCGTGCAATGAGTGGATGTTCAACCAAACCCCAGTGAATCCTTTGCACGTTATCAATCAAGCTTCCTCTCTTTGGAGAGAGATCAGTTTTGTGCCCTCTCGGGGTGCTGTATCTTCTGACATATCTTCCAGGACTGTTGGCTCTACTTGGACTCCACCCCCTCAAGGATTGATGAAAGCCAATTGCGATGCTAGTCTTTCTCCTGATGGCAGAAAGTCCTCTATTGCCGTGATTCTCAGGGATTGGACTGGTAAACTGGTTGATGGGATTGTAAGGACGTCTTCTATTTTCCAAGGTGAAGCAAGGGCAATGAAGTTAGCATGCTTACTCATTCAGACTCTTGGTCTGTCTCATGTCCGAGTGGAAAGTGATAACAAATCTGTAATTGAGTTAAGTGCTTCAGAACTGGTCCCTCCTTGGGAAAGTATAGTGTGTTTCCATGACATTCGAGCTATGAGCACCCGATTATCTCTTTGCCTTTTCTTGGGTTCTCAGGACAGCAAATCGTGTGGCCCACTGGCTGGACAATGCTCACCTCAATGACCACCTCCCTTTAGACTGGGACAGGAACCTCCCTTCTGTTGTTAAGGCCCTTTTGGCCTCTGATATTGCTCTGTAGACTTCGGGCCTTTTTCAGTTTTAAAAAAAAAAAAAAAAACACGTTACATAACTGACCCAACTTACAGTGAAATTTAGGCATGGCACTTCTTGTGTAACATTAGAGTATAATTGCTAAAATAAATAAATAAATAAATAAATATATATATATATATATATAAGAGTAGAAACTAATATCAAATGGGCTTGTTGGTGTTATCTACCATGAGCTCCTCACATTTTGAACTTAATGTTCCATATCTCGGTGAGAAAATGCTAGAGACACAATTTGGCACAAAAAAATTAAAAATTAAAAATTAAAAATTAAAAAAAAGAAAAGAAAACCCTCACACACTTACTCGAAAACAACTCAGGTGGGGGTGTGTGAAATATGTTTGCATTCTTTCAAGAGAGGTGATTGAGGTAAACCTTAACAAGGGGTTGTTAGAGTTCGTTTGTGCCGCCTAGTGTCTTGTACTTTGATGGATTCTTCTTCTTTAATAGGCTAGGACTTTCGCATTGCCTCTTCACCAATTTGTTGGGTCTCTGTGTTTCCCTCTAAGGGCTTTCAGCTTCATGTGCCATGGGCTTTTTATGTATATAGGCACTTGTTCTAATGACTTTATATTTCTTTCTTGAAAAAATATCATTTTGTCTCCTAAACTATCACGCATTTTTTAATTTGACTCTCATACTTCGATTTATTTCAATTTAGTGTCTAAACTTTTAACAAATTAATCAATTTAACCCCTGCTATCACATTCCATTTACAATTAGACGGAATGTGCTGACGTGACACCAAAATTCATTTAAAATTTTATTTTACCCCTCAAATTATATCTTAAAAATCAATTTGCCCCCCAAATATAAAAAAAAATTAAATTTAAATATTTAATAAATAATTTTTTTATCTCAATAATGAAAAAAACAAATTTTAAATAATATATACTTTGCGAAAAAATAATAAAAAATATAAAAATTCTCATTTTGAATTATTTTGAGACTATGAAGCATGGATAATTTGACAAACATGTAGTACTCGTACCGGATATTTACCGACGTATGATATTTTTGTATATGTACCGCGGATCAAAATATGTACTTAAATTTTTCTTTCTTAATTTTTGGCCTACACAGACATATCTAATATATATCCAAACCGTGCTGTACCTCAGTTGAAAATAATATTTTTCTTCTACTACAAAGATAAAATTATTTTTACTAAACTTCTTTTTCATTTTTATTTTTGTTCTTAGCATGGTTTTAAAATTAAATTATGGTTTATAAGTTATTTAATATAATAATATTTTATTTTATTTTATACCTATACTTTTGGCATTAAATGTCAATTGTATGTTGTATTTAACAAATTAAACCATTTGATTAATTTTTGTATTATTTCAAATTTAAAATAAATATTTTTTTACAAACGTATTAAACCATACTTGTACTCGTATCCTACTTTTTTAAGATTTTACCATGTCGATGTACTCATATCGTACCAATACCAGTACTCATACCCATATTTGTGCTTCATAGGTCTCAAATTATCTTGAGTTGATCCTAAAGAAACTTATTGAGCGGAAAATTTCTTGACTACTCTATGTATGTGTGCGCACGCAATTGTAACTAGTTTATTACTCAAATTAATTTCAATAGAATTGATCAACTAATAGTAATTTCAAAATTGAGTGGGAATTTTTTTTCAAAATTCAGTAAGTAACCGGTACGGATACGACATGTTTGTCAAATATCCATACTTCCTAGTCTCAAGATAATTCTAAATGAGGGCTTTTACATTTTTTTATTTTTTTTTCAAAGTATATATATTATTTAAAATTTAATTTTTTCATTATTAAGATAAAAAATATTTATTAAATATTTAAATTTAATTTTTTTATATTTGGGGGGCAAATTGATTTTTAAGGTATAGTTTGGAGAGTAAAATGACTCTAAATGAACTTTGGCGCCACGCCAGCACATTCCGTCCAATTATAGGTGGAATGTGAAGGCAGGGGTTAAATTGATCAATTTGTTGAAAGTTCAGGTACTAAATTGAAATAAATCGAAGTATGGAGATCAAATTGAAAAATACATAATAATTTAGGAGACAAAATGATATTTCCACCTCTTTCATTTATAGAACTATGACTTTATTAGCTTCTATTGAAATTGTATATTGTTCATAAGATATGTTTTGCCCATGCCACGATGATTTGCTTTGAGGCGTTCGGTAACTAGTTGGTCATCTCTATCATCCCTTTTGCCCCGTTTGTTTTCAGAGATAGAATAGAGGGGATTGATAGTGAGAAAATTAATAGTGAGAGGATTGTTAGTGAGTGGATTAAGTAAAATTGTGTTTGTTTTGATGATAGTTATTAGTGTAGGGATTGTTAAATTATTTTTATATAAAATAAATATAAAATAATAAAACAAATAAAAAAAATACAAAAACATTAAACATTAATGTTTTAAAAAAAAGTCCAACATGTAAAAAAAATTTTAAAAATAAAAATAAAATAAAAAATTTCCATAAAAAATAAAACAAATAAAATAATGATTTTTACTTAACAAAAAAAATAAAAAATTAAACATTAATGTTCCAAAAAAAATGTTCGACATATAAAAAATAAAATAAAAAATAAATAAAAAAAAAAATTTCTAGTTCGCCAGACTATTTTCTAATACCAAGTCCTGGAGGCCCATCTGAATCCCCTTGGGGAAGCCCATTCTAACCCGGAGCTCACTATCAATACCCTCCCTATCTCTCAAAACAAACACAATATTAGTGGGTCCCACTTCACTACCAATCCCAATCCCCCCTCTAACTCTCCAAACAAACGGGGCCTTAGGTTACGAAAACGAGATGTGAAATTTGGTGAATAAGGTTCTTTCACATTATCACACACTCTTGATAATTTTTTTCTTTGGATATATTATTTACCTAGGACGAGTAACAAAAGATTTATGCAAATTAATTACGGCTTCGTTTGGGAAGTGGGTTGACTTTTTGATTTTTTGACTTTTTTGACTATTTTAAAAAGTCTGGTTTGGAAAAGACTTTTGGTTTTTTTTGATTTTTTTGTGAGAGAAAGAATGTAATGATTATAGATTAGATGTGATGTTTTGTCTAATTAGGCTAAAAAATCTACTTTGTTTTTTGTGACTATTTTAGTCAAAAAAGCTTCAAACCTCTCTTCCCAAACGGAGTTATTCCTTAACTTCTATCTTGCATCCTGAATCTATATCCAAAAACTTGATGTACTAACACCGAGTATGATATTTAAATTACTGAATTACTAGTGTTTCTAGCTTATTCTTGATCATGACGATTGCAGTTACTGCATATCACTAAGCAGTGACAATAATTTCATTTTAAGTTATTTCTTTAAACTATTGGCAAAAAAAAAAAAAAAAAAACTCCTTCAGTAATTACCCAATGGGAATTATATGTATTCGAAAATTAGTTGTGAAAAGATAAATTTGGACAATAATATTAAGAAAATAGAATGCATTTACTAAAAATACAATGAAGAGCACTGTTACAGACCCCTAGGAGCGGGTCACCCCCACATACATGTGGGGGTCAAAGAGAAGAGGAAAAAAAAAAAATCAATATTTTTGGGCCAATCAACACCCACTGCGGGTGCTGGGATCTTTCCCATTTTCCTACAATGAAATGCCTAGATTAAATTTAATTATAAAATGATCCACATTCAAAATGAATTTCAACTTACCATTAAATTTTTTGCGACTCATTCAAAGTCCTCAGAATCAGATCATGCAAAATAACAAAAAGGGCTAGTTACACTAATAGTCCTAGTTTAGTATACATTTGACTTTAAATTTTGAATCTTATTCTAAATAAGGATAATGCAAATGGTCAATTTCAAATATAAAGTCGTCATATAAGTTATTTTGTATTGGTTAATTTGTATGTTATTTGAAATATAATTACCTTTTTTTAAGAGTGATGCTATTAGTACCCCAATAATTAATTTGGACCCCCTATTTCTTTGGACTCCTATTTATAATTTTTGAATCCCCAAAAATTTATTTAAACCCCCCAAATAATACCAAAATTATCCTTAAACATTCCACCAAATTAAATGCACACTCCCACGCCAAAAAAAAAAAAAAACATTTGTTCCAAAAAAACCCTAACAAAGCCTCATCCTTTTCAAAGCCACGAATAAGAAGAACAAGATGGTGTATAACACTATGACTCTAGTATGCTCTCTCTCTCTCTCTCTCTCTCATCCAATTATGGCCAGAAAGATAAATCTCCGGCGTGTTTAGCTACATCTTTCTTTCTCTCTCTCATGTCTACTGTTGTTATTTTGTGGTTGGTACTTAGGAAGTTTTAAGAATTTTAACCATTCAAATTGTTAATAAATTTCCATGTTCGGACCTACATTTCTGAACAAATAAGCTATGTTTGGGAATGTGTTTCCGAACAAATCAGTAATGTTCAGGCCAGTATTTCCGAACTTGGAAAAATGAAAACTTCTGGGAGGTCCGAATAATAAATGTTCGGTTACTGGTTCCCGAACAAATAAACAATGTTCGGGCTTGTGTTATTGAATTTTGATCATATTTTCGAGAGTTTAGTCCCGAAAAAATGACGAACAGATTTTAATATTTCTGTCATTTTTTTTAAGAAACTTACCCTTACAATATCAATCTCCTCTGAGCTAATAACAACATCAAAGTTATGAACCTTCTCCAAACTTTTATTGTTGTACTTCTCTCGTTTTATGGAGTTGTGGTTGCCAAAAAAACTTCCATGCATTGTCATTGTCGGAGAAGTTTAGGTAATCAAATGGTTGCCACCGTTACCGCCAGAATATTACCGCCGAAGGGTTTTCAAAGTTTTGAGGATGGGCAGGTTTTGAAGATGGGATTTGGGGAAGATGGATGGGTGGTGATGAAGGTAGGTACTCTCATAAACCCTAATTTATCATGTAGTGGGTGTGTAGCTTTAATTATGAGTGGGGTGTCCCAAAATTAATAATGTCTTTTGTAGTAATTTTATTTGAGATTATTATTGTAATAAAAAAACTAAAATTTGGAGGGTCCAAAATAATTTATGGGATGCTAATAGCAGTACTCTTTTTTAATGAATAATGCTAGCACTTTCTTGGTTATAAAATTCTATTTGGTTTGGTTTTCAGAAATTTTTTCTAAGAAACTAAAAATTAAATTAGTTAAAAAAAAGTTTAAAACACATCATTTTTATATAATTTTATCTTTTGAAAAGATAGAAATAATTTTTTTAAATTATTATTTTTTTGATATTTATTTTTATTAAATTAATTTTTATTTTTTCAAAAGTCAAATATAGCAATAACTTTGATGTCATTATTAAACCAATCTATTAAATCAAAAAATCTAAAAATCAAAATATTTCATACGTTAAACATATCAATTACATATTAAAAGTCTAATAACCATCCATTACATATAGGAAAATTTACCTATAAATCTCATCTCGAGGAATGGAAATCCAATTAGTCCTGAGAGTTTTCCTATAGACTAACTATTCCTATTGATTTTAGAAAAATAGATTTAATATATTATTTGAAAAATAGGTTTACGGTTATCCCCTTATTTCTATTATGTTTTCTTCTTCTTCTTCTTCTTCTTCTTTTTTTTTTTTTTTTTTTTTTTGTTTTTGTTGCTAGAAAGGTAAGATACACAATCTATGAAATCAAATTTGTGATAAATTTTTATATAAGAATCTTTTTTATTTAGAATGACTTGAAATGCAAGATTTTTCAAACATTTTGAAAGGAGTACAAAAACATTCCAAAAGAATGTGAGATTTTTTAAATATTTCAAAATGAGTACAAAAACTCCTTACTAAGCTTTAAGCAAATGTATAATTTCAATCTGTAATACTCCAATGTAACACTCAAACGTAACACTGTAATGTAATACTCCAAAAAAAACTTCTTATTATACATTTTCTAAATTAGTGTACTTTTTTTAAACATAATATTCTGATGTAACACTCCAAGAAAATGATGTGGGATTCTTCAAATCATTTTTAAAAAGTGTGGGATTTTTCAAACCATTCTAAAAGAAGTACAAAAAATCTTTAGTAAGTTTTGAGTAAACATATAATTTCAAATTGTGAATATTACGTTTGGAAAAAGTGCATTAAATAATATTTTAGTGTTTTTATATGTGTTACATTGGAGTATTACGTTTGAGATTATATTGATTTGAGTGTTACGTTTGGAAAAGGTATACCATGAATTTTTTTGTATGTTACATTGGAGTATTACGTTTGAGAAGAATATTATATTGTTACGTTTGGGAAAAAAGTATACTAATGAGTTTTTTAGTATGTTGCATTGGAGTGTTACGTTCTTATTTGTAATGTGGGATTTGTTCCAGAATGAGGAAAAATCCAAAAGCTCTATACTGTGAATTATCCAAATGTGTAATTTCACATTTAGATAAACCCACTTTTATATCTAAAAAATTAAACCCAAATATGTAAGTGACTATCATTTTCTGTAATTTATATTTTAATGAGACTTTTGAGTTCATAAGAAAAAAAAGGACTAAATAGTTCTTAATATCACATTTTAAAATTTATTAGTGCTTCACCCTTACATATATCAACAAATATCTATAAACAATAAAAACAACCATCTATTGCATGATAATTATCCAAAAATATCAACAAAAATTATCAATCATTATATGATCATCATCCAAAAACATACTAAAAATTAATTTGGTAAAAAATAAAAAAATAAAAAAAATATTATTTTTATATAATTTTATGTTTGGTGAGTAGAAATAATTTTTAAAAATTCAAAAATAACTTTTTAATATTTATTTTTGTTAAATTAGTTTATATTTTATCAAATTGACGACTATGTCCTTAAAATAGAGCATTTTTCATTTGCAAAGAAAATGATATCTTCAATTGTCCTTATTTGAAACAAGATTCAAAATTCAAAATCAAATATATCACAAGTCCCAAAGTATAGGAACCGTTAGTATAATTTACCCAAACAAAAAAGATTAATTTCATTTTTTTCCTTTAAACTATTTTCAATTTTTTAATTTCATCTCTAAATTATTAATTTTATCTATTTTTTTCTTAAAATTTTTAATTTATGTTCATGTGATCCAATTGAAAACAAATATACAAATCAATAATAGTTGAAATCTTAATTTAATGAGAAAAAAAATATTTCTTAATTTGAACAATTTAAATTACTCATTCTATCCCAAAATATTAGTCTCCTTTCAAAAATCAAGAACTAAAATAATATGAATGTCTTATTTTGCCATTCTTTTAAATTAAAAAACAACACAAAAAGTACAATTATGATTAATATTTCCCAAAAAATGTACTATTAAAGGGTATTTTAAAAAAATTAATTTTTTAAAAATACAATAATTATACTATCAAAAAAATTAAATTATCCAAAAAAAACTATTGTTTTGAGACAGAAGGAGTGTACAACATACTTGTTTTTCTAATTATTTTGAATAAATTATACACCTTACAACCAATTTAACTGATGTTTGTTTGTATTATTTTAGCTTTTAATTCATTTTGAATCATATTATTTCTCACATTTTTTACATATATTTTTTTTAAAAAAAGTCAAAAAAACATCAATTTTTAACCATTTTCCTAAAATAAGTCTTAGGCCTCGTTTAGGAATATGCTATTTTAGTAACTTTTTGAATTTTCGGCTAAAATATGAGATAAAAAAATTAGTATGTTTGGAATAATTTTTTGATTTTTAAAAATATGCAAAAACTAGAGAGAATGAATATAGTGTTTGATAAAATTTTAGAATTATAATTTGATAATAGAGTTGTATTTGAGTTTATGAATTTTGAAATTATGATTTGAAAAGAAAAAATGTGTTTGGTTATAAGTTTTAAATTGAGTTTTGAATTTTTGATGTGACATATAAAATGGGAAAAATTATTTAATTATGAGTTTTGAAAAGAGTTTTCAAAACTTAATTGAAAAACTTATAACTTATAATCAAACACGCAATTCAAAACTTTATTGAAAATTCTATTCAAAACTTATAATTAAATTCTTTTTAAAATTCAATTCAAAAAAATAATTTATATATTTAAAAATATCAAAAATAAATATAATTTTTTTTCTCCAAATAATAGGTGACGATTGGCAATTAAAAATAAAAAATAAAAAATTGTACTATTTCGATCAACCGGCCAAACATCCGAGTAGACAAAAAATTCAAAAAATGTCTGGTTTACCAAATATATTTTCTAAATGTGTTTTAAAATTGATTTAGAATTATAATTTGAAAACTTTTACCAAATATAAGATTAGAATGCAATGGTAGAATTAGTTTTGAAAAGTCTTACCAAACACAGAAAAATCTTTGACTTTTTTAGTATATATTATAGACTTTTTGATTTTTTTAATAATTTTTTGACTTTTAGGCTAAAATATAATTGCATGTCAAACGAGACCTTAATTATATAAAAACATAAAATTACCTTTTTACCCATCAAATTAAAGCCTTATTTGTTATAACCTAAAAAAGTTAAAAAGTCAAAAATCACTATTCTAATTAAGTTATATCATATTATTTAAGTCACATCACTTCAAACTCAACCTATATTTCATAAAAAATAAAAAAATATATTTATTTAGATCATCCCAAACCACTCATAAGAGTTAACGTTGATTAATTTGTACAATCATTTTTAATTGGATCACATGGACAGAAACCAAAATATATATATATATATTAAAGATTAAATAGACCAAATCAATAGTGTAAAAATAAAATAAAAATAATAATAATAATAATTTAAGGGATAAACTGAAATTAACCCAAAGAAAAACAAAAGATCCCTTCATTCTATACATGATTTTCATCCTTTCTTACTTGGTTGCACTGCTTTTCCAATTGAGATGGTGCTTGAAGATCCATCTCCAAACCTTATAGCCTTTCTTGTCTTTCTTGATTCCAATGTCATCGCCATTCACTGAAATCCCAAAAGAACCTTCACAACATTCATGGTGTCCCAAAAAAACCCCACCTCTCAAACTACCCAAATCTGAAACTGATGAGACTTCACTCTTCTTCACAACAGAGAACTCTGGTTTTGACTCTGATGATGATGATAAATCAATCTTTAAGTCAATAAATCCAGACTCCTCCATGAGACTCAAATCACTTTCTTTAACTGGAAAAACACTTTTGTTTGTATTGGTACCATTCAAACCAGTTTTACCATCCGACACACCATTCAATCCAATTTTTCTGTTCTCTGTTTCACTAAAACCACTCATCCTCTCAGAATCAGAGATTTTAGCACTTGAAAATGCAAATTGATGATCATTACTTTGATCTTCTTCTTCTGGGTCATTATAAAAACTTCCGCCCCTGAAACCACAGAGAGACCTAGACCTAGAAATACTCATGTGATCAAACATCCACATTTCACTCCTCTCATCACAACCCTTTTCTCTTTTCTTCCTAAAAAGCCTCCCAATCCTCCAAAATCCACTTCTTTTCTTAACAATAGCAACACAGCTACTATTACTCCTCTTGATGGTGGGGTTTGAATGGGATAGCTTTCTTTCATTCTCTATAAGGAATGAGATTCTTCCAACACTACCCACCTTAGCAAAGTAAGAATTTGGGTATGAAGAGACATCAGAGCAAGAACATGAAGAGAGTCTTTGCTCTCCACAGTCTGAGCAAACCAGGTTTATTAGCCTGTCTTTAAGGCAGTGAGCACAAATCCCGATGGATGATGAAAATGGGTGTTTTGGGCATGGAAGGTCTGATGATGATGAGTAGTTGTTGTTGTATGTCTCCACAGCCTTGCCCTTCTCTTTCATGGCTTCTTCTCTAGCTTGAGAGTTGTATTGTTCGTGTATATCAATTGGGAGGAGCTCAGAATTTGGAGATTGATGAATCTTGGAAGATGGGTTATCAAGAGTGGTGCTATCTTGGAAGATGGGTTATCAAGGGTGGTGCTATTTAAGGGAGAGAGAGAGAGAGTTTTGTGAGCTTTTAATAGGTGTTTGAGTTTTTCGAGTTTGAGGAGATCAAATCAAAGGTTGTGCCAAATTGGTCAGTATAGCCTTTGTAGTTTGTAGGTTTGAGGGAAGATTGGAAGTAAAAGATCACAAAGAGCTTGGCAAGGTTGTATATGAGAGACAGAAGGAGAGAGAGGAACAGACCGACAGTGGTTTGGCTTTTTGGAGCAAGAAAGACGTGTGGGAAAATTCTAAGTTACGTGTTTATATGTTTAACCAATCCTAATTTATTTTATTTATTTTATATTTTTTTATTATTTAATATAATATATATTTTTATTTTTTTTATCAATTACAATATTATGAAATATCACTCATTTATATTTCAAAATTATTAAATAATTAGCCGTCAACTTAGCAAGGCCTAAAGTTATTAAATTATTAAAAATCCAAATTATCAAAAGTAAAAAAAATTCTAATTATCAATTATCTAAAAGTTAAATAGTAAATTAAGGAATCATTCTTTTTATTTTTTTTACATATATTTTTTTTAAAAGTCAAAAAATTATTTTAAAAAAATAAATTCCAAACATCCCCTTAATGGATGTTTAGACTTGCCTTTTTGGTAATTTTTTTATTGACTCATTTTCAATTTTAGTGATTTTTATTTTTTAAATTTTAAAAAGTTTTAAACTTCTAAATTTTAATTCACGAGGCTAACCAAAAATCTAAAATCAAAAATAAAAAATTTCAAACAAAATCTAGAAAAGGCAAAAAATAGTGGACCTTCCGACTTATTTTTACTTTTTTATTTTATATTTTTTTTGAAATTTTAAAAAAGAATACTTTTTAATTCATCTATACAAATCGGGGAAAAAAATTAAGAATTTAGACATAATTTTGAAAAAATATCACTAAAAATAAAAAAAGATTTTTAAAATTGTGGTTTATCTGAAAGTTTCCAAACAAACAACCAAGTTTTCATATACAAATTAAAATTTATGTCCAATTTTGTAATTAATTTTTGTAAAAATAGAATTAGAGTTGATATTATGAAAAAAGATAAAAATAGCCTAAGGGTTGTTGTTAGTGTTATAAAATGTGTATAAGATGTATTGAAATATATAAAAAAGATAAATGAAAAAACTTATAAAAATGTTATGTAAAATGTGTATTAAATTATAAATATTTTAGTTCTATACAATTTTTATTGACATCCCTTAAGCTCGTGATTAGCAAAATCCAAAGTATGGCGTGGAGGAGGAGAGAAGGAAAAAGTGGATGAATGTATCTAAGGAGTCGTTTGGCATTGACTAATATAGTCAATTTTTTGTGTTGGGACATTTTTAGCTTTATTTTTTTAGCCTCATTTGGTTTTTATTTTTGTTTTGTAAATTATTTGACTTTTGTTAGAGAAAAAGTGTAATGATTATGAGTAAAAAATAATATTTTGTCTTATTGACTTATATAGCATATTTTATCTTATTAACTTATATAGCATATTTTGTCTTTCTGTGCTTTTTCAGCTCCACTAAGAAAACCAAACGAGGGCTAAGAAAAGAAAACAGAGAAATCACAAATCAGTAGGATAATAAAAAAAATAATTAAATTATAGATGAATTTTTTTCTAAGTATAATTTTGATATATATAAAGAACTTGCATCAAACGTGAAAAAATTTGTATTATACCTACGGAAAATTTATATTATTATAAAAATATAATGTGTGTATTTGGTTTGTGTTTTGAGATAAATTTTAAAAAAATTGGGAAGAGAGTTTAGAAATTTTTTTGATTTGTTTTGTTGTATATTTTGAAAATAGTTTTAGAGTTTAGGAGTTTAAGATGATTTGATATTTTGTTGTAGTTGAGTAAATATATTGAGAGAAAAAATGATTGATTGATATGTAAGAGAGAGAGAATGATTTTTAAAAAAAAAAAATTCAAAAAATTTAAACTACATAAAATTTTTAAAAAAAATTAAAAAATATATATGTTGAAATACAAATCAAACCAGCTCAATATTTTTTACTTCAGTGAGACATTTATCAAAAAAAATTCTAGCAAACACTCTCACTGAAAATGGAAGAGTGAAGGAATGAACAGCAACCAGTCTGGACTGCAGTTTACTGGGGATTGCGAATATATACATATCCATCAGTCTGTCAATCAATCAATGTTGCCAAACCTTCCCTCTTTATATTGAATAAGAATAATTCCTGGTAGCTCGAATTCCCTGGCTCGAATGTGGCTCGATTTTCCAAAACGACGTCGTTTTGGGCTGGCTATTTTTTTTTTTTTTTTTTCTTTTCTTCCTTTGCTTTCGTCTTCTTCGTCGATTACAGAGGAGAGAGAGAGAACGAGAGGGAGAGAAAGAGAAAGAGAGGGAGAGGGAGAGGCCGTCGCCGCCGCCGAGCGCCGATCGCCGCGCCTCCGCCTTCGCCGTCGTCGCAGGCAGCTCCTCGTCGTCGGAGGTAGCAGGTCGTCGTCGCAGGCAGCTCGTCGTCGAAGGCAGCAGCTCGTCGTCGCAGGTCCGGTGCCGTCGCAGCCCCCTCCGCCTCCGCCCCCTCCTCCCCCATTTTTTAGGGCCCCCTCCAGTCCCTCCCCCTCCCCCTCTCCCTCCCCCTCGCCTTCGTCTGCAGAAATTCGAGCCACGTTTGGCTCGAAAATTTTCGAGCTACCAATCAGTTTTGATTGAATAATTATGTAATGGTCTTCGGTATTGACACATGTTGTCCCAACTCATCAGTTGAAAAAAAATCTCCTGGTGACTCCCAACCAGGATCCTCTAGAGTGGGATTCTCTGGAGTCATCCCTGGAGTGAGTGATCCAACGGCTCAAATCGTTTTTGTTATTATCTTACCGGTAAGATATATTATCTTACCGGTAAGAGATATTAATCAAAACGACGTCGTTTTGATTAAATAATATTATCTTACCGGTAAGATAATAAGAAAAACGATTTCAGCCGTTGGATCACTCACTTCAGGGATCACTTTAGGGAATCTACTCTAGAGGATCCTGAATCGGTGACTCCACTACCTCTATTGTTTTTTTTGATTAGTTTGAAATTTTTTTTTTTTTTTTTTTTTTTCAGTCTGGCTGTGAGAGCCCCCGCGTGGAAGTGGGGTGTTAGGAGTCACCTTAGAGCATTTCCAACGCTTCACTTTTTTTTTTACCAAATTTGAGTCGAAAAATTGCCTTTTCACCAAATCTGATACTGAGCGCTCCAACCCTTGATTTTTCATCAAATTTTCATCGTGGACAACCGGGTGGTCGACCGACCGGTCGACCGGCCGGTTGATCGGTTAGGCCAAAAATTTTTTTTTTTTTTTTTTTGAATTTTCTGAATTTTTTTTGAACTTTTTGAACTTTTTCCGGATCGACCGGGTGGTCGACCGGCCGGTCAACCGGTTAGGCAATTTTTTTTTTTTTTTTTTTTTTACGGTTTGAACTAATTTTCCTTGAACTCTTTGAACCTTTCACTGGTTGACCGGTTAGTCAACCGGCCGGGCAACCGGTTGGTCAACCGGCTCCTCTTTCCAACGGTCAGGAACAGTATTTTGGTGAAATCAGTATTCTATCGTCGATTTGATGAAGCGTTTGATGAATTGTCGATTTGATATCAGTTCTGATGAACCGTTGGAGGAGTGAACAGTGCATTTTTCATCAAAATTCAAATTTGATATCAACTCTGATACACCGTTGGAGATGGTCTTACTAGGGCTTGGTTTGGGTTATACTATATAATCCATCTTTTTATCTTTTTTTTAATTACATCACCTCTCTACTTTTCTGTACATCTTTTTGTAAAAAGACAAAAGGTGTACTTTTTTAGGACACCCCAAACCAACCCTAGGAGTCCCCAGCATTTGCTGTAGTTGAAATTATGAGACTTAACATTTTTTTTGTTAGATTAGTAAAAAGACAACTTGATAAGTATCAAGTGTCTAATGATGTGAAGTAATACTTTTAAGAATAATGTTAGTAACTTTAAATATTTTATTAAATTTTTTATATAAGTGTGAGATTTACATATATATAGATTTGTGTAAATTCTATCTTATATGAAAATTTTGATAAAATATTTGATAAAATATTTGAGATACATAGCATAAGATCTTCTTGTATCTCTCTCAATTAGGAATGGCAACGGGTCGGGGCGGGGTCGGGGACCACACTCCCCGTCCCCGATCCCCGATGATAAAAACTTCCCCGTCCCCGGCCTCGATCCCCGACGGGGAACCTATCAGAGTCTCCGTCCCCGTTCCTAACGGGGATCGGGTTTCCCTGACCCCGAAAGTTCCCTGGACCAAAAAAAAAAAAATCGAAACAGCAACAAGTTTGCAGATCTGAGAGACATCATCGAACAAAAAAAATCCAAAAATCCAAACATCATCAAACAACATCATCATAGAACAACATCAACATCAACACAACATCAACATTACAACGGGAGAGAGAGAGATCTGAGAGACATATCTAACTATAGAGAGAGAGCGAGAGAGAGAGAGAGAGAGAGAGAGATCGCCGAATGAGAGGATCTGCCGTTGACGGTCGAGATCTGAGTTTGCAGATCTGTGAGTGAATGGGTCTGTGTGAGGAGGGAGGCCTTTGAGCTTGTGTGAGTTTGCAGATCTGTGAGGAGTGAATGGGTCTGTGTGAGTTTGCAGATCTGTGAGTGAATGGATCTGTGAGTGAATAGGACAGCAGAGAGGAAGATCGGCGCCGGCGGTGTCAGCGTTGGAGGAGGGAGGCTTTTAGAGAGAGAGAGAGAGAGAGAGAGAGATGAGAGGCTGTGTGAGTGAATGGGTCTGTGTGATGAGGGAGGCCTTTAGAGAGAGAGAGAGAGATGAGGCTGTGTGAGTGACTAACGCTGGGGCTGTGTGATTTTTTAACACACGATGTGAGTGAGGCAGTGTATATATATAGGGGTATTATAGTAATTTCATTTCGGGGAGAAAACCGGGGATGGAAACAGGGACGAGGAGGGGACGGGACGGGTCCAGGGCTGTGAAAGCTATCCCCGTCCCCGGCCTGAAACTAATCAGGGATTTAATTTCAAATACCATCCCCGTCCGTACGGGGATATTTTTCGGGGAAAAACCATTCTGATCGGGGTCAGGGGGTCAGGTCCCCGTCGGGCCAGTTTCAAATTACCATCCCTACTCTTAATTTGACATTTTGTAAGACAACATTAATCCTTGTTTGGTAAATATTTTGAGCTAAAAAAGTACAAAAAAATAAAAATAAATAAATAAATAAATAAAATAGGTTATATAAGTCAATAAAATGAAATGTCACATCAAAACCATAATCATTACACTTTTACTTTTACAAAAGTTAAAAAAGTCTAAAAATAAAAACTAAACGAGACTAAAAAATTCAAACTAAAAAAGTCTCAACATAAAAAAATTGATTACCGTAACCAATGCCAAACGTAACTTTAATTCTCTCCACTGTCTTTGCAATCCTTTTTTTCTGCAAATGTAAAAGGGGGAATTATATATGAGAAGGTTTGAAAAAAATAAAATACAATAATAAATATTAATAATTAAAATTATTGTGTGTGCTTGGTTTGAATTTTTTGAATTAAGTTTTGGGGAATGCACCAATAAATCCCAAATTAATAACTTATATACTGTTTAGTCCTAAAAGTTTTTTTATAGACTGAAAGGTCCCATTATAATGTTTCAAACATCAGATTAATGTTTCGAACATTAGATTTCGAACATCAAATTAATGTTTCGAACATTAGACTGATGTGCAAATGGGACTAAATGGAGCATAAGAAAACTTTTAAGATTAAATGGTTCAACTTTTCAGAAACTAGGACTTATGGGTAAATTTTCCTTAAGTTTTTTGAAAATTAAGTTTTTTTATTTTTTTTTGTTTTTTTGTTTTTAGTGAACATTTTTAAAATTTTAAGCATTTTTTTATATTTTTTTAGGTACACCTTACTTAGATGTATCTAAAAAATAAAAAATTTGTGAAAAAATATTTTTTAAAATTAATAAATACAAACTATATACTGAATTATCGTTTTTTTTTGTTTTGTACTTTTGGTGTGTAGTGACTTTTTAAAAGATTTTTTCACAAAAATTATATTTTTTATGTGCATTTATATTATGTGTGTCTAAAAATTAAATTTTTTTTTAAATATTAAAAAAAATTAGTAAAAACAAAAAAAAAACACTAAAAATAAGAAAGTAAAATTTTTTGAAAAGTATTTTTGAAAAACCAAAAATAAGCAAAGTGAATAATTTTTCATTAATTTATAATAATTTTTGAAAATCTCCCCTAAATAGTATTTTTCCCAACGCAAAATTGATTAATAAATGTGGCTCATCATCACTATTGAGCATTCAAACTAACCATCGAATGAAAAATTACAAATAAGTGAAACAGTTTTAAATGAACAATTACAAATAAGTGAAACAGTTATAAATACATTATACATGTGATTTTTTTTTTTTTTTTTATGCAATTATGATATATAAAAAAAATTTATGTCAAATATAAAACTGGACGTATACACATAGAAAACTTAGATCATCATAAAAAAATATAATTTTTCACTAAAACACAATTATTTTCATTTGTCCTACTTCTCCTCCACGTTCTGTCATGATTTTCATTAGGATTGTGAATTGAGAAAGAAAAAGATAAAAAATAAATAAAATGTGAATAAAATATCATCTATATTATGCACACTTTTTTTTCTCTCTTCTTTTTAAATGTCTATCCAAATTAATATTCTAACATAAATTACAAAGATCTGGTTATGTATCTTCAACTCGTGTCCCATTGACACAAAACAAACGGGTCTACATTTATAAATACATATAGGAGTAACTAACTTGTGTCTTGGAATGAGAAAAAAGATAAAAAAATAAAAAAAAAAAAGATAAATTACAAATACACCTTTAAAATTTGTTAAAAATACGGATTATCCCTTATAATTCAAAAAATTATAAAACTACCCTTGTTAAAAAAAATTTACTTATCAGAATTAACTGAAAAAAAAATTTCTAGCTGCTCTCCTATAAAATGACAAAATTACTTGAAATATTAATTGAAATAAATTTATGACATCATTAAAAATTGTTAATTGGCTTGATGATTTATTAATAAAATGGGTCATTTGTTATGAAATTAAAAATTTTCAGAGATGGGATGTAATTTCTAAAACCACAGAGGGCAAATCATATTTTAAGCAAACCTCATAGGGTGTATTTGTAATTTATCCAAAATAAAATTATATGTAGCATTTTTTATTGTGAAAAGCAATATTATGCATAATCCTATTTCTACTTGTGTTTTTAGGGATTTAATAAATTCAATCGATTGATCAGGAATTAAGTATATTTTGATTATATAGTTCAAGAATTTCATTGACTCAATTGATAATTTAGGACGAAGTAGACAATGTGACAATAGTTTAGAGTACAAAATGAAATTAACCCATAAATTTTTAAGACTTGGACATCATATATATATATATATTTTAGTTTGGTACAACCTAGTTAGAAATTTAAAAATCCAAATTAAATTATGCTGGGCTTACACCAAACAACTGGAAACCTAAATTGTATATGTAAATATATAAAATTTTCTCTTGTTAAAATAATTTAAATTATTAGATTATATTTACCACAAATAACACAATATAAAACCTTATCATTTTTTTTTCACTCAGAATTTGCAAAGTCCATCATATTTACCAGTTCTCATCTCTCCCCTCTCCATCTCTCTCTCATATTTTATAAATTATTTATTTTGATATTATTAAGGATTTTACTGGAAAAAATGTTAATAAAATTTAATTTTAGCAAATTAATCAATCTAGCATTAAAAAAAATTCCAATTTATGTGTAATTCAGACAATTGAAACAAATTTGGCAAAACAAATTAGTTGATTGGCTCGTTACAGATTGATTCGGGGTGCATGCACCATTGGGTTCATCATTGTTTCTCAAGTTTGTGGATTTGAATTTCTAGGCCCGTTTGTTTTCATAGAATGGAAGGTATTGATAGTGAGGGAATTAGTAAAATTATTTTTGTTTTCATAATGAGAGGATTAGTAAAATTGTATTTGTTTTGTTAGTGAGGGGATTGATAGTGAGGGGATTGTTAAATTATTTTTATATAAAATAAATATAAAATAATAAAACAAATAAAATTATGATTTTTACTTAACAAAAAATACAAAAACATTAAACATTAATGTTTAAAAAAAAATGCCCAACAAGTAAATTTTAAAAAAAAAATCAGTTGACCGGCAGGTTGATCGGCCGGACGTCCGGCAACTCACTAAGCCGACGGACTATTTTTGTAATACCACATCTTCGTCCGGACTATCAATCCGCTCGCCCAAGGCCCATCCTAGTTTGAAAGGACTACCAATCCGGAGGCCACAAACAAAACAAACATGAACTACATGCACTGTTCATCCATCACAGTCCACTCTGAACTGTGATGGCGCCCAAACAAACGGGGCCTAGTAGTCTTCGTGGATACTGGCTATTTCTATGAGGAGTTGGAATTAGATTTGACTTTCCAGGATGGATCTATAAGTTTGGAGTAGATCTGGTTCGTTTTGGCAATCTATTTTAGATTTTGGTAGAGTTTTGGCATCTTTGGCAACCTATTTAAGGTATTGTTTGGTGGTCCTCTATAGATTCTTGGCGGCTTCTTCAAAGTCTTATTTTGGTGAGTTGAAGGGTTCGCATTTTGTTCTTATCTATTTTTGCTCTTTGCTTGGGTTTATGATTATTTTAAACTAGATCTATTGGTATTTGTTTGTGAAAGCTTGTCTATTGGAGATAGAGAGGATTTTGAGTTTTGTAAGAAAACTTGTATTCGGGCAGTTAACGTTGTGAGAGATTGTATTTGTTACCATTGTAGCTCTTTGAAATAATTGTTCTCTTTGTTGGTGAATTATTCTCTTTGTCCACATATATAGACTTAGCCGAACTATATAAATATTAGTATTTTGTGATTGTTTAACTCTCGTCAAATGACATCATTTGTATGAATTTTTTGCTTCATATTAAAAAAAAACTATCTTAGTGTGGTTGAATTTTGTAAAACAATTTGGCACAACATTCAACCCAACTTAGACTCTATTTAGAGATAATTTATTTTAGTTAGTTATATAACTCTTTATCAAGAAAACCATGTAAAACAGAGAATAGAGTGATGTGATGAGATGTTTTGTTTTATTATAGTCCGAGCACTGTTAGAAATTTTAAAAGTTTTAAATATGGGACCCACATCTATATGAGATATTTAATAAAAATTTTATGTGAGTCTTACACCTATATGAGACATTTGATATAAAATTTAATAAAATTTTTTAGATTTGTGACATTATTGTTTTAGCCCCTCACAATCACTCCTAAGACTGAATAATCTCTCCACCTGTCTGAATCATCTGAATTGCACATGAAAAATCTTTTTTTATAAATTTAAATAAAAATTTAAAAGTAATAAGGAAAAAACGTAAAATGTCCCATGTCACACACACAGGCCCCAAAACGCTGAGATGATGATGCTTTTATGTAATGACTTTCTTGCAAGTAAAAAAGTCCCTTGACGTGCCGTATTGGAATACTGAACCTCCCTCTTTCTGTCACTCCCATACTTCCATTGACAAACAACAGTTAGGCCACTTCCTGCAGCAGATACGGGTGGAACTGTGTATTGGGAAAAAAAAATTGTTACTATTTGATCTAATATTTAATTTAACATTAAGATAAAAATAAAATAAAAAAATATGTTTAATTTATCAATTTTTAAAACTCTTTTCAAAATTATTTTTTCTCTCCTCCCATTTTCTCTCTCTTTTTTTATATTAATAAATCAATAAATTATTTTTTTCTCTCTCATCTCTCATTCTTTTACGTTTTGCACATTAATCAATTAAATTTTCTCTTACCCTACTCGTCTATTAACTAAATAAATAAAAAAATTACAAATTATTCCAAAATTATTTTCAAAACTCATAACTAAGGGGTTGTTTGGGGTGTCCTAAATAAGTGCACTTTTTCTCTTTTTGGACTAAAAAATTGAGAAAAAAATATGAATGTTTTGGTTAACTTTTTATGAAAAAATGTGTATTAAAAAATTGTAAAAATTGGTTTGTAGGGGAAAATTAAGATTGGGAGTTGTACAGCCGTAATTGTTGACTTTTAGTGAATAATATTAACTTTTTAACTTTTTGAGTAACTTTTTGACTTTTTAACTTTTTTTTATCTTCCCAAACTTGGCCTAAATAAATTTTTAATTTTCAAAACTCTTTTCAACAATTTATCTTTTAAAATACAACTCAAAACTTAAAACTCCTTTCAAAAACTAAATCAAATGGAGCTGTTATTTGGTGATCTTGGGATAATTTGATGTAGGCTGATTTTGACAACGCAGTTAAAAATCAATTTTTTTTGTTTTTTTTTTTTTGTCACATTACCTCTATATTTTTTTACATTTTTTTATAAAAAAAAGTCAAAAAATAATAAAAAAATCAACTTTTAATCTACTTCTCAAAATAGGCGCTAGTGTGTTAATTTGATTCTTATTGGTCAAGATAGTAGGACCCAATACTTTTTATTTGGTTTATGGGAGACAGCATGACAAGTGTCATGTGTTGAATGGTGTGAAATATTGTTCTTGAATTATCAAATAATCACTCGTGTAGGAAAGGATATAGCCTCTCTTGTTTATGCAAAACTTTATTTTAATTCTAAAGTACCAATAAAAATAAAAACAATAGACAACAGCTATTCCTTACATATATCTCTACGAGGGAGATTACGGGTTTTTTGGGAAGTTGTTTAAAAGTTAGTTTTTTAAATTTTTTTTGATTTTTTTTTAAAAAACATATAAAAAATAGAGAGATAATATAATCCAAAATAGATTAAAAGTTAAAAATTGATTTTTAACCATGTTCCCAAATACATATCAAAAAATAATAGAACCAAAATTATCAAACCAAAAAAAAAAAAGAAAAATTATTTGAGTGGGTTCAACTTGTAAAATTTGTTTAAAATATGAATTGGATCATGATTTTGAAAATTATGTTATACCTTTTTAAATTTTCTAATTGCATAATAAATGACTATTTTTATTAATAAATCATTAAGTTAATGAATAATTTTTAATAATGTTAGAAATATATTTCAATTAACAAAGTTAATAATTTTATTGTTACACTAATAGTTGACCCGTGCAATGTATGTGTTTTTTTTTAAAAAAAATTGATGGTACATGTGTGTTATAAAATAATAATTGTTTATTTTGAATACTTATATGTATTAATTTTAGTTAAATTATTTGTGTATTTTGATAATTTTAGTTCTGTCGTATTATAAAAGTGTAATTATCATGTAATAATTTTGTATGATATATATTAAATTATAAAATAATAAAATAAATACTCATTTTAATATTAAAAATAATAGTTAAATTAGAAGAAGAATTAATAATATAAAATTAAAAGTAATTCTAACTATTTAATTTTGTTTTATATTTATTTGAAAAATAAAAATATGTAGAAATAGAAATTATATAAAATTTATTTAAAAAATTAAGTATAAATATGTTGTAGTTGAATTATCATATAAAATTTTTATATGATATATATATATATATTAAATTATAAAATTTAAAATAAACACTCAATTAAATTAAAATATCAATTATATAAAAAAATTCAACAACGACTAATCAAAAAAAAAAAAATCACATAACAACATCTAAACCTAAAAAAGAAAAAATAATAAAAATATTGAAATGATAGGTACAACTTAGTGTATGAAATGATTAATCATTTGTAATATGATGTTCAAACATAAAATAACTTACTGTTAAATAATTGAAAAAATAACTCAAGTAGTAAATCCAAACTTTAAAGGTTCTTCGAGAATATCATTGTTATGCAGGTTTTTTTTACTATGAGTTGTAATTATATAAAATAATGTAGAAAATGAAGTATAATTTCATATATAGAATCAACATAAAATATAAACGACAAATCCATAATATATAATTGGTATAGAATAATGTAGGAAAAAAAAAAAAAAAAAAGATGGCAATCTAGTATTAAGAAAAAAATCTTAATATCCTTAAAAAATTAAGAAGAAAAACCTGAAACGTAAAATTTGTATTAAATTTGTGGATTATCTCAATTTATCATGAAAAATATATGGAAAATAAATATTTGTAAAATAGAGTCCATATACAATAGGTAAAGTTAGTATAATTTAAATTAGGTTTATGTTTATGTAGAACTCTATAATTAAGAAATTACATGCTGACGTGGCTCTTTAGAAAAAAGTAAACTCTTATAATGTGTCACCCAAGGATGGAAAAAACACTACTTTTAATAATATATATCTATATCCATCACTCACAATAATATCTATTTCACTCTCAATCTCAATTTAAAAAAAAAAAGAAAAAAAAAGAAACCAACAACTCCTACAACTTCCACACACACATTTCTCTATTCAGTTTATTCCAGTCATCTTTTATTTTCTCATAATAACTCATCTTCTCCATTGTTACATTTTACAAGTTTGATTATTTGCAAAAAAATCATTACAAGGTCAGTATAATATTATTTTTTACTTTATATGCATTTTTTCAGTGTTTGTTACTTTGTGTGTATATATATTTTTAAATATTTTTAGTTCATCTGCATATCTTTTCATTTTCTTCATTTTGTGCTCATAATATTATTTCTTACTTTATATGTATTTTTTCAGTGTTTATTACTTTTGTTTATATATATATATATTTCTTTTTTCCATTATTTTCAGTTTATCTACATATCTTTTCATTTTCTTTATTATTACATATGATATGATAGAAGAGTAGTTAAAATTTTTTTTTTTCTTTTTGTTAATTCTGTTAAATAATTTTTTTTTTGATAATAAGGTATTTATAATTCTCAGAACTATAAAAAATAATCCGTATTTTAAGCACATATCAGAATGTGTATTTATCATTTAACACCCCCCCCCCCCAAAATATTAGTGACAAATTTTGAGACAATATTTTGTTAAGCTTTTTTTTTTTGTCTTTAGTAATTTCTTTTTAATTTTTTTTTTTAAAAAAACACACTTTTGTTGGGCGGCAATGTTAGAGAATTTATAAATCAATCAATTACTTTTTTTTTTTTTTTTTGTCTCCTTTCTCCTCCCTCCTCTCGTATTATCTCACATTCTATACATCAATCAATCAATCAAATTTTCTCCCACACCATCTATTTAATTAAAAAAAAAAAACTACAAATCATTCCAAAATTATTTTCAAAACTCATAACTAAACAAATTTTCAACTTTCAAAATTCTTTCCGATATTTTAGCTTTGATTTTTGCCATCAAAATACTGTGACGTGGGTTTGGGTTTGGGTTTGGGTTTGGGTTTGGATTTCTGTGGAACTTCGCAATTTGTTAATGCATTATTGTGGAGCTTCGTGATTTGTGATTTCACGTTTGGTATATATTTAGATTTTGCAATTTGCGATCTCGTGGAGGAAGCTCGATTTGTGATTTGCCTTTGTAAATTTTGTGAATCTTCGTGTTTTGCGATTTCGTGTTTGGTGTATAGTTAGATTTTGTGATTTGCGATTTTGTGAAGGGAGCTCAACTGGTATATTTGATTTTGATTTCAATTTCGATGTTTTGGTGTTTTTTAGTTTGAGTTGGTGATTTTTATTTTGTTTGTGATATTGTTGTTATTCTGTTATTTCTGCGATTGAATTTGTATTTTGATCATGATATTGAAAGTTTTGAGATATGTATATGTAATGAATATTAGATTTTTTTTTTTCTGTTACAAAATTGTTTTGGTTGAACACGAGTGCTGGTTTTTTATTTTCTATAGTGATAATTTTATCACTGAGTATTTTGGGGGTGTTATTGGTTTAACTTTTTTCAACAATGGTAAATTTATCAGTGAGTATGGGAATAGGAGATGAAAAAGTTGCATAATGTAATGATAAGATTCAAATCGAGTTACAATGCCTAATAAGTGTAAGCCTTATTTGCCGTTCAAAAAAAAAAAAAAAAAGTGTAAGCGTTATTCACTGTTCCATTCTCTTGGTCTTTTGGTAGTGTTAATTGTTAAACTTATCACTGTTAGTTTTTGGATGTGTTTGAGTTAGTTGATAATTTTATCACTGTATTAAATTTTGTTTTAGGTTGTTTTAGGTTGTTTGAGTTGTTTACTGAAATATAATTGTTGTTTGTTAGGATTTATAGTGATGGAGAATTCTTTGTTTCTTATGTGCAAGTTTAGAGGTGTGACATTGGTTATCAAGTATAATGATGGATTTAATTTCAAGGATTTAGTATATAAATTGTGTGCAAAGTGGAGTGAGTTAGTTGGTAATTCTTTGAATATATCGTATTCAATGCTTGGACATTCTTGTTGTGGTCTACAAAGTGAAGAAGATTTGGAGGTTATGGTTGGACTCACACTTTCTTGTGATATTTATCATATTGATGTTTTTGTTAAGTGTTGTTCTTTGGGTGAAGGTTATATAATTTGTGATGGTGAAGCTAGTAGTAGTAGTAGTAGTAGTAGTAGTAGTAGTAGTAGTAGTAGTAGTAGTGTTGTTTGTGAAACTGATTTTTTGTCTTCATTTTATTCAAATCAACAGAAACCTTTGCTCTCCGATGGATGGGTTAATTGTATGAAAGGAGTGGGACAAAGGTTTGCTCAAGGAGTTATTAAATTTTGAGATGCGTTGTCAAAGTATTCTATTCATTCCGGTTTTGATTTTGATTTTGTTAAGAATGATAAGGATCGTGTCACTGTTCAATGTAAGAGAATGGCTGATTTTGGATGTTTATGGAGCATGCATGTTAGAGTGGAAATTCTAGTAAAGCTTTTGTTATTAAACAATTTGATGATGTTCATACGTGTGGATCTTCTTTTCGTACAGTTAAACATGCTAGGATGACTTTGAGTATGATTGGTGGACTAATTTCAAATGAGGTTCGTAATAAGGCTTTGACATCGGTTAGTGAGGTGGTTTGTGATTTCAAGGACTATTATGGAACAGAAGTTTATTATCGACGAGCTTGGATGGGTGTTGAAAAAGCAAAGAGTGTTGTTTTTGGTGACTATTCATCATCATTTGATGATCTTCATTGATATGTTGATGTCGCTAATGATGCTAATCCGGGAAGTGTTTTTGATGTTGATAGTAAAGGAAGACATTTCAAATGCTTGTTTTTCGCTTTTGAGGCATGTATTCATAGTTTCAAGTATTGTTAGCCTGTGTTGATGCTTGATGGAACTTTCTTGAAAAGAAGACACAAAGGTTGTTTATTAGTTGCTATGGCAAAAGACGGTAACCAAGGTATATTCTGTGTCTATGTGTTATTATTATTAAAACAGTGATAATTTTATCATTTTTGTTACTGGAGAGTGTTGATTATTGAGTATGGTCAATCTATTAGTGATAAATTTATCATTGGTTGGGTGAGTATGCTATATACTTTTGTTAAATTTTTATATTTATACACTGATAAATTTATTATTCATTGATTCTACATGTTGTATGCTGCTATTGAATTTTCGTAGTTATACAGTGATAAATTTATCTATGGTTGGTGCTGTATGTTATATACTTTGCATTTTGCTTTTGTTTTATAATCCTTTTTATTTGTCACTGATAAAGTGTATATATTTTGTTTTTACGTTTATATCTGTTATGTTTTGCCATTGTTGATAGTGAAAGTTATGACAGTTGGCATTGGTTCTTGTCAAAGTTATTTGTTATTTTGACTCCGGGGAGGGATATTGCGTTTGTTATTAATCAACATAGAGGTTTGCTGAAAGCTTTAGCTGAAGTCTTTCTATTTTCTTCTCATTCTTTTTGTCTAATGCATTTGAAGACAAACTTGAAGACTTATTTGTCAGTGAAGAGTCGTGAATCTAAAGAGTATTTGCTTACTCTTGTTAGTAGATGTGCACATGCTCCTACTATTGAGTTGTTTAATGAGCTATTTGAAGAATTTAAGGGTCGCTGTGGTCATAGTGTTCAGAAGTTTCTTGAGGATTTGCCTAATGAGTGTTGGTGTAATGCTTATTTTCAAGGCAAGAGGTATGGTGAAATGTGCACAAATGCTGTGGAGCTCCATTTGTTTTCAACTAGTCTTGTTGATGCTATACGGGTGAAACTAATGGAGCAATTTTCAAAAAGGGGAGAAGTTGGGAATAAGTGGAATCGTATTGTTTGTCCTTTTGCGGAGAAAAAGTTGGAAGAAGCTTTTAATGATACAATGCATGGATAGTTAAGAAATGTAGCGATGACATTTATGAATTCCAATTGGATCATCCAGTTATGGTTGATATTGGGAAACGTTCTTGTTCTTGTCAATTATGGGAAATTGATTTTTTTTCTTGCAAACATGGTTTTTGTGCTATAAAGAGGAGTGGCACTACAACAAATATCATTTTTTTATAGCATGCAATGAATGCTATCAAAAGTATGTAATAGCATTTGTTGGCATGCTGTGTTAACCCATGTTATTAAAAATTTATATTTTTTATTAGCATTTATTAAATGCAATGGAACAACACTATAAAATAATATGTTATAGTGCTCTAGGAATGCTATTATATTGTTGGACTTTACCAAAAAAAAAAAAAACTTTAGCACAATAGTTTGAGAGTGCTATAAAATTTCTTTGATAGCATTTTCTAAAAGCTCTCATGTTACTCTTTTTAAAAAATAAAACAAAAATTATATATAATAGAAAAATTAGTCTAAATGCTATTTTTATCCAAATATATAAAGAAGTAAATAACAAGTATGAAAATTCAATTCATTTCACACAAGCTTCATTGAGGATTAAATAATTACATCATACGAAAAATGTAGCATATAAGAAGAGACACTTTCTGATAAGAATAAAAACACATACAAGAAGGACCAACATAGATTCTGACAGAGAGACAACTTGGTGAGACTGAGCATAGTTAAAGAGGGAAAAATCTTTAGGTTAACAAAACCCAGTGCACTATTTAAAAAAATAATAAAATAAAAAAAAGAGTGAATTTCTGTAAAATAACACAAATCTTGATTTCCATATACAAGTTTCCAACAAGAATTTCCCAGTAAGATTGAAATTCACAATAACAAGGTTAGAACTTAGCTGATACAAATTTGTCCAGCACAAAAGAAATTGAGAGAACATAAATACCTTGGTAGATGAACTGTCCCACACAAATCTGCTCTCAAGCCCTCAGTAATCTTGAAAACTACTCAAGAAATAGGAGATAGAAAGAGAATGGATAGAGAGGAGAGGTTATCAAATCGTGGGAAAGCAGGGAACTGACCCAAAAAAAATAGAGCCAAATTTTGGGAGGGAAACTACACAAGAAATAGGAGATAGAAAGAGAATGGATGGAGAGGAGAGGTTATCAAATCGTGGGAAAGCAAGAAACTAACCCAAAAAAATAGAGCCAGAGTTTAGGATGGAAATTTTTTTAGCCTTATATAGCGTCGTTCCTTTAATGCAATAATAACTATGATTATTCTTCAGATTAATGACTTATTATAACGTTTTTAAATTGCTACTGTATTAAACATTGACAAAATAGCTATGAAAAATAAAATGTTTTATGGTCTGAAACCTTTTTATAGCATTTTATTGGAAAATGCTATTAATGTCTTTCCGTTTTCTTCTTATTCTTTTTGCCTGATGCATTTGAAGACAAACTTGAAGACTTATTTATCAGTGAATAGCCGTGAATCTAAAGAGTATTTGCTTACTCTTTTTAGTAGATGTACATATGCTCCTACTATTGAGTTGTTTAATGCGCAATTTGAAGAATTTAAGGGTCATTGTGGTCGTAGTGTTCAAAAGTTTCTTAAGGATTTGCCTAATGAGTGTTGGCCTAACACTTATTTTCAAGGCAAGAGGTATGGTGAAATATGCACAAATGTTGTGGAATCTTTTAATTCATGGATTAGGGATGAGCGCCATTTGTTTTCAACTAGTCTTGTTGATGTTATACGGGTGAAACTAATGGAGCAATTTTCAAAAAGGAGAGAAGTTGGGAATAAGTGGAATCGTATTGTTTGTCCTTTTGCAGAGAAAAAGTTGGAAGAAGCTTTTAATGATGCAAAGGCATGGATAATTAAGAAATGTAGTGATGACATTTATGAAATCCAATTGGATTATTCAGTTATGGTTGATATTGGGAACATTCTTGCTATTATCAATTGTGGGAAATTGATTTTTTTTCCTTGCAAACATGTTTTTGTCTATGAAGCACGGGTGTAGGTATGAGTACGGTACGGGTATGGATGCGGTACGCCGATACGATAAAACTCAAAAAAAGTATGATACGGGTACGACTGCGGTATGCCGATATTTTATTTTTTTTTATAATTATAATTATAGTTAAAGGATCCAACCTACAAATTAAAATTAAATATGAAAACTAAAAAAAGAACTACAAAACTAAAAAACAAAGCATATTTCAATTCAACAATGCCAACATTAAAACCTTTAAGCATTAAAAATAATATTTGTGAATTTTTTTTTTTAAATGTTAATTTATTTTTAAAATCTGTGTCCTGTCTGTGATTATAATTTATTTTTAAAATCTATGTCTGTGATCATAATTTATTTTTAAAATCTTTTTTCTTGCTCAGCAATTATATTTAGACATATCTACATGAATTCAGGGACTTGGTATTTTACGTAATTGTAGACGCGCCCGAACGTCCTGGGAAAATTCCGTTTTGTTCATTGGGCTCGCTACAGTTCGGACTCGATGTCACGGTTCTGAATCTAATCTCGCAAAGTGCAATGCAAGATCGATAAATCACCAAAGAGTCCAAATCCAGCAAATCGTTTTATTTTAGAAAGAAGTGCCAAACAAGGACCGCTTTGCCAGATACAGAGTCACCACCTAAAAGTTTTATTTTGGGGGAATTTAGGAAACCCTGACTCGTGCCTAAGGCCACGTGTCCGTCATCACCAAAGTTGCCTCGGCTCGGGAACTTGGGTACGATTGGGGAAGGTCATTTCATGAGCACCCCCGCTCGCCCGATCAAAGATCGGCCACTACTAAGCATGATATCTTGTTTTTGAAAGCACATGTGCTCTTATTCCAATTATTAACCTAGAATTACTATGTGATGCGCACAACATACAAGTATAGACTAGATTGCCTAAGTTGGAACAAAGCATCGCATATCCGTTTGTTTTGAAAATGGATTGAAGTTTGCTACTCGCAAGTAGGCTAAAACACGGGTTTCGACGAATTATTCTAATTCAAGCAACCCAACCTTCACCCACAGGCATTTAGGCAGTTATATCACATAAGCACATAACCTCATGGTAAGCATGCTATCATGGCAGTCACTCACACGCATGCAAGGATGCTAAAGCATAAACACTTACCGAGTACTCCAAGCCAAAGAAAGAAGCTAATTAGAAAACATGCATGAATCCTAACTATGCTGAGATGCCTAATGCAACACATGCAAGAATGCAACTAAGATAGGCTCGGCTATTCTAAGATGGCATGTGAGATGCTACAGGTAACATGTATTCAACTTGGAATTGAAATACGATGCAGTTAGTAAGATGCGCCGAGCCCGGTGCATGCAAAACAGATGAATGGATGCAAACATACGAGCGTAAGGATGCTAATTGAAACGTGCCCTAAAACTAACCATCATAAGCTGGTAAATAAAAGGGAGAAAGACATGGGGTTGGAAGACATACATCACACACACGCACACTTATTACAACATTGCCCTCTCTCGGAGGGTCCGAATAAATAATACGACACCAACTAGCTAATCTAAGCTAATCTAATTAAGCTAGTTATTACACAACCAAAATGAATAACAAATTACCGCTAATTATTACACAACTCTAATTAATTAACAAACTAACTAAGTAAGCAATTAAACTAGCAGGCAAACTACATGAATATGGACTGCCTCAGCTTTGCCTTGAATGATAAAGGATGCATGCATGCTCGAGTCGCCTTGCACGGAAATCTATCGCGATGCCCCGGCTCGCCTTTGTTTGCAATTGATTTCAGAAACTTGCACAAAGCTCCAAGGAGATAAAACTCTACCCTAGGAATCTAGGGGGAGGCTGCCGACCAGCTATAGGCATTGGAGACCACCTACCGACCACCCTTGGTGGTGAAAACCAGAAAAGGTGGTCGGCCTGCCAGAAAACCTGGTCGGCCGACCAGTTTCTTCTCTTGGTTTATGCATTTTCTGCAACAAAGGCAAGAGAGAGAGAAAGCAAGGTATTTGCAACACATGTGTGCACGACCACTCTCCCCATCATTGCATAAGCTCTAGGGAGTGTAGTCCTTGATCCTCGGGCCACCAATCACGCATCTCGATGCATGATGGCCGAGGAGTCGGATTGCACGACTCAATGTGAAATGAATGCACATATAAACACATAAATGCCTAAACTCCATCATGTGTTAGTCAAGAGTGTCAGCGATCGAGAATCGAGGCACATTTCATCACTTGGAGTATGAAACGTCCCTCGTTTCCCGTGTTTGGACTAACTCCTATTCCAAACACAATTCAACAAGTAGAATGGCATGCACAATGCGACCTCAAGCATGCAATCCTAAGGCGATGCAACCAAGTCATGCAAACATGCAAAAGATGACGTGCAAACATGCAAACTAGCATATGCAATGCTACGAACTAATAATGGCATACTCAATGCACATGATACTATATGTCATACACAATGCACATGTGAAGACTATCATACACAATGAAGTGAACAGGGCATGCGCAATGCAATGATCAAACATGCGACAACGCGACATACTCAATGCTATGAACTACAATGGCATGCTCGATGCAAAATGGACTTAAACCAAAATGAATGGGCCTCAGCCACACCCAAATCAGTGGCCATACATGATGAAAATGAGGCAACAAAACACATGCAAACATGTAAGATGCAAGGGCCCAAAGCCTAGGGCACAAGATACAACTGTATGAAAGCATGGAAAAGATGAAATAAGGCATACAACAACACATGTTCCAGCTCTGAAATGACATACAAATTGGTCCCGAATCATGCAAACAACTCATGTTATGCATGTTGAATGGCTCAAATACCGAAACTAGTGAAGTGCATTACACTAGAGGTATGCAAAGCAATGCCCAAATGAACAAACCAACCCCAAACAGTCCCTATGCAGGCCCAAAACAGTGGCAAAATGGACTAAGACGATGGCTTGAAATGCACAAAAATAAAGCTCATGCAATGGCCCATAAATGAGGTATACAAGCACAACTTCTCAAACGCATTTAAAGAGTGGAAAACATGGGAACATGGCACAAGTATAGGCTCTGAAATAACATGCTCAATGATGCCAAGACATGGAAACACCTCAAGTTAAGCATGCAAGGGGCTCCAAAACTCAAGGCTAGGCAAGGATATTACACTACAAGTATGCATGGCAAGCATCATTCGTCCAAGAGGCCTCAAAATAGAGCTAAGGCAGCCTAAAATATGAACAAAATCAGTTTGAAGTATGGCCAAAATATGCTAGAATCAATGGCCAAAACAACATGCAATGTAAGCTAGTGAGCATGGTTTACACTACAAGCATGTGAATCATTCAAGAGGCCACTAAACCAGCCAAAGACAGAGCTATGATATGCCAAAGAATGACCAAAAACCTACTGAAACACGACCAATACATGCAAGAATGACATGCTCCTTTGATAAGCTATGAAGAGGATTATTCTACACATGCAAGAGGCAAACATGAGGTGACCAAACCAGCCCTAGACAGAGTCTAGGCAGGTCCTAAGGGTCACTAAAAATGGCCTGAACCAAGGCTAGGAAGTATGAAAATATAGGCTCCTTGGAAAGGCCAAATATGCAAACAAACAAGGCCAAAAGAGAGAGGGTCACCCCTCTCTGATTTTGGCCCTCAAAACAGCATGCCAACCATTGAAAATCCACTGGATTTCAGTGGCTAAAAGGCCAAGCAAAGGTCAACACAAAGGCCTTAAGGCATGGCTCAAAACAAGACTAAATGAAGCATGCAAGAGGGTAGATGACCTCCAACAGGAAAATGGCCTTAAACAAACATGAATAATGCTTAAAATTAAAGTTTTTTTCAGTTGACAACAAACCTCAAATAAGCATGCAAATGAGACTAAGAGAAGGATCAAAATAATGCTTAAAAATGGAGGAAATGAGTTACCCTTGAAGCTCAACAAAGACAGCAACTTCTGGACCAAAAACCCAGCTCCTTAACCTCTGAAAATGACCTCGAAGAACCTTGGGTTGATGGTGGAAGTGTTAGGCTATGAGGTGTGGTGCAAAAGGGTCAAGAACAATACACTTCCTAAGCCTAAATATATAGAGACAAAGAGAGAGATATGTGTATGTGCCTTAACCAAAATCTGAACCCTCACAAAGGAGGGGGAGGCCTTCCTTTATAGACAAAGGAGGCCAAAGCTTCTCAAAGAAGCTAAAAACCAAGGCCAAAGAGCCTCCATACACGTGTATGGAGGATGCAATCTGTGCTTTTCAGCTGGCATAGTTAGCAACAACTCACAGAGACAAAATTGGAGGGAGCAGGCCGACCAGTTAAGGTGGTCGGTCGACTACTTCCCCTGGTCGGCCGACTAGGGTGATTGGTCTCCCTCAAGAAAAAGTGGTCGGCCAGCCCATTTGATGGTCTCCCAACTGAATGCAAGCTAGTGGTATGGTGGAAGACCAGCAAATGTGGCTAAAAAATCAAGCAGACCAGTTTCCCGACAAGAAAACCGATTGGCGGAGAGAGAAGTGGTCTCCAAGAGAAAAGGTAGTCTGCCACCCTTGTACCACCTTCCAAACAATGAAAACAAGGTTCATGCCAAAAATGAACCAACACCGATGCAAAACGAGGGTTCAGGGGGGCAAAACGCACGGCCGGGTGCCCCGAAAACAAGCTGTTAAGCATCAAAAGTGGCATGCGACCACAAAGGTGGTCTCCCAGGCCGCAGTGTCCCTCTAGACAGAGGAAACAAGGTGTGTGCCAAAAACCGTGCCAAACAGAGAATGTTAAGCCGTTTCGAACTGAGGCGCGCGGCCGACGGCTCCAAAAACCAAAAACTGGTCTCCAAACGGGAACAATGGCCTGCGACCACGAAAAGTAGCCTACGGCCACTGAGAGATGGTCTACAAGACCTCTCCCTCCCTCTGGGAAGAGAAAGCAAGACCTGGTTCGCAAATCGAGGCAAAACAACAAAAGGGTCCTGAGGTCCGTGGGTAAGGACCTCAGCCGAAACTCCGAAACCTCAGAACGAGCACAACATGCGCAATCACCGAGCGCTCAATCGATGACGTCTGCGTCTTAAGGTCGGTCAAAAATGGGGTGTCTACAGTTGCCCCTCTTTGACAGAACTCGAAAGTCATAAGTGACGGAAGTGAATGTCAAAGCCCAGAGACGACCCATTTTTGACAAGGCCGAAGACTTAGACAAACAGGCGAGATAAACAAAGAGATGTGCCCGCAGGCAGGGGCAAAATGCAAAGGGGGATGCACAAAGCCGAACATAACTTATGACCATGCAAAGCACGCTGTAATGAAGCAAATATACACAATAAATGCAATAGTTTAAGTGAATGTTATGCAAAGCAAGTAAACACGAGCCAAACCACATCTCATGCAGAAATGATGTAAGAAAATTATATAATTCTCACTGCGTCTCACGCGAAGAAGGCTAAAAGCGACTACCGAGAACACCCGGAGTCTCAAACGAAACAACTCTCAACATATCAAACGCAAAAGGAGAAAGTGAACAAATGGACACCGGAACGCATCTGAGTGCTCGAAACCGAAGACGTCCTAACGCACCACATGCGAGAGGAGAAAAGGTATGAAAGAGCACCGGAACTCATCTGAGTGTTCAAAACCGAAGATGTCCTAACGCACCGCATGCGAGACGAGAAAAGGTATGAATGAACACCGGAACTCATCCGAGTGCTCGAAACCGAAGATGTCCTAACGCACCGCATGCGAGAGGAGAAAAGGTATGAATGAACACCGGAACTCATCCGAGTGTTCAAAACCGAAGATGTCCTAACGCACCGTATGCGAGAGGAAAAAAGGTATGAATGAACACCAGAACTCATCCGAGTGTTCGAAACCGAAGATGTCCTAACGCACCGCATGCGAGAGAAGAAACGGTACGTTCAAACTGAACCGGAACTTCTCTTGAATGAACCGTACATACAATATCGTGCCTGTAAAAGAAAGGAACTTAATAGGTACAATAAGTTAGCAACATATGTTCAGAGCTATATCAAACGCGAACACGTATGGTACCGATGGCAAAGTGTATAACGATGCAAGTGAAACGTGCGCGACGACGCATGCAAAGCATGGAGGCATGATAATACCAATGAAACGTGCACAACAATGCAAGTGGTGTGCATAACAACGCAAGATAAGTACAACT
Organism: Camellia granthamiana; assembly: GCA_036172215.1. Classification (NCBI taxonomy): domain Eukaryota; kingdom Viridiplantae; phylum Streptophyta; class Magnoliopsida; order Ericales; family Theaceae; genus Camellia; species Camellia granthamiana. Next base: position 107,820,877 of record CM069912.1, read on the forward strand.
TCAAAAGCATGCTTGAAACAAAATGCTGAGTAAAGAAGTGCAAGCTTCGAAGAGAGCAACTCAAACGCGACCTCGGATTTACCTCTCGGAGGGGTCGCAACGTACTCAAAAAGGATACACCTTGCTCTTGGCGAGTAACGACGAGCCATACATCGAAGACTTGCATTGAAGTTCCGGCGGAGGCATTTCGCGCCGAAAAGTGCACTTTTCTTGTACTTTCTCGAGAGCCGGGACTCCAATCATCACCAAAATTCACAGGGAGAACAAAGGGACCTGGGAGACCACCTAGGAGGGCCACCGACCACCTACCAGTGCCACCGACCAGTTTTTGCCTAGGGGGTGGTCGGCCTGCCAGAAAACCTGGTCGGCCGACCAGTTTACCAAAACTGGGGCAGTTTGGTCCTTTTATGCTCGGATCTTTAAATCCACTTGTCCAGAACACTTTTTCTCACATCCCGTAGGCCGAAATCAGTTCCTCTCCCTTCCTAGACCACTTTCTCGCTCAGATCTGTGCTTTATACGGGCTTTCCAATGCCCCACGCGAAGTTGTTTCGCGAAAACTTTCAGTTCTCTTCACTTTGAACCAATTAAAATTTGATTTCGGTGTTTCTTTCTCCATTTTCACCACTTGAGGTATGTTTATCTCGAAATTTGGCACATTTTTTTGGGAGTTGACTTTTGTTGACTTTTTCCTTTCCCGAGAGTTGACTTTTGTTGACTTTTTTCAATTTTGGCTCATTTCGTTCATTTTTTGCTCATTTTTACAGATTTCTTCAGATGGCAGATCATTTTCATTGTGGTGGAGGTCCTCCACATGCCGGGGATGAGCCGGACATCATGTCACTACCTCCGAGAGTTCGGCCTTTCGACCTTGAGAGGTATCATCCTCAGGAGCACGTCTTACCTCCGACCACTTTCTATAACTTTACCGACTTCGATCGGCGAGCACCCGCAAACCTACTGCTACGGGAGCCTAAGTCTCACTTATCTCACCAGGTGCGAGAGGTACGCACTTCCCTTTTACATTCTCTGCAATGTATTTTGCATTTCTTGCACATTTCATGCTTTCGCTATGTATTATACCTGCTCGTTCTGAACACATTTACACGCATCCATCCGGTCTATTTGGCACATAGCTCATACATAACAATAAACTGTTCATTTAGCACGCGGTTTATTCTGAACGCACGGTTTATTCTGACCGCACAGTTTGTTTCGGGCACACGGCACATCTTCGAGCACACAGCTCGTTCTTTGGGCACACAGCTCATTCTTCATTTGCACGCAGCTCACTTTTCGGGCACACAGCTCATTCTTTGGGCACGCAGCTCATTTTTCGGGCACGCAGCTCATTCTTCGAGCACACAGCTCATTCTTTGGGCACACAGCTCACTTTTTGGGCACACAGCTCATTCTTTATTTGTGAACACACAGCTCATTTTCTTCATTTTTGAACACACAGTTTATTTACTTAATTTGCACGCAGCTCATACATTTCAATTCTGAACACGCAGCTCATACATTTTCATTTGCACGCAGCTCATTCTAAACACACAGTCCATTTGCATCATTTGCACGCAGCTCATACTGAACACACAGTCCACTTACTTCATTTGCACGTGGCTTATATGTTTCATTCCGAAACTGAATACATCTGTTCGTTTTGAATGCAGGTATCTTCCTGTTCCACACGGGGCTATGGATTGATCCTTGCTAGGGAGTGGTACACAGAGCTCCCAGATACTGTTCGCCATATCGTGGATGAGGCAGGATTTGGACCTTTCTGCGCAGGGCTATCTCGTTATCCGGTGAGTAGGACCCTGATGGGGGCACTTGTGGAGAGATGGTGGGACACCACCAACTAGTTCCACTTTTCAGCTGCTGGGGACATGACGATGACCCCATTTGACTTTGCCATGCTGACTGGCCTTGACATGGTCGACCGACCGGTCCCTTATGACGCAGATATAGGCGAATGGGAGGCGGCTTGGATTTATCTGCTGGGAGTCCGCCCGCCGATTGACAGATCATCAGGTAGAGTTAGATACACCTGGTTTCCCATGTAGTACAGGGGGACTATGCCCGAGACCGTTGAGGAGACAGAGCAGTATGCTCGGGGGTTTTTGATGTTCCTCCTCGGGACCACTTTGTTCTCCGACAGGGGGAACACAGTTGGACTTTATCTGCTCAGTGCTTTAGTAGACCTATCCCAGGTTAGCCAGTATGATTGGGGCGCCGCCGGCCTCGCTACCCTTTACTGTTATATGAGTGCGACCTCCCGCGGGCGGGGGAACATAGTCGGTGGCTATTGGAGAGCCAGGGAGGTGCTTTCTTTCCTCTTGATTTACATTTCCGCTTTTCATTATCTGTACACCGCACACACGACACACTTTTCATTCTATATTCTACATTCTACGCTCAGCATTCTGTATTTTCCGTATATTCTGTATTCACATTATGCACTCAGCACTTTGTATTTTGTATACATTTTGTATTCTGATGGCCATTGTTCTGTTTTTCACAGCGATAGGTTTATGCATACTTCCCGACGTTGGCCCCAGAGCTTGAGGTGGAGGCACCTCTTGAGATCTCCTACTCTCGCAGATTCGAGGGTCGGTACCGGCCGAGGACTCAGGAGACTCTGCCCTTTCTTCGGCAGTTCTTTGATACTGTGCGGGCAATAGAGGTAATCAAGAACTCTCAGTTCTTTGGCAGTGCTTTGGTTCATCTTGCATATTTATGACACCTAATTAGTTTGTGCACTTGTTATCCGCAGATCACTTGGGAGCCTTGGGCATCCTTGTCAGGAGATGCCCGGTTCCGATTCCCTAGGGCGTGGGCCGCTTCTCGATACAGGACTTTATTTGAGGGGCCAGTTGGCAGGGCCTGGTTTTTGGGGGATCGCTTCATGCGTCAGACGATGGGCATCCCTGATCAGGTATCCCTTCAGCACCTCCAGATGACATGCGATCCACTGAGGGACTCATTCCCCGGGAGGTCGAGGAGCTCATGTTGGGTACTGATGCAGTTCTGTTATTGGAGGAGGGAGATTACGCGACCTACCGCCATACATACTTGATGCCTCCACAGACGGGTATCCGTACTCCTACGAGGAGGGCTGCCGGTGCATCATCGTCGAGCCAAGTCCGGGCTGGAGATACCTCTTCGACTAGGAGGGCCGGCACATCGAGAGGTGGGGCTGGACTGATTCCCCCGACTTACCAGTATGCTGGGTGGCCGGATCTTCCGACCGAGCTGACAGGTTGGCGGTATGGGACATCCTACCCGATTCCATTGGAGCCTCCATTGCCTTATCATCGATACGTCAGTGACCCTGACTCGCCACCGGTATGCTTTACATTTTTGATTTATCACTCAGATATTTAGACATTCATTCATTCACTGATGACTTGCACTTACATCTGCAGCCTCCCAGAGAGTATATTGAGAGGTTACTCGGAGTGACGGCCTCACTCGAGGGCATGGTCCTGCGAAGGGAGACACAGTTGTTCATCACCGGCGTCTCGGTACTCTTCAATTTCCTTGCATTTATCATACTTCTGATGACATACTGAAATTGAACATTCCATTACATTGCTTGACTGCATGTCTAGAGCACATCTGGCACACCACATTCATATACTGTATCTGCATGCACACATTCTATGTAGCACTCTTGCATCTGCATCTGATATACATACTTTGACTGATGTATTCAAAATGCCATTCTTTTTTCAGCTCCCACCACTACAGGTTGGGCCATCCAGGCCTTCTCGAGGGGCTGGGAGAGGAGAGGAGACTCGCAGCCGAGGCAGGCGTAGGGCACCTATCAGAGATGGTGAGAAGTCCAGCGAGGAGGAGGAGTCTGCGCATCCTCAGTCAAAGACATCTGCAGGCAGAGAGGAGGACTCTGGCTTCGATTCTGAGAGTGGAGGTGATGCTGGGGAGGGTTTCGAGGACGACAGCTCCGATTCGAATTGTGGTACAGGTGGAGGTGGTGTAGAGGCTGCTCAGTTAAAGAGGATGAACAGAGCCTCTCGATCTTGAGCCTGACAGCACCGATGCAGATGTTCTTGCTTGCTTTATTTTCTTTTTTGTTTTGTTTACTAGTAGTTGTAGCACATTAGCTTTAGGCAGTTTTATTTTCTTTAAAACTTGTACCCTGTTGTAAAATGTTGTAATAAAAGAAGTTATGATGGAATGAAACAGCTTTTGTCCAAAAAGTATTGTCTTTTGTATTCTTAGCATCGCATCGCATCATTTTGCACAAAAATGAGATTGAATGGAAATTGAGCACCGTGTATTGCCAAGTCAGGTAGTGAACCAACACAACAAACTAAACAACTTAACTTACTAAGAAACAACAAAACCTTAGCAAGTTTACAACTCGATAAGCAAAACACGACAATGTTGATTAAACAAAGAGTAACAACTTGATGCACAAAACTCGACAACTCGATAAGCAAACTTAACAACTCGATAAACAAAACTTAACAACTCGATAAGCAAACGCATTTCTGACAAATCGGGCGACGGAATGCATCCGAAACAAAGGTAAACACGGACCTTCAACACTCCCAACACATGGAAAGGCTAGGAGCTCTCTTCTAGAGGCTAGGAAAAGGCCAAAACCCAATTTTCCTCCATGGCCAACCACCAAAAGTGGCTGGCTGACCAGTTTCTTACCTTAGAGACCAGTTGTGTGGTCGGCCGACCAGAAAAACTGGCTGGCCGACTAGAAAAAGTGGTCGGCCGACCAGTTGGCTTGGCGACCTCCAGATTTTTTACATGTGTCCTCCAAACAGTGCCTTGTCCTCCATAAAAGTTCCAGCTTCGTGGTTCTTTCATTTCATCTCAGTTTTGCATCAAAATGGAGGCATTTCTCATCCAAAATCTCACAGCTTGGATTGCTACTTTAGACGGCTCAGAAAAGTTGAACTTCCGGGGCTTCGGCATAAATGCACTATTCACGCTGAGTCGCACTCCGCTGCATCTTCCATTCCTCCATGCCACGACGAGGTTTTGGAATCCGGTAACACATGTCTTTAGTTTTGGCGGGCAAGAGATATGTCCTACCTTCGAAGACTTCCAAGCTTTGATGGAATCCAAGCGCAACGAAGAGATCTTGCCCCAGCTTCGCTTCGGCCACGCCCAAGCTTTAGGACGAATGTGTGGGCTCACTATGCACGATGCTCGATCTTTGATCCGTGACGGAGAATTGGACATCCTCAGCCTGATTCATCATTTTTCCAATGCTGGTGACCGCGGTGATCACCACTGGCAAGGTTTTCGGCGACATACCCTTTGCTTGTGCATGTTGTCTCACTTTTTGCTTGCCCCAGGCTTTAGTGGGCCTAGCGTTCGTTTGATCGAAGTTGCCCAAGGCTTGAAAGAGGGCAAGAGGTGCATTGCCATGACATTGGCCGAGACATTGATGGGCTTGGATTCTTTCCATCGCCGGGAGACGACCAGATTCGTGGGGAGTCCACTGCTGCTACAGGTAATGTTTCCCACCCTATCTCGCATGTGTGTTTCTCACATCAAACAGCCCTCAGGCTCGGTTTTTCTCACAAAACCCGTTTCTCACTTTTCTCTCAACATACACCTCTCTTTTCTTTAATCTCTCATTTTTCATCCCTCCCCAGGTGTGGTTGATGGACAAATTGCAGGTTGTAGACTCTTGCCCAGCATACTCAGCTCGTGGCTACTTCTTCCGATGTCACCTAGTCGATGCCCTTGATGAGGGATGGTGGTTTGACTGGATGTGCAATTTGTCCACGGACCGCATTGCTTAGCAGTGCCCTTGGCTCAACCTACCAGCAATGAGCTACAGCATGTCCCGGCAGCCTGGGATTTAGTTGATCGGCTTGACACGCTGCGTGTTCTACTTTCCTTTTCGGTTCCAGCGCCAGTTCGGCCATGATCAGATTTGCCCAGCGGAGGGGATAGAGTATCCAGCTGCATTTCCAGTCCAAGGCGCATAGCTAGCTCTGTATGCCACGACATGGAGGACAAGAGAGCTTCTGGCCCCCGCTCCCACTTTCAGTTGCACTTTGTCTGATGAGTGCATAGATTGGCTCAATAAGGAGGCGCAGATTGGGCCCAGCTTGGCATCGGAAGCTTCGACCAGCTCTGGGAGGGGGCGCGGGAACACCTGACTATGTCCCTGATTTATTTGCTTTAATCAGAACTTTCAAGTTTTCTTTATAAATGTAATAAAAAAATAACTTCAATTTGTATGCAAGAGCAGGAGAACTCTGTACTGAAATCAATATAATTAAAGGTTGTGGGTACTGAAGATTTCCCGTTTGGTCCAAAAATGGTCTAAGTTGTAAAAAGATTAATTAGAACAAAATCAACTTTTATTAAAACTTTTTAAAGCCATTTTCGATATGGATCAGAACTGGACACGCCTGAGATCTGTCACTGAGATGTACAATCCCAGATCCTGGCAACTAGAAAGTTGCCTCTAGTCTGAATAGCACTGCACTGGAGATCACAACCGAGCTCTTAAATGCAGAATGGACAAAGATGACCAACATGATTACATGGACAAAGTTGATCGGGGAAATGTTTATGGCTGGACTTCAAGATGAAGTTGCCTACGTATCCCAAAGATGGGAATCAAGCCTTACGTAGTTCGGCTCTAGTTCACTCGTGTATTAACCCTCACCTTTTGCGCTCTAACTTTTGCCAAGACCGCCCTCTGCGGGTTTTCAACCTTGCGAGCTCAGTTTTTATAATTTCAAATTTTTCATGCTCTAACTTTTGCCTAGGTCGCCCTTTCGGGTTTTCGGCCTAGCGAGCCTCTCAGGGGTAATATTTCTTCAACTTGTCCATGTTGATCGACTGTGAGAACTCTAGGCCATCCAGGTCCATCAGAACGACAGCTCCACCCGACCAGATAGACTTGGTGATGTAAGGACCAGTCCAATTGGGTCTGAACTTGCCCCTAGGGTCATAGATGGGAGCTCGGTTGTCTTTGAGCACCAAATCTCCTTCTTTGAGATTCCTGGACTTAACCTTCTTGTTAAAAGCCCTGGAAATTCGTCGTTGATAACTTTGAACATGGTACAGTGCTTTCAGCCTTCCCTTGTCAAAGAGCATGAGTTCTTCAAACCTGCTCTGCTGCCAATCTGCCTCAGCTATCTGGCACTCAGCCAGTACTCGTAATGACGGAACCTCAATTTCGATAGGTAGAACGGCCTCCATCCCATAAACCAATGAATACGGAGTCGCCCCAGTAGAAGTTCTAAGTGAAGTCCAGTAGCCCCACAGAGCAAATGACAACTTATCTGGCCAGTCTCGGTAGGTTTCCACCATCTTCTACAAAATGTGTTTGATGTTTTTTTTGGCGGCCTCAACTGCTCCGTTGGTCTGCGGCCGATATGTGGATGACTTATGAAAAGCTACGTTGTATTTTTCCAACAAGTCAATCACTTCCTTCTTGAAGTGGGAACCGTTATCTGAAATGATCTCGTTCGGGACCCCGTAGCGACAGATGATGTTGTTCCTGATGAACTTTGCAACGTGTGAAGCCTTCAACACCGTATAAGATTGGGCCTCGACCCACTTTGTGAAATAGTCTATCGCGACCAGAATGAACTCATGCCCATTAGATCCCTTTGGAGTGACAGCCCCGATCACATCGATTCCCCAAACTGAAAATGGCCATGGCGAAGTCATATTGTATAGCTTCGACGACGGGATGTTCATGCGGTTTGCATGGATCTGACATTTGTGGCATCGCCGAACAAAGTCGATACAATCCTCCTCCATGGTGGACCAGTAGTAACCTTGCCTTAGAATCTTTCGAGCTAGCATCACCCCACTCATGTGCGCTCCACACTCTCCTCCATGGATGGCCTCCATCAGGCTCTTCGATTCTTCGGCGTCGACACACAGTTTATATATTCCCAGATGACCTCTCTTGTACAGTTTACCCCCATAGATGATGAACTGAGCAGCCATTCTTCTGATTGCCCTTTTATCCTTGGCATTTGCCCTTAGTGGATACGTTTCTTTCTCCAAGAAGTTCTAGACATCGTAATACCAGGGGTTCTTATCTTGAACCTCTTCTATGGCAGCAATCGACTCGTAGGCTGGCGCAAACTTCTGGTCAATGATGATCGAACGCATCCGGACTCCAAAAGAAATGTCTATCATGGAAGACAGAGTTGCTAGTGCATCTGCGAACCTATTGTTCTCTCTTAACAGATGAACGAAGTTCAGCTTCTCAAACTGAGGAATCAACAAGTCCAAGGTCTGACGATAGATTCTCATCTCTTCTTCTTTGACTTTCCAGTCTCCTTTAGCTTGAGATACAACCAGGTTCGAGTCCCCAATGACGTCCAACCGTTTTGCCCCTAGTTCTAGGGCGACTTCTAAACCAGTAATGCATGCTTCATACTCTGCTTCGTTGTTCAAGACCTTGAACTGGAGTTTAAATGCTAGAGGGATACGGGACTTTTCGGGTGCTATCAGCAACACCCCTATCCCATACCCATACTGGTTTGATGCTCTATCAAAATACATCGTCCAAAACTCATCGTCGATATGCAAAATAGCCTCATTTGGGAATAAGTATTCGATTACTTCATCCCCTTCAACTAGGTGATCGGCTAGGAACTCCGCTACTGCTCTCCCCTTTACTGACTTGCGAGTCACATACTTCAGATCGAATTTGGAAAGCAGAAGCAACCAACGGGCTAGCCTACCCGTAAGTGCTGGTTTCTCGAAGAGACATTTGATGGGATCTAATCTGGAAACCAACATTACAGAGTGAGCTAACAGGTAGTGGCGCAGCTTCCTGGTAGCCCATACCAAGGTCAAACAAGCCTTCTTGAGTGGAGTGTAGCGGGTCTCGTAATCCAACATCTTCTTTCTCAGGTAGTAGATAGCTCTCTCTACCTTGTCCTCAGACTCCTGTGCAAGCATGCAACCCATTGTAGTTTCAGTTACTGAAAGGTACAAAATCAACAGTTTCCCTGGCTCAGGCGGTGACAACACGGGTGGGTTCTGTAAGTATTGTTTGATTTGTTCAAAAGCAGCTTGGCATCGGCCGTCCCATTGGAATTTCTTTCCTTTCTTCAGGAGACCAAAGAGTGGTTCACAAGTCAAGGTTAATTTTGCAATAAACCGTCTTATGAATTGCACTTTACCTAGAAAGCCTCGCACCTCCTTTTCAGTCCTTGGTGGTGGCATTTCTAAGATGGCCTTGATTTTGGAAGGGTCGACTTCGATACCTCTTTGTGTAATCAAGAACCCTAGCATTTTCCCTGCTGTAACACCAAACGTACACTTCTGAGGATTCAGCCGCAACTGAAATTCTCTGATCCTTTGGAAGAACTTTTGCAAGGCGGTGTAGTGGCCCTCTCTTTCCTTGGACTTGACAATCATGTCGTCCACGTACACCTTAACCTCTTTGTGGATCATGTCATGTAATATCGTGGTCGCGGCTCGTTGATATGTAGCTCCAGCATTCTTCAACCCAAATGGCATCACCCTATAGCAATATGTCCCCCACGGGGTGGTGAAAGCAGTCTTCTCCCGGTCTTCGGGTGCCATCACAATCTGGTTGTAGCCCGAAAAGCCATCCATGAACGAAAGCAAAGCATGCCCCGCTGTGAAGTCCACTAACTCGTCGATATACGGTAAAGGAAAGTCGTCCTTCGGACTGGCTCTGTTCAAATCCCTGAAATCCACGCATACCTGGATCCTGCCATCCTTCTTTGGCACCGGAATGATGTTGGCCAACCAAGTTAGGTACTCAGATACTAGCAGGAACCCTGCGTCAATCTGCTTGGTGACCTCTTCTTTAATCTTGAGAGCCCAGTCCGGGCGGATCCTTCTGAGTTTCTGTTTAACGGGTCGGGCCTCTAGGTCAAGAGGGATCCAGTGCTGTATAATCTCAGGATCGATTCCAGGCATGTCTTCGTAGGACCACGCGAAAACATCTTTGAAATCTTTTAATAAAGCGACTAAGCACTCGCGTTCCTCCGAAGACAACGTGGACCCGATCTGGACCAGTCGCGGGTCCTTCTCAGTACCAATATTAATTGTAGTGATTTCATCAACCAAGGGTTTAACAAATCTCTCCTGTTCTTGATCAATTAAACGTTGTAAAACCAGAGGAATTTCTTCCTGGTCGTTTTCATCAAAATTTTGAAAGTCCTGATTAATACAATAAATCAAAGGCACAGAAAAGTACTCAGAAGCCACAGCCATTCCATTCTCATTAATCATTTCCAAATCGTCCGATTCCTCTGTTATAATAGACTCAAAAGAGAAAGAAAAAAGACGACCTGGACAGGACTGTGGCATCCAGGTTGTCACCCCCAGGAATACCGGACTCAGACTCAGACTCAGACAAGCTGGAACCTGATTCCGACTCCACAGACTCGATGGAATCAGATTTCGGCTCACTACCTGACCCGGTGCTGCTTGATAAAAATCCCTCCTCATACTGCCAGATGAGAGAGGGTGCGATGGATGTATCCAAAATGTTTGAAGGTGGGCTCACAGCCGTTTCATTCCCGATCATGGACACCGATAAGTTATCCCCCAAGTACTTCTGTACGATCGGAGGATCAAAAAGTAGACAAGCCAGCGCTACCCCCATTTCAATTTCGGTGCTCTCAGAATCCACTTTCTCATTCTGCTCAACCTCAGTTGATGGGTCTGTCTGCTCTTCGGTAACATCATCCCCGGATAACTGCAGGTCAAAGAAGATCTCAAACCCCGGCAGGCGCCTCCTCTCGGCATTCAGCCATTGCTCTGGGAAGCCACAAAATGGAAAGTCCTCCCCCTCCCAGACGAAGCGTCCGTTTAGGGTACCCTGGATGGGTCGGTGCATCAACTCAAAAGGCTTCCCCGCTTGCTTCGCTCTAGCTCTCCCAGCCATCTCCTTACCTTTCCTCACCCAATCCTCTTTGGTGGGCAGATAACCCAAACCAAAGGTATGTGGGTTGTGAGGCACTTCGGCCGATATTGTAATGCCTTTCCGGCCACTCTTCCCCAATCCCATACCGGGGATGTATTGGAGCTTGTTCATGAGGTACACTGATTGTGCGCTGACATATAACCCCTCATCAACAGCTAAGATGTTCTGTACGACCTGGGCCTCAGCCAGAGTAAACCCTGATAGGAACACATCCTCCGTGCCGTACTCGATTTCCAAAACTGGTGTAGAAACTTCTGGCGGCGGATGGATTGACGAATTATCGAAAACAATAGCCACCCCCTTCCTATGGGGGTATTTCAATATCTGGTGCAAGGTGGAAGAGACTGCCTTCACCTGGTGCAGCCATGGCTGCCCCAGGAGTAAATTGAAGGTTGCGGGAACGTCCAGGACATGAAAGTCAATCTCGTGTTGTCCCGGACCAACCTGAGTCTGAATTTTCACGGTCCCCATCACCTCTCTGCTCGTGTTATCATATGCCCTTATCACCTAGGCTGTTGGCACGAAGTCCGCGGGCTTCAACCCAATTGCATATGCCGTCCTTGACGGGCACACATTAATAGCTGATCTCGTGTCGACAAGAACCACCGGTATCGATTTGCTTCTACATTCCACAGAGATGTAGAGTGGTTTGTTATGACTTGCGCCCTCAGGCGACAGTTCTTTGTCAGAAAAGGTCAACGTCGGGGAACCTCCTCCCGGAAAAACCAATCCCACCAGCTGTTCAGGCGTGGTGTCTATTGAGAGTTTGGCGTTGTCCATTGCCAATAGAACAACTTGTCTATGAACACGTGAAGCCATAAGCAATCCCCAGATGGAGATGTCTGCTTGTATCTTTTTCAACTGTTTCAGCACGTCCTCTTCTTCAAGTAGCTTCTCTTTCTGCTTTTCCGCCTCCTTGTCCTTCCCGGACGCCTCTGGCTGATCTAGGTGTGGGGGCTTGAAATACCGCCCACTCCTAGTCATATGATCAACTTCGCCAATGTACCAGGTATCGTCCGGCTGGTTACTCCCCCAATCCTCATCTGTGTGGACAAGACATAGGTCATCGTCTTCCCACCACATTTCTTTGGCAGCCGACAGACACCAGTCCGGCTCTGTTACAACTGTCCTCGTACCCGCAGCACCTCATTCCGTCCATGTGCTCACAGCATGCTCTGTTCCTGTGCACATAGCACGTTCAGTCCCCATGGGGGCCTTGGCTTTTCTGGCTCTCTCAGAGTCTTCGATCCCTTCTCTTTTCAATTGCGTCAATGCAGCCTGCTGTTCAACATGTCCTGTATTCAAAATGCCCAAATCCCAAGCGAAATTCTTGGCACCGGCGATGCATTCTGATCCCCGGCCCTTCCGATCACAATTGGTGTCCTTACCCCTGGCGGGCCCTTTTCCAGTTGAGATTCTTCAACAATATCTGGTTGGTCGTCAGGCCACCCTGTAACCTCTGCTGACCCATCAAAATCAAACCAGTTGACTCTCATGTCTCCTGGATCTTGTTCGTTAAAAACTGAAGCTTAGCAATGCCCCCTTTCAGAGTTGTTAAGTCATCTATCCCCTGGTCAAGTCCTTTCCCCCGTATTACACAAAGTTCTGCCCCTACTGGCAATTCCAGATTCGGCCTAACCTGACCTACTGATGCAATGTAGCCACTCGGATCATATACCTCTTCAGCACAACTCCCAATTTCCTCAGATTCTGAATCAATAACCCCATTTTCCTCTGAAATCATCCCTGTTCCATCTTCGATGATCACCACCATTGGTTCAGGTTGGGTTCGGGAGATGTCCAACATGCACAAGTCAGTGTTGTCCGGAATGAACACTTCCGGCTTGGGTAGGTGAGAAGGGGTGATATATATGCTAGGGTTGTATGACACGACCCCAGTTTGGATTGAGTTGATGCGTTTGGGAGGTGGAGCTTGGTTGTGTGATGGGAGAGGGTTGGTTGTGACATTGGGTTTCTCTGGAGGCACAATCACCCTGTTGTCAACGAGATCCTGAATCTCGTAACGCAATCTAAAGCAATGGTCAGTGTCATGACCATGTTGCTGGTGAAAGGCGCAATATTTGGCTGGGTTATGGGAGGGGGGAAGTGTTTCTGGCAATGGCCGCGGCTCCAGGGGCTTCAAGTACCCTTTCCTGATTAAAACCCCCAGAGCTTTGGACAGGGGCATATATAACGGAGTGAAGGTTCTTTGGCCTCGAGGTTGGTGTTTGGTTGTTTGCGAGCTACTTCCGGACGCACCGGAGAATGGTGTAGCCGCAAGGGTTCTTGGGGGAGTGGTGGTGACCATGCTTACTTCTGAAGCTCTAGCAGTTGCGGCATTGCTTGTGCCTGTATTGGTGTTGCGGTTGAAGGTTCTCCTGGGTTGCTCTCTGTCTTGGTCAATCAAACCCTGTTTCATAGCATCCTCAATTTGTACCCCCATCTCATGTAAATCTAAAAAGGTGGGAAAGGGGAGAACAATCATTTTCTGCATAAGCTTGGGCTGGAGATTGCGTACAATCATCCGAATCTGATCTTTGTCAGTGGGCCTAGTGGTCATCATTGAGGCCTTGGCCCTCCACCGGGTTACAAAGTCAGAAAAACTCTCCTTAGGCTCCTGCTTAGTCGTCTCGAGATCACGGGTTGTGATCTCGATCTGTGTATCATAGGAGTACTGAGCGACAAAAGCCTTGGCCATCTCATCCCAATTCCTCTTAACATCATCTTCCAGTTTTGCGTACCAGATGGCCCCCACACCCGACAGGGTCCGGCCGAATAAAGAAAGCTTCTATAGTCTGGTGAGGCCTATCAGCCTTAATATGTCTGAAAATAGCCGTAAGTGTACCATGGGATCCCCGGACCCGTCAAAGCGGTCAATATGTGGCATCTTAAATCTGTCCGGCAGCGTCACGGCTGCGTCGGTATACCCATCCTCGATGTCTGTGATGGACTTCACACCCTGAGATTTCTTGAACAGCTTTTCAAGCTTGCTCACTTTTAATGTCGTGGGGTCCACCTCGAATTCGAAAGGAGAATCCGGTTAATTGATAGGAGTGGGTGCCTTGGATAGTCGAGGTAGAATCGGAGGCGGAGCCGGCCTTGTTGGGATGTCTGTATCCTCCTGGACATTCTGGACATTCGCTGTCTCCCCGAGTATTGGAACTCTTGGTGGGGGAGGAGCTTGGTGTGAAGTTGATGCTCCGGCTTGCTGCTGTAGCCGGGTAATTAGCTCTGCCTGTTGGGCCATGACGACGGCCTGCTGTTTGGCAAATTCTGGTTGACGAGCAGCGTCCTCCTACATGGTTCTCATGCTCTCCTGGAGTTGACGCATCATTTCTTCCATTCCTGCCATACTGCCCTGATCTATCTGAACTACCGGTATGTCTATCTCTGGAGTAGCGTCGGGAATCCCAACCTGACTGTTCAAAGACCACTGATCTGACAATCTCGGTACCAATACACTGCGTCTTCTCGACCTCCGCCTGACAACCGAGGGTAAGGAATAGAACACTGGTTGTCCGTCTACCAGATCCTCAAATCGATGGAGTCGACGACCTCTAGTCCAGAGTGCTTGGGGAATATCTGCTTGGTCGGAAGCAATTGTGCTAAACTACCTAGCAAAAAGATAAATAAAGCATAATAAGGAAATAAACAACCAGAAACGGATAGCATAACGGCTTAAATAAACACAACACACAATTGGCACGTGTAAGCTGAATATACTGTTCTCAAATACTGGTCATTGTTTCCCAAATCACTGCCCCAAATCTGAATCTGATACCCGCAGATATACTGATTCTCAAAACACTGGTGCCTGCAGGCCTGATGCCCAAACTTGCAAACTGATACATGCATTCCTGTAGAGACACACTCTAAAAGCACATAGTAAACAAGTGAGAGCCAAAACACCCCTATGGAAGGGTAGGGTTTCCCTGTCCTATTTTGTTAGGAGCTAGGGTTTCACTACACACGCAGCAGTTTCAAACAACCTATAATCGGGTGAGCAACGTGGCCTGGTTTGGGATAGTCACTATGGATTCTGATATGCACTAGGTCGAATGGTCAAAAGGGTGCCCCGGTAAAAACCGGGGTTTGTGTTCCCATCGTGGCAGAGCCCGTAACCGGTCAGCCTTATGGCACGCTTCTCAAAGCGAGCCTCCGGCAAACCGTTCAGGAATAGCAGATGGCAAACACGGTGTCCTAGGCGCACGAATGCAAATACAATGCAAAGAAAAACATAAGTGTAATCAAAACAAGATATCATGAGTTCGAGGCAAGTTCTTTAACTCCCCAGCAGAGTCGCCAGAAACTGTAGACGCGCCTGAACGTCTCGGGAAAATCCAGTTTTGTTCATTGGGCTCATTACAGTTCGGACTCGATGTCACGGTTCTGAATCTAATCCCGCAAAGTGCAATGCAAGATCGATAAATCATCAAAGAGTCCAAATCCGGCAAATCATTTTGAAAAACTGATTTTAGAAAGAAGTGCCAAACATGGACTGCTTTGCCAGATACAGAGTCGCCACCTAAATGTTTCATTTTGGGAGAATTTAGGAAACCCTGACTTGTGCCTAAGGCCACGTGTCCGTCATCACCAAAGTTGCCTCGGCTCGGGAATTTGGGTACGATTGGGGAAGGTCATTTCATGAGTACCCCCGCTCGACCGATCAAAGATCAGCCACTACTAAGCATGATATCTTGTTTTTGAAAACACATGTGCTCTTATTCCGATTATTAACCTAGAATTACTATGTGATTCGCACAGCATACAAGTATAGACTAGATTGCCTAAGTTGGAACAAAGCATCGCATATCCGTTTGTTTTGAAAATGGATTGAAGTTTGCTACTCGCAAGTAGGCTAAAACACGGGTTTCGATGAATTATTCCAATTCAAGTAACCCAACCTTCACCCACAGGAAGGTCCTAAGGGTCTAGGCAGGCCCTAAGGGTCACTAAAAATGGCCTGAACCAAGGCTAGGAAGTATGAAAATATAGGCTCCTTGGAAAGGCCAAATATGCAAACAAACAAGGCCAAAAGAGAGAGGGTCACCCCTCTTTGATTTTGGCCCTCAAAACAGCATGCCAACCACTGAAAATCCACTGGATTTCAGTGGCTAAAAATCCAAGCAAAGGTCAACACAAAGGCCTTAAGGCATGGCTCAAAACAAGACTAAATGAAGCATGCAAGAGGGTAGATGACCTCCAACAGGAAAATGGCCTTAAACAAACATGAATAATGCTTAAAAATAAAGATTTTTTTAGTTGACAACAAACCTCAAATAAGCATGCAAATGAGACTAAGAGAAGGATCAAAATAATGCTTAAAAAAGGAGGAAATGAGTTACCCTTGAAGCTCAACAAAGACAGCAACTTCTGGACCAAAAACCCAGCTCCTTAACCTTTGAAAATGACCTCGAAGAACCTTGGGTTGATGGTGGAAGTGTTAGGCTATGAGGTGTGGTGCAAAAGGGTCAAGAACAATACACTTCCTAAGCCTAAATATATAGAGACAAAGAGAGAGATATGTGTATGTGCCTTAACCAAAATCTGAACCCTCACAAAGGAGGGGGAGGCCTTCCTTTATAGACAAAGGAGGCCAAAGCTTCTCAAAGAAGCTAAAAACCAAGGCCAAAGATCCTCCATACACGTGTATGGAGGATGCAATCTGTGCCTTTCAGCTGGCAGCTAGCAACAACTCACGGAGACAAAACTGGAGGGAGCAGGCCGACTAGTTAAGGTGGTCGGCCGACTACTTCCCCTGGTCGGCCGACTAGGGTGAGTGGTCTCCCTCAAGGAAAATTGGTCGGCCAGCCCATTTGATGGTCTCCCAACTGAATGCAAGCTAGTGGTATAGTGGGAGACCAGCAAATGTGGCTCAAAAATCAAGCATACCAGTTTCCCGACAAGAAAATCGGCTGGCGGAGAGAGAAGTGGTCTCCAAGAGAAAAGGTAGTCTGCCACCCTTGTACCACCTTCCAAACAATGAAAACAAGGTTCATGCCAAAAGTGAACCAACACCGATGCAAAACGAGGGTTCGGGGGGGCAAAACGCGCGGCCGGGTGCCCCGAAAACAGGCTGTTAAGCACCAAAAGTGGCGTGCGACCAAAAAGGTGGTCTCCCGGGCCACAGTGTCCCTCTAGATAGAGAAAACAAGGTGTGTGCCAAAAACCGTGCCAAACGGAGAATTTTAAGCGGTCCTAAACCGAGGTGCGCGACCGACGGCTCCGAAAACTGGAAACTGGTCTCCAAACGGAAACAGTGGCCTGCGACCACAAAAAGTAGCCTATGGCCATTGAGAGATGGTCTACAAGACCTCTCCCTCCCTCCGAGAAGAGAAAGCAAGACCTACTCCGCAAACCAAGGCAAAACAATAAAAGGGTCCCCAGGTCCGGGGGTAAGGACCTCAGCCGAAACTCCGAAACCTCAGAACGAGCACAACATGCGCAATCACCGAGCGCTCAATCGATGACGTCTAAGTCTTAAGGTCGGTCAAAAATGGGGTGTCTATAGAAATGGAAGGTAAAGTAGATCCCCAACTTTATAAACTCCACAATAAATGAAATCTAACGGAGTTTGCAATTTTTACTTATTAGTTGTAAATGCTTATTGCTTTTTAATCTGGGTTAGACATTGTAGACACCCCATTTTTGACCGACCTTAAGACTCAGACATCACCGATTGAGCGCTCGGTGATAGTGTATATTGTGCTCGTTCTGAGGTTTCAGAGTCTCGGCTGCAAGCCTTGTCTCCAGACTTCGGGGTTCTTTTGTGCTTTGCCTCGGTTTGTGAACCAGGTCCTATTTTCTCTATTTTTCTCTTCCCAAGGGGAGGGAGAGGTCTCGAAGACCATCTCTCAATGGCCGTAGGCTACGTTTCGTGATCGTAGGCCATTTTTCCCGTTTGGAGGCCAGTTTCCGGTTTTCGGAGCCGTCAGCCGTGTGCCTTGGTTCAGGACCACTTAACTATCTCCGTTTGCTCCGATTTTTGGCACATACCTTATTTCCTCTCCTTAGAGGGACACTGTGGCCCGGGAGACCACCTTCGTGGTCATACGCCACTTCCGGTGCCTAACAGCCTATTTTCGGGGCCCCGGACCGCGCGTTTTGGCCCCCGAACCCTCGTTTTGCATCGGTTAGGGTTCATTTTTGGTATGGACCCTATTTTCATTGCTAGGAAGGTGGTAGGATGGTGGGAGACCAGCAATTCTTTCAAAAACCATTTTCTCTCTCCTCCAGCTGATTTTCTTGACAGAAAGCTAGTTTTTTCTCACTTTTGAGCCACAATTTCTGGTTTTTCATACCACCATTGTGTTGTGCTCATCTGGGAGGCCACCAATATGGGTAGGCCGACCAATATTTCTTCTTGACCCTTTTGAAC
Organism: Camellia granthamiana; assembly: GCA_036172215.1. Taxonomy (NCBI): domain Eukaryota; kingdom Viridiplantae; phylum Streptophyta; class Magnoliopsida; order Ericales; family Theaceae; genus Camellia; species Camellia granthamiana. The sequence goes on from CM069912.1 coordinate 107,839,197, forward strand.
CTTGCTAAAAAGCTGGTTTTCCTCTCTCCCGGGTCACATTTTCTGGTTTCCCACCATACAGCTGTGTTGCACTCATCTAGGAGGCCACCTTTCTGGTATGGCCGACCAACATTTCTCATTGAACCTTTTGACCCCTGGTCGGTCCGACCAGGGGGAGTGGCCAGCCGACCACCTGAACTGGGTCGGCCAGCCTTCTGCTTTTTGCTCTCCCTGAATGCAATCCAGCTGTGCCAGCTGGGAGGCATTTGGACCATCCTCCATACACGTGTATGGAGGATATTTGAGGCTTCTTAGAGAAGCTTTAGGGCCTCTCCTCTATAAAGGAGAGGCTGATCTTCATTTGCAAGGGTTCAACAATTTTGGTGAAGGCATATACGCCTCTCTCGCTATATCTCTACACTTGAGCTTCAAAACCCTAATTCTCTTGCACCATTTGCACTACACCTCATAGCCTACCACCTCCACCATCCATCCAAGCATCTTGGAGCTGATTTGCAGAGGTTGATAGCTCACTTCCTTGGTCCAGAAGCTGCTGGAGTCATTGTCTACAAGGGTAAGTCCTCATTTCCCCCATTTTTGCATTATTTTGCTCCATTGTTTAGCCTTACTTGCAAGCATTTTTGGACTTTATCATAAACTGAAAAGTGTCTTATTTTGAGCTCCTCTTGAAGTTTGATTGAGGAAACTTTTCTGTTTGAGGTCATATACCTCCTTGTATGCTTCATCCCTCTTTGTAGGCTTATTTTGCTTCCTATCTTAGCCTTGCTTGCAAGCATTTCTGGGTTTTGTCATAAACTAAAAAGAGTCTTATTTTGAGCCTTTCTTGATGTTTTATTGAGGGCATTTTTATGTTTGAGGTTATTTACTTTCTTGAATGCTTGTTTGCCTCCTGTTTTGAGCCTTGCATCTAGGCCTTTGTTGCATGCTTTGTTTGGCCTTCTAACCACTGAAATCCAGTGGATTTTCAGTGGCTAGCATACTATTTTGAGAGCCAAAATCAGAGGGGGGTGACCCCCTCTCTCCTTGTCTTGTTTGTTGGCCTTTTTGGCCTTCCAAAGGGGCTCCATCTTGCATACTTTGAAGTCTTGTTTCAGGCCCTATTATGTGAGTTTTGAGGTCTACCTTAGCTCTGTCCAGAGCCCATTTTGCCATATGAAGTGTCTATTTTGCATGTGTAGAGCAATCCCATCCAAGGCCTTTCAAAGGGGCTTTCATTTGCATGTTTCATTGACCCATTTCATGGCCTTTTTGGTCAATTTTAGGGCTGTCATAACTGAGTTCCAGAGTTGGTTTTTCCATTTTACATGTCTATCTTGTATGTGTTGAGTAATCCACCTCATGGCCCTCCAAAGGAGCCCATCATTTTTACATGCATACGGTACATTTAAGTGGTTATTTGGGCGTATTTTAGCATACCATATCTCTATTTTTGGCTGGTTTAGTGACCCCTCTTGTGCTTCATATACATGCCATGTAAACCATGCTTACTAGCCTATATCGCGTGTTGTTTTAGCCCTTCACGTTAGCACTTTTTTGGCCATGCTTGAAACTGATATGGTGCATGTTTAGGACTGCCTTGGCTCTATTTTCATGCCTCATGATCAAATAATGCTTGTTTTGCATACTTGTGGTTCAATTCATTTGCCTAGTTTTGAGTTTTCGGGGGCTTATTTCGTGCATTGGGTAACATGTTTCCATGATTTGGGACCATTGAGCATCTTATTTCAGAGCTGGAAATTGCATGTTTGTATGCCATCTTTCATCCCTTTGCCAATGCTTTGGTAGAGTGGCATTTGATGCCTTAGGTTCGGTCCTTTGCATTCTTGCATGTTTGCATGTATTTCGGTTGTCTTATTTCCATCGCATGGCCACTGATGTAAGTGTGGCTGAGGTCCACTCATATTGGTGTAAGTCCCATCTTGCATTGTGTATGCCATTTTAGTCCTTAGCATTGCGTATGCTAGGGCTGCGTGTTAGTGCATTGTGCATGCCATGTTGTGTCTTGCATTTGTGTATGCCATTTTAGTCCATAGCATTGCGTATGCTAGGTTACATGTTAGTCGCATTGTGTTATGCCATCTCATTGCATTGTGTTTGGGATAGGAGTTAGCCCGAACACGGGAAACGAGAGACGTTTCGTATTCAAAGTGACGAAACGTGTCTCAATTCCCGGTCGCCGACACTCTGGATTATCCATGATGGAGTCTAGGCCTTGTTGTGTTTTCATATGCATTCATATCACATCGAAGTTGTGCATTTCGAATCCCTCGGCCATCATGCATCAAAATGCGTGATTGGTGACACGAGGATGGAGGTCGTGCATACATGTGTGAAAATGCTTTGCCATGCCCCCCCTTTCTTGCTCTCTGTTGCAGCAAAATCAGAAATCAGCAGCCTTCCAAAGCTTTGCACAGCATTTCAGGATTAGTTGCAAACAGAGGCGAATCGGGGCATCGCAAATGGATTTCCGCGCCAAGCAACTCAAGCATGCATCATTCACCATTCGGAACAGAGCTGAGGCGGTCCCATAGATTTGCATATTAGTTTATTTTTCTTTCCTAGTTAATTTGTTAATTAATTAGGATTTTGTATTTATTTGGACTGTATTATTCTCTCGGACCCTCTGAGCGGAGGGCAATTTTGTAATAAGTGTGCGTGTGTGTGATGTATGTCTTCCAACCCCACGTCTTTCTCCCTTTTATTTACCAGCTTATGATGGTTAAATTAGGGCACGTTTCAATTAGCATACTTATGATAGCATGTTTGCATTCATTCATCTGTCTTACATGCACAGGGTACATGCACAGGGCTCGGCGCATCATACTAACTACATTGTATTTCAATTCTGAGTTGAATACTTGTTAGTTGTAGCATTTCACATGCCATCTTTAGAATAGCCGAGCCTATTGTAGTCGCATTCCTGCATGTGTTGCATTAGGCATGTTTCAGCATAGTTAGGATCATGCATGGATTTCTAACATAGCTTCTATTTTGGCTTGGAGTACTCGGTAAGTTGTTTTTGCTTTAGCATCCTTGCATGCGTGTGAGTGACTGCCATGATAACATGCTTACCATGAGGCTATGTGCTTATGTGATATATCTGCCTGAATGCCTGTGGGTGAAGGTTGGATTATCTGAATTGGAATAATGCAATTGACCGTGAGTTTTAAAGCCCACTAGATAGTGGCAAATCATCTCGTTTTTCTAAAACCACCCGAGGGTGGCAAATCCACGTCTTAGCCTACTTGCGGGTAGCACCATCAAACCATTTTTCAAAAATAAACAAACATGAAATGTGTTGTTCCAAATCAGGCAATCCAGTCTATACTTGTATGCTGTGCGCATCACGTAGTAAATCTAGGCTAATAACCGGAATAAGAATGCATATAATGTTTTCAAAACTCGATATCATGGTTAGTAGAGGCCGATCTTTGATCAGGCGAGCGGGGGTGCTCACGAAGTGACCTTCCCCAATCGTACCCAAGTTCCCGAGCCGAGGCAACTTTGGTGATGACAAACACGTGGCCTTACGCAACGAGTCAGGGTTTCCTAAATTTCCCAAAATAAAATACTTAGGTGGCAACTCTGTATCTGGCAAAGCAGTCCATATTTGGCACTTCTTTCAAAAAAATCTGTTTTCAAAAACAACTTGCCGGATTTGGACTCTTTAATGATTCATCGGTCTTGCATTGCACTCTACGAGATTAGATACAAGACCGTGACATTGAGTCCTGAACTGTAGTGAGCCCATATGAACAAAACGAGATTTCCCTCCCGGGACGTTCGGGGACGTCTATAGACATTAATTCAAGTTTTTTTACAGGATGAAGAAGTTCTAGATAAGGTGTTTATAGGGTGAGACCAAAGAAGTAATAGGGGCACAAAAATTACTGATCTACAGGGGAACAAAAAAAAATGGAGGAGAGAGAGAGAGAGATGAAGAACACTCACTGGAGGGAAGACAAAGAGACGAAATTGATGAAGAACACTCGCTAGTTGCTGATCTGCAGAGAAAATGAAGAAACAAAGATGAAAACGAGGAGACGAAGAGCCGAAAAAGAAGAAGAAGAAGAAGAAGAAGAAGAAGAAGAAGGAGAAGAAGACAAAGACGAAGCAGAAGATGAAGAAGAAGAACACTCACTAGAGGGCTTCGTCTCGTTGCGTCGCCGTCGGCTTCGAAGTGAAGAGATGCTGCTGTTGTTGAAGAAGAGGACGAAGAAGCCTATGCTAGGGCTTCGTCTCTTTGCTGCTGCTGCTGAAGTGAATAGATGCAAGAAGGGACAAAACAAAAAGCTAGGTGTATATATTATATTCTTAATATTACAAAATGACCTTGTATTTTTTGTTTTTTTTAATAAAGAACATAAATAAATTGCTCCGGTACCCCTAATTCTCTTATAAATTTGATTTTTTGCCCCTGGCGTACCCAAAATGTACCAATGGCATACCAATGGCATACCCATGCCGTACTCGATTGAACCAAACGTATCGGACCCCTTTTTGCCGTACCCGGTACGTGTACAGCTGTACCGGTACATGTACCCGCACCCGGTAAGTACCCGGTACTCGTACGACACTATTTTTGGAGTACCCGTGGTTCATAGGTTTTTGTGTTATAAAGAGGAGTGGGAAGGATTTGAATTGTTTTCTTAATGATTACTACTGTGTTCGTAGTTATTGTGATTCTTATTTGCATTCTATCTATCTAGTTCCTAGTATGTGGAAGTCAAATGTAGTTCGCTACTACAAAAACAGATAAAGATCACACTTTTTTTGTGTGATGTATATTATGTAATCACACCTTTTAAGTTTTATTAAAGTGTGATCTTTGAGAGTGTGATTAAAAGTGATCATTTTTAATCACATCTTTTAAGTGTGCTTAATAACATTTAGACCACACCTTTTAAGTGTGATTAAAAACATTTAGATCACATTCTTTAAGTGTGATTAATGATATTTAGATCACATCTTTTAAGTGTGATTAATAACATATAGATCACACCTTTTAAGTGTGATTAAAAACATTTAGATAACATCTTTTAAGTGTGATTAATAACATTTAGATCACACCTTATAAGTGTAATTAATAACATTTAGATCACATTTTTTAAGTGTGATTAATAACTAATAAAACATGTGATAATGTAGACACCCCATTTTTGACCGCCCTCAAGACTTGGACGTCACCGTTTGAACACTCGGTGATCATCCACGTTTGTGTTCGTCTTGAGTTCCCGGAGGTCTCGGCCACGCGCCTTGCCTCAGGATCTCTCGACTCGACTGTTTTGTGTTTGGTTTTGCACCAAACACTTGTGTTTTGCCTTGGAGGGGCAGGGAATGGCTTGTGGGCCATCCCCACACATCACCGGCCATGGCTTGAGGCCACCGGCCAGTGTTTTGTTGCCATCGGCCAGATGTTTGGCCGGTCGGCACTCTAGATGGTCGGTCGGCCATTTATTTTGTCAAAATAGCATTTTTGGCTAGCCGATCACTGTGCATCTATTTTTGCAGATATTTTTATGCCAGCTGTGCTAGCTGGCATGCACCTTTGCCCCCCTCCATACACGTGTATGGAGGGATTTCACTCTTGCCAAGCTTGTTTTGTAAGCTTTGCAAGAGTGATCTTCTATAAAGAGGAGGCCTCTCCTCCCTCCTCTAAGGTTAGAAAAAAGCTCCAGAGGTCTAGTTTTTAGGGTTAGAAGTGTGTGTCTATTCTATCTCTATACCTCCCTCCCTTGTGAGTTAAGTGTGTGTTTGTCCTTACTATTGCACACAAACACCTACCATTACACCTTCCCTTACTTGCTGAGGCATTAGAGGGTTGATCTTGGACTTTTTGAGCTGGTTTTGATCCAAGAAGAGGTCTGGTCTTGTGATCTTGGAAGTGTTCTTCAAGGGTGAGTGTTCTTGCCCTTTATTCCCCATTTTTGCATAGCTTTTTTGACTATCTTGAAACTGTTTTTAGACTTTGCATATAACTAATAAAAGTCTTGTTTTTCATTGCTTAAGATAGTTGTTTAAGGGTGTTTTGTTGTTTGGGGTTGTTTGACCCCTCTTAGGCCTTGTTTGGCCCCCATTTTGTGCATCTTTGGTGAGCTCCGGGACCACCTTGTTTGGGCCTCCTCACCACTGAAATCTTGAGGGATTTCAGTGGTGAGGATGGTGGTTTAAGGTCCCAAGAAGGAGAGGGCCACCCCCTCTCCTTGTTGTCTTCAAACTTGCCATTTTAAGCCTCATGTGTGAGCACCATTTTTGAATTCATGTTGACCATGTTTCAGTAGGTATTTGGTAGTATTTTGCCATGTTTTACCTCTGTTTTAAGTTGGTTTAGACACACCATGCTTGCCTTGCATACTTGTCTTGTAATGCCATGAATTGCCTTAACATGTGCCTAGCATTTAGACTATCATGCTCACTTGTTTTGGCTTAGCTTTGTGAAGCTTTTGTATATGTTTTAGCATGCTTTAGCTCTGTTTTTAGTTTCTTTGGCCATGCTTGACATGTTTTGTATAGCCACCTTGCATTTTGGCTTGTTAGCCTTGGGTGTGTGAGTGTTGAGCATGCATTGCTTAGCTTGTTTCAGTGGTTTGGCACCACTTATAGCATCATTTTAGTCCCCATGGTATGCTTGTATGCTTGCATTTGATGCCCCTTTAATGTGTTAAAAGGTTGTCATCTTGTGCTCCATGTTTGGACCCTTTTGTATGCTTGTATGTGTAGGCCACTTAGACGCTATCTAGGTGTGTCCTTAGCTTTGTTTAGGTTTTCCTTGGGACTATTCTAAGTCCTCTTAGCCTTGTGAGGCTTGGTTGGCATGGCCATGGTTTAAGCCCCTTGGCTTAACTTGAGTTTTGGACACTATTGCATGTTTAGCTTGTCTTATTTACTTGATTTGGCACCTTTTGTAACATGATTTCAGAGCTTTCTATGCATGCCATTTGTCCATGTTTATCCTCTTTTAAGTGTGCTTAAAAGTTGTCTCTATATGCTTAAGCATTGGACCTTGTATGCATGCATGTTTGTATGCACATTAGCCTTCATTCTTGAGCATATTGGCCACTGTTTTGGGCTTGTTTAGGAGCTGCCCAAATTGGTATAAGACCATCCATCGCATGTTGTGGCATGCTCACCTTTTGTGTTAATTGCATACTTGGCCTATCGCATGTGTTGCATGCTTGAATCATAGTGCATTTGGCATGCATTCTCATCTTTGTTTTGATTGCCCAACATGCCATATGTTTTGCATATTTGCATGTTGGCATTGCATCTTGCATGCTCAATTAGCTTGCATACTTGTTATATGCCTTGCATGCTTGCCACATTCCCATGTTGCATACTTAGTTTCCATGCCTAGGATGCATTGCATTGAACATGCACGCCTTGCCTCTTGAAATCAAGTGATAAAGGTTGGGCCTTTATGTGCTTATTTGATTTGCATTTCATTTGACATGAAAATGCGCAACTTGGATTTTTGGGCCATCACACATTGAAATGCGCGATTGGTGGCCCGAGGGTTGAGTACCAAACTACTTTGAGTCAGGAATATGATAAGGAGAGTGGTTGGTGCAAACATTGCTTGAAATGCATTGCCATGCCTTGTTTTGCCCTCTGCTGCTGTCAAAACAGGTTCTGCAGGAAGCTTTGGCCGGCCGACCTCATTCAGTGCCGACCGGCCATCCATTCATTTGTGGTCGATGGCCACTTACCTTTGGCCGGTGGTGTTCCTCCTTGGCTGGTGGTGTTCTACAGTGTTCAGAGAGTGTTCCTTGGGAATTGTGCCATTTTCAGAGGAGCAGAGCAGGGAAAACAGAGGCAGCTTGTGCATGGCATTGGATTTTCGGGCGAAGCCAATCCGAGCACGCGTGCATCCCTCTTCCCGAGGCCTTTTAATGCTTTCCTTAGCTTAGTTAATTTGCTTAACTAGTTAAGTGGTCTGTAATATTTAATTAGCTTGTAGGTTAATTATTTTGTATATTCTTTTGGTCCCTCCGAGCGAGGGCGAATTTGTAATAAGTGTGGGTGCGTGTGTGCATGTCCTCCAACCCCCGCTTCTTTCTCCCTTTTACTTACTTACTTTTGATGGTTAGTATTAGGGCATATTTAATTTAGCATACCTTATGCTATGCATGCGTGCACCCATTCACTTGTCTTGCATGCACTGGGCTCGGCGCATCATGCTAACTGCATAGTATTTCAAATCTAACTTGAATACGTGTTATTTGTTACATTCCACATGTCATCCTAGGATTAGCCAAGCCTATTCTAGCTGCATTTTGTATGCAATGCATTAGCCACTTAACATGGACTTGGATCATACATTGATTGCTAACAAGTTCTTTGTTTTGGCTCAGAGTACTCAGTAAGCTTTTTTATGCTTTAGCATCTCGCATGAGTGTGAATGTTAACATGATAGCATGCTTACCATGAGGCTATATGCTTACGTGTTATAACTGCCTGAATGTCTGTGGGTGAAGGTTGGATTGTTTGAGTTGGAACAACTCATTGAAATCCGTGTTTTAGCCTACTCGCGAGTAGCAAATTTCAAACCATTTTCCAAACGGGCGAATGTGCAATGCTTTGTTCCAAATTAGGCGATCTAGTCTATACTTTTGTGTTGTGCGCATCACATAGTAAGATTAGACTAATAATCGGAATAAGAACGCATAATGTTTTCAAAACAAGATATCACGGTTAGTAGAGGTCGATCTTTGATCGGGCAAGCGGGGGTGCTCATAGCTGACCTTCCCCAATCGTACCTAAGTTCCCGAACCGAGGCAACTTTGGTGATGACAGACACGTGGCCTTAGGCAACGAGTCAGGGTTTCCTAAATTTCCCAAAATAAAATATTTAGGTGGCGACTCTGTATCTGGCAAAGCAGTCCATGTTTGGCACTTCTTTCAAAAAAATCTGTTTTCAAAAAAAAACAATTTGTCGGATTTGGACTCTTTGATGATTCATTGGTCTTGCATTGCACTCTGCTAGATTAGATACAGGACCGTGACATTTGAGTCCTGAACTGTAGTGAGCCCAAATGAACAGAACGGGATTTCCCTCCCGGGACATTCAGGGACGTCTACAGATAATAAACATTTAGATCACAGATTTTAAGTGTAATTAATATCTACTTTACTGCGAGCAGCTAACTATATATCTAGGTCCACAGCTTGCTTTAACAATCACTAAATTACCCACAAGCAATCCATCAATACCACATTTAAGTTCAAACCATCATAGAAGAGTTTACTAAGAAAAAGTAAGTTTAAGTTCATTACAATAAATTAATCAACCAGTTTCATAACTAAGAGCACATTATGAATATTCCATTTACAGGCAGCCCATAATAGACTAGAGCTCGTATTTTTTTGCATGACATGTATCAAGACTCCAGATTCTAAACTGAGCTAAAATGATTTCACAAACAATTTCCAGAACCCCCCCCAAAAAAAATGGAAATAAAGAACAAAAGAAATGAGTAATTACATCGCTCATTGTCAGGAGGCCTGAGAACTTCTCCGATTATCTACCCAATGCTCTGAAGCGACTTCAAATCGTCTTCTATCTTATTGAACTCTTTCTTGGAAGCTCGCAAGCTCTCTCTCACTGCATGCTAAACGTAATTAGAAAATTGTATATGTGCCTAAGTGTGGAAACATAATTTTATTCAAGTAGTCAAAGAACATCTACAACCCTTGATTCAAACTTATATCGAATTTAAAAAGCAAAATGTAGGGACTAGATTTGTTAAATCTCTTTGTATGTATTTAATATACATATAGTAAGACTAAAACACCAAAATATTACACTTAATCAGATGCAAATCAGTCATGGACAGGGCTCCTCGAACAGAGATGTACCTGTGGGGAGAACATCTCTTTGTATGTATTTAAGAAACCAAGTAAGTATACCTTTTCCCCTGTGACGAGCAGCACGCTTCCGTGGGAGAAATCTAAGGGACCCATGCAGGGGATGCTCAAACTTCCTGTGCGACATCTTCTCTTCTTTCACAAATAAATGGTTAACGTTATTATCGAAAAAAATTAACATTGAAAGTCCTTGTTATCTACTATTTTGTAATCCTTGCTCTAAATTAAGTGTCCAAAACTTCCAATCAAACATAAACATAATCAACTAGGAACATGGAGATATAACTACACATACAAGAATCATCCGAAGTATTTCTGATATTGATTATGTACACACATGTATAAACTTGCTGTGACATATAACTCGAAAGAGATCATACAAATCAAGACATTCTCATATGTGATTTTTCATTGAAAAAACCTGAAATCCATATGTTATATGAGTTCTGCTGAAATGAGAATGTGACTTGGAATTTAGAGACATGTATTTGCATAGAAATGTTACAGATAACATTAAAACCAAAATTTTAGTTTTGGAATTGATGAATGTATACGGATCTGTCTGGTTTCAAACGAATCAGCACCGCATCATTATCAAATCAATCATATGTTTAAACACACAACAATCAAAAATCAGTTTAAAATTTCAGCAAACATTAGAAAGCATGTACATGAAAACTATTCAACAACATTAGTTATTAGCTTAAACAACCATTAAAATTCTGTGATAATGTAGATCTTTTGTAAACCTGTGGATTTGTTCCCATATCAGGTGCTGGAACATCAATGTGCACTCCAATAAGATCGTGTATCTTCTGGGTGAAAATTCTGGTGAGTCATTCTAGCTTAGACATGCTTAATTCCCCTAGATTGCATCCTATCCCTCCTTTAGCGCCACCGTATGGTATGTTGGCTACTGCAGTCTTCCACGTCATTAGTTGTGCTAAAGCAGAGTATAATTCTTATACTTTTTGTTACAAAACTAGATAGATATATTAGTGCATACCTATTATAGAAGCACAATGCATGTCCGCATAAGATTCGTCTCCCGTGAGCAATTCCCACGTGACAATCCCAAATGAGTAAGCATTAATCTACAATGCAGAAAAAAAATAATAATAATAATATACACAAAAGAAACTAAAAGAAGAAATTAAAAACCTCTTAGAGAGAGAATGAAGTACAATTATGTAAACTAAATATTTCTAAAGTTTATGCTCAGAATAATCTTACCTTTTTTTGTAACAATGTTACTCTTTCCACTAAGAAGTTCAGGTGCCATCCAAGTAAGGTTCCACAAACACCCCCTGACACTGAAGTGTGTTGTTTTACCTTTGATAAGCCAAGGTCACCAATCTAAAAAGAAATGCAGACAATGGATGAGCGATCACATTTTGTAATAGAAGCACCATGTAACAAGAGTTAAACATGAACATGTATCAAGTTATCTAACATGAACATGTATAATGAGATGAAGATGAACTTATCCAAAAATGAGATGGAAATAATAAACAGATGTAGGCTAGGTACATGATATAAATGTACTAATCATGTGAATGAGACAGTGAATAGCAACCTGTAATCCCCTAGACAAAAGACAAAAGATTCAAGAGTCTGACAACAAAGAGCCAACAATTCATATTTTTTAATATCTAAAACTAGAATTTCCTAAACAACCTATCTAACCTTAAGAAAACATCAATCTTCATATTGTGCATGCGTATTAACTCCATGAACACTAAAGAAAACCAAAATCTATGTTTTTGATCCACAAACATGCTTGAAAGTTTTCAAAATTAACCCGTATAATCATCACAAGAACTTATTTTATAGATAAAGACTGCAATGAATAGATGAGGAAATTCATTACCAAGTTCTGTTTTTGAAACCCATAATCAACTCATGTTCCTGTATTTAGAAGAAGAATAAAAAAATGAATTCTTGACATTTAAAAAAGAGATAAATAAGAAACATAACACCAAAAATACTCAGTATCTAATGTAAAATACTCACTGTTTTTGACATTTAAATGAATTTTTTCAATACTCAGTATCTAATGTAAATCTTGACTAATGAAGCAGACAGTAAAGAAATTTAATGAAATGGAAGCCAAGAATAGATTCCATTTACACAGTGCAGATACCACAACAGAAAAATATTTATTTATTTTCATGAATGAAGAGAGCACAATCTTTCCAAAGAGAAGCAAAGTTCCATTTTCACATAAGGCATACAAAACATAGCATCAATTAGCCACTTAATGAGGCAACATCAGACTCTCAGTTGTTAACTAATATCAGAACCCTAAAAGAATTGATTCATTTTGTAGGTAAACTTAAGATTCAATTGGAAGTATTACACATCTCAATTCATAAATACTACTGGCATTACTAGATGGATCTGAATTCCCCTCAAACAAAAATAAGCATCCTTCATAATTACAGCAAAGAAGTATTACACATCCCAATTTGATTTATACTATTTACAAATCTGATATTTAAGCTTGCAATTGGAGTCAATTTTATGTAAATATTAGAGACCAAATGAAAATTATGAAAATAGATTCTTAGCTGATTTGGAATCTAAATACATTAACATGAAAAAAATTATAGGAAATTCTCAAATATAACCAAAATTTGACACTTAAATCCCGATCAACCATCAATGTCTTTGTCTACCTAATTGAACCTGGGTTTGCGTATAGATCAATACAGTAAAGTTGTAAATGTTAGTAAATCATTGATACCAGAGATGTTCTTTAGATGATAATAGTTGGAAGTTATAAATGCAAAAAGATCAAAGTGAATGAGATTCTATTGAAAAGAGAGCAAACCAAAAATAGGAAGTGAAAAGATTAAAAAGAGTAAAATTCAACTGAAGAGAGGCCAGATCAAAGATGTAATGAAGAGAGAGAGAGAGAGAGAGAGAGAGAGAGGACCTAGGGAGTGGTAGCGACAGGAGAACCAGACCTGAGGAGGAGCTTCAACAGGTAGAGCGCATCCAACGCCATCGCGCTCGAGCTTTTCTTGGAACAGAAAGGCCTATCATTTCATCAGCTGGTTTTCTCTTGCTCCGACTCAATCGGTCTCGGTCTCAGTCCTAGTCCCTGTCTCGATCCCAACGATCTTGATCCTTCTTCACTCCTCAATTTCGTAACCCCGTCGATTTGTGCAACTTAACCGAACCATCTTCCTCTGCAAAATCACCAGAATTAGAATCAAGGAAAACAAAAAAAAAAACATCAAGAAATTTCAACCAAATTGATGCAAGAATTGATGGATTTAGAATTAGATCTGAACAAGTGATCGAAATCAACCCTAGTGAATCTCGCAAGGAGCATGAGGAGACAGAGAGAAAACCCTAGATCTAGGACAGAGAGAAAAAATGCTAGAGAGAATAGGCAAATTTCACTTTAGTAAAAAACGTAGTAATAGGCAAATTTTGTTGTAGTGGAATTTGGGAATTGTGTGGTGTTTTGGGAAGTTAGTAAGAAGTTGGTTTTTTGGCTTTTTGGCTTTTTTAGTGGCTTTTTGGGCAAAAAGCTGGGTTATTTTGGGTAAAAAAGTTGAAAAGCCAAAAAGCTAGCTTTTTTGGCAACTTCCCAAAAGATCCCTGTATATTTTATATAAAAATCAAATTAAAATATTTTATACAATCACACCTATTTAGGGAGTGTGATTTTATATATATATATATATATAATTACACTTATTAAAAAGTGTAATTAAAAAATAGTAATGTATATATAATCACACTTTAATTAGAATGTGTGATTAAATATATATATATATATAATCACGCTTATTTAAAAAGTGTGATTAAAAAGTAGTAGTGTATATATAATCACACTATAATTAAAATGTGTGATTAAAAAATATATAAACAATCACACTTTAATTAGAATGTGTGATTAAAAAATATATATATATAATCACGCTTATTTAAAAAGTGTGATTAAGTAGTAGTGTATATATAATCACATTTTAATTAGAAGGTGTGATAAAAAATATATATATATAATCACACTTAATTGAAAAGTGATATAAAAAATATATATTATCACACTTAATCAAATTAAGTGGGATTAAAATATCAATCTAATTTTTTTTATCACACTTCCAATAAAAGTAAGATATATATTTTTTTTTATCAAAGTGTGATCTTTAACTAATTTTGTAGTAGTGGTTATTGATGATGACGTTGTTTTACCTTCTCTTTCTAAGAGACCAATTGAACATCCAAGAACAAAGAGAACACCTTCTAAGGGCGAAATCAAGAGAATTAGGTTCAGTAGGTGTGGAAAGATGGGAACTCATAATCAGAAGACATGTAAAGAAGCTTTGCTTTAGTTGTATTGATTTTAATTGAATTACTTTATTAAGAGTTGAGAGGTGTTACTTGCAATGATTGAGTATTTTTTGAAAGATATATCATTTTGGTAGTTGCATTGGATGATTGAGGAATTTTTTAAACGGAAATTATATTTTTTGCTGATATTTTTACAGGATTAAGTTTCACATATTTATATTTTTTGATTTTAGTTAAATGTAATTGCTGTTTTTGGTGTTTTATATAGTGGTAAATTTATCACTGGTTGGTTTGGATGAGTTGGTGGATTATTTTTTGTAAGAGTGATAAATTTACCATTGTCTAAAGGAAGCAATCAAGCATTAATGGGGTTCCTGAATTTTGTTATTTTCAAGAATGATAAATTTATCACTGACTGTATGGGAAGAGTTGACGGTTTATTACGTTTATGTCAGTAGTTGATAAATTTATCACTGTCATATCCAACCCAAAGTTCTTTTGTACAGTGATAAATTTATCACTAGCTTAAACTCAACAAAAATTAATTGTAGGCAGCTTGGGACTAAGTTTCCCAATCTGTCCTACATCACTGCCACTATGTGATTAACTATCAGTGGGATCCTTGAAGCAAGATATTTCGAGTTTGCAATTCATTTTCAGTTTAAATTGTTCAAATTTTAATCTAGGAAATGCTTCAGCGTTCTCATGTTCAGATGCAACAGCTTATCATCAGGTCTTGAATAAGATCATATTTCTTCATAAATAACTGGTTCTTGGAGTTAAATGTTAAAATGTATGTAGGGTTTGTTTTTTTGGGTTTTCTGTTAAAACTTTATCTCCACTCCATATACCCAGAATGACATGTTCTTACATTCATTCCCAAACTTGGAAATATCTACAAACTGTAATAGTATTTTAATTTTCAATTTGGACAATGCAATAGTGTTTGTGTTTTAATTTTCAATTTAGGTAAATTTTTTATTATTTTTTATGGTGTTTTGTTTACTTGAATTGGGAAGAGAGAGAGAGAGAGAGAGAGAGAGAGAGAGAGAGTTGCTAGTTTTTTTAGTTTGAACTGTGATAAATTTATCAGTATAAAAAAAATGTCACGTTAATAATGAAGGGGTCCAAACATGTTATTAACCTTTAAATTTGACACAAATAATCAGATTATAATCAATATTTTGAATGAAATTTACATAAAACAAAACTAATATCAAAAGCCAAATCTGATAACAATATAGCTAAAAAAAAAATACTGAATATTTCATTTAGTGTATTGTCTATAAATTTGACATTGTAACAATCAATCATTGTAATATTCATTGAAGCAAAGTAAGAACTAAAATGATCAAAATATAGGTAACATTGTAACAACCAAACAAGCAAAATGTATGAAGTATTCACATTGTAACAACCAAATTAATTAATGTTTCCTTTTGTTTTCTTCTCTTCCAGGTTTGTTGATTATTGCAGAGGCAAGTCATCAATGTTTTCATCAACTATTTGTTGTTGAGCAGTTTGTTGGTCAGTCAAGAAGATAGTTAATATATCGGCTCTCAACTGATTGCTTTCTTCTCTGGAAAAAGTAGGCATTATGTTGTTGTTGAAAACATATTGCCTCATGATATAGCAAACAATGGTTCCACAATCAAGCCTACAAAAACATTTTGAGAACAAAATATTAGAATTTGGTTTTGTTGCATTTTTTTTTTTATAAGAGTGTTTTGTTATTGATAAACTTATGAAGTGTCTTCTTGTTGTAGGCTATTGATGACTCTCTGTCTCTTGTTGAAATTTATTAGGGGCGATGAGAGTTGGCTTTTCATCCTTTATGTACTTGTCAATATTCTTCCTCTACAACATATAGATTTGTATAATTGTTCTATTAGAAAGTCATTTGAAACAATTAATGATAATTTTACCAATGTCAAGGCTTTTTATGTGCAATCGAGAACCCATGGAGTTAAAGAATGATAAATATATTACTGTATAAACTTTTGATATATAATTGAGCATGCATCAGGATTGATGTATTTGATTAATTGTAAGTTTGATTGTGAAAACATTTTTACCACTTCATTTGCGGCATTGAAGTGTGAATCTTTACGCGTTGCTCTCCTTGGTCTCATAGAATTGTAGAATTTCCATGAACCTTCTTTAATATCAAGGGCAAGTATTGTCCAGTGAAAATTTTGGTGGATTGGGAAGAGAATGTATCTTTCTTTCATAGCTGAGGCATCAATTTGTTCAGCATTCTGCTTGTTGCTTCCTCATCTTTTGTTGTCAACAAGTGCTAACAAATATAAATAAAAAAAAATAATGTTAATTTAAGTTTAAACTTTTTCAAATTAAATAGGTGGCAAGTATGAAACTTTTTGATAAGTGTTAATACAATTTATAGTAATAAATTGAAGCACTTATATTACAAAATCAATTATAATACTTTGTTTATAGTAACAAAGTATTATAAAATCACACAACAATGAACTCAACAACACAACATAAACAGAAAGGCTTAAATAATTTGCTACCAGAAATGTCACAGCATGAAGATTAAGAACAATTTATTACTCAATTAGGCAAATTAAGTAAATTTATCACTGTGATCAAAATTTTATCAGTCTATATCAAATTTATCACTACATCGCAAAATTCATTACTCAATAAAGCAAAAAGAGGTTATACACTGATAAAACTTATTTCTTGAATAATTTCCTAATATAAATGAGATGCCGTGAAGATTACGAAGAATTTTTTTATTAAACAAAGCACAAATATCTGAAGAAAAAAAAAATAAATACAATGTATTACTTACATAACAACTTGAAATGAATATGAATGATGTTGTTCCTTGTTTTTGTGCAAGCAAGTGTTCTGCATATGCGTCCATTACCTATGTTGAAAACAAAAACAAAAAAAGAAAAGGAAAGAAAAGAAAAGAAATTAATATAAATCAAACACTAAAACGTTATTTCAATGAATTACAAATTGAAATTACAATGCCTGCCAAATCTTCACCCTTCAGTAATTTGTCAATGTCATTTAAACAGACATAGGTTGTATGGTCAACTCCTTGCCACACTGCCTCATTACTGAAAAAGGAGTTATTAGTGTTGGAATAATAAATTTATTAATTTTTTTGGAATATTTGATACTTATAAATTCAATATGAGCTAATGATAGATAGTTGCCAAAAGTGAAATACAGGATTCAAGAGAGAAGATTGTTACTTTTTCTTTATATTCACCCAACGTGCAATGAGATTTTCTCTTGATTTTTTTGGTAGGATGTTGAAAACTTCGTATGAAGTGTTCAATTTCTTCATTGTAGGTTGTTCTTCTGTGTGTTATTCTTCCGAGTACTTGTTTGCCTCAGCCAAGATTGCAATTCTCTCATTGAGTATCCTCATTTCTTCATCTTTCCTTTGCATTTGATTTTTTGTTGATTTCTGTTGATCTTGCATCTTTTTTTTCAACTTCTTGATTTGCTCCTACAGGTCATCATTTGCAGTTTGAATGATGGCTTTTTCTATTTCTAACTTTTGCATTTTGAGCATATCATCTTCTATCTTCTCAAAAACAATTACTTCTACTAGATCTTTATCCACTTCGGGCTCAGTATCAACTTTCCTTCTTTTATTCTTTTGTGATTCGAAGGGTACTGATTTCCTCTTCTTTTCAGGCCATGTTTCATGTGGATGTGGTTGCCATGTTTCATCTTTGGATTTCTCTTCAATCAATGTTTCTTCTTCTTTTTCAGAATTTTCAGTGAGATTTTGTTACTGAAAATCAGCATCTTCATCTTCATCTTTATCCTCAATTTCTGCTAGCAACATTCGATATATTTTTTCCTCTTCATCTGTTTGGTTCAAATTTTTCTCCTACATGGATGAAAATTATAAAAACGAATGATATGATACAAATTTCAGTATAAATTTATCATTGGTTGGGTTAATATGTTGGATTGAGCTAAAAATGTCTAATACAATTTATTTTTAAGGATAAATTTATCAATATAAAAACCCAATCAATTATAGTCTAATATAAAGTAACACAAATAAAGTAAATATGAAACAAAACTCATGCAAAGTAGACAAGTAGAAAAACATTCAAACAAAAGGTTTGGAAGCTTTTTTTAATTAAATGCAGCATACCACAATATTTTTAGATCCTCCACAATATTTGTTCTGTGATAAATTTACCACTCTTAATTTATCTCTCAATTAAACAAACAAAGTATTATGAAATCACAACATTGAACTCAACCACACAATATAAACAAAAATGTGTAAACACTTTCCTACCACAAATGTGACACCAAGAAGATTAAGAAGAATTTATCACTCAATTAGGCAAACTAAGGGAAATTCATCACTGAATTAGATAAATTAAGTAAATTTACCAGTATGAACAAAAAATTATCACTTCATAACAAAATTTATCAGTTGATTAAGCAAAACAAAGGTTATTAGTGCATACCAAAATATTTTCCAGACTGTGCAAGGATGAATTTGCCAATTGTTGTCCTAGATGTGTGATGTTCCATTTTGCAAATCTTGGGATTGAATTCTTGTCATTTGGTTTAATGATGCTTGTATGCTCGCATATCCAATACTGTTGAGGACATAAAAATTGTTATAACTAAGCATTTAAGAAACTTAAATATTATATCTTATAACTTGTAGATGAGATATTTACTTACCAATAAAACCATCACACATCCGGAGACTTTATCGATTTGATTCATGTTCCTTTATATTGAGTTTGTGAGCTGTTCTTTGGTTGCGTTGCACCAATCATAAAGCTTCATTCTGTCAATATCCTCAATATATTTCATGAATCCCCAACCGATTATAGTCCCAGTGCCAAGAAATAACAAAACCAAACAGATCAAAAGGCAGACAAGTCTAACAACATTTTCTCTATCCTTGTTCTTGTTACTTCTCAAAAGTTTAGATATCAACTTTTGGATTGATGCACTTGTTATTCTACTCTCTATTATTTTCCTCATTTTCACCGTTTTAACCTCACTTTTTCTTCCATATGAGAGGTTCATCTTTTCCCATTTGCATGCAATCCCAAAAATCAACTTGAAATCATTTCTCTTCAAGTTCACGTTCTTCCCACCAATTTCAAATGTGTTTCCATCCATTTGGTAAGTTTGTAAAATCTTTGCAACGACATCATCATATTTCATTGAATCTCTTTTTTGCACCTTATTCTTTGACAAAATGTCAACTAGAAGGAAGGATGGAGTCTTTTTCAATATTTGGAAGTGCTCCTTTCCAAGTTTTGTTGCATTGAAGAATTTGATGAGAGATTGCATGTTGGAGCAGTACACATACTTCGCTTCATTGTCATGAATTTGTTTGGTTCTTGTTTTTCTTCCCTCTATTTTCTTCTTCCCTCTTGGTTTGTGTTGCTTTGCTTCTTGTTTCTTTTGTTGGTGTTTGCTTCTTATTTTTCTTGTTTTTGCTTTTTTCTGTTGTTAGTGTTTGCTTCTTCTTTCTCTTGTTTCTCTTGTTGGTGTTTACTTATTCTTTCTTTCATTTCTCCTTGTTTTTCAGTTTCATTCGCAGGTTGATCCTTTTGCTGTCTCAGTCTTTTCTTGCTTTGTTGCTGTTTGCTTGTTGTTTCTCTTGTTGCTGTTTGTTTTTTGTTCTCTTGTTGCTTTTTTGTGTCTTTGTTGTCTTATTTTTGTTCCTTATATATTGTTCCGGCAGTAATAAGTTCAACCTTTTGTTCCTTTTGTCTTTTTGAAATTAAAGATCTTGTTTCTAGCCTATATAATCTCTTACGAGAACTCATAACATCTATATGAAACACGGATATCAATGAATTAGGCAAATCATGCCAAATTTATGGATATATGACAAAATTTATCAGTTAATTAAGCAAAGAAATGTTATACACTGATAAAACTTGAATATATCCATAATTTCTATGGATGCATTTTGTTAGCTACCAAACAAAGTAATTCAAACAATCAAAGAAGAATAAGAAGAATTATGAAAATTAAGCAAATTTATCACTGCATAGAAAAAGTTATGGATGTATGACAAAATTTATCACCCAATTAAGCAAACAAAGCTTATACACTGATAAAACTTGAATATGTCTTCAAATTTATCACTGTATAAATTTTGTATCGAATAGCAATAGCAATAACAAACCAATCCAACAAAATACCATAAAAATGAACCTATGTCTAAAGCAAAGATAATAATTTCTAGGGAATTGAATCAACTGCAAATGCATAGTCAGGAAATGATCTATTTAAATGTAAAGTTTAGGAAACAAGTTAATTTTTTGATTTTGATTGCATTCTTGTTGGTCCTTTTATTTGCATTCAAAATCCCAAAAGCAAAACAACATCACATTGAAGTTTCCTTTCTTTGGATTCATTTTCTTAGTAATCAAACAGAATAATTCAATCAATACAAGAAGAAGAAGAAGAATTATGAAAATGTTGCAAATATATCACTGCATAGAAAAACTTTCACCATAGAGATGAATGTGTAACTGATAAACTTACCAGTTGGTTTAGTGTGTACAAGATCATATATTGATCGTAGAGATACATTTAACTATCTATATATATATATATATATCTATGGTTAGTATTATGTATGTGAACAATTTATTTTAGTCTCTTGAAACCTACTCTCTTCTTTTGTGAAGTGAATTTTTTTATATTAAAAATGAAAAATATATATTTATAAAGTGAAGTGTACAAGAGTTAAACCTAATCTTGAACTTGAAAACCACCACCTTTATGACTTGAAGAACAAACATTACATATATTTCACTATATATCTATTATATAAAGCAATGTATAATTACATATATAGTTATGTAAGTATGGATGTCACATTTTATTTTTCGAAAATGCCCTAATATAGTTGAAATTTGCAACTGGTAATTGAACCATATCTACATATTCGCAAACTCAAGGACTATAGATTTACCTTTCTAACATTAAAAATGAATATAAACATCTAGGGTTTCGAAAATGTGTTTGACTAGGGAGAGAAGTTAGGGTTTGAGTTCCTTACGTTTTACAGGCATGTTTGGTTGGAATTTTTGTTCAAATCGCCTGAGTTATTGGACTCACTGTTCGAATCGCTTGAGTTGACGGGTTCGTTGTTTGAATCGCTTAAGAATGGAAGGGTTTCAGTCGACGGTGAAGAATGACGCCTAAGAATGTGGTTTCAAACCGGTGGAGATATAATCGAAATATGGCCTGAGAATGTAGGGATTTCAATTGATAGGCAGTGTGGAAGTGGTTCGGTTCAATCGATGGCAGTGAGAGTCAGAGTAGGAGTGGAAAGGTTTGAATCACGTGTGACTCATGCTTTTGTTTGGCGCGTGTGGCAAATATTTTGCTAGAATAATATCAGTGATAATGTTGTCAGTGATTATTATAAGTTAATTTTTATTCAATAACAAATTTATCAGTCTATTTTTGGGACCTAACATCTTGGGTTCAAATTTTGCTTACGCCTTTGAATAATAACGGTGATAAATTTATTAGTCAAAATTTTTAAGTAAATAAGTCTACATAAATAAGATAAAGCCCTAATATAGTTGAAATTTGCAAGTGGTAATTGAACCATATCTACATATTTGCAAACTCAAGGATTATATATTTACCTTTCTAACATTAAAAATGAATATCAACTTCTAGGGGTTTCGAAAATGTGTTTGACTAAGGAGAGAAGTTAGGGTTTGAGTTCCTTATGTTTTACAAACATGTTTGGTCGGAATTTTTGTTCGAATCGCCTGAATTATCGGATTCGTTGTTCGAATCACTTGAGTTATCAAGTTCGTTGTTCAAATTGCCTGAGAATGAAAGGGTTTCAGCCGATGGTGGAGAATGACGGCTAAGATTTCTTCAGAATGTGGTTTCAAACCAGTAGAGATTTAATCGAAATATCGCCTGAGAATGTAAGGATTTGAAATCGATAGGCAATGTGACAATGGTTCGATTGAATCGATGGCAATAGGAGTGGGAGTGAGAGTGGAAGGGTTTGAATCACGTGTGACTCACACTTTTGTTTTGCACGTGTGGCAAATATTTTGCTGGAATAATAATTTTTTTTGTATCAGTGATAATTTTGTCAGTGATTATTATCAATTAATTTTTATTCAGTAATAAATTTATCAGTCTCTTTTATTATTTTAAATTAGTGGGTGACAGACATGAAGCGTGTACAATTTAGATAAGTAAGTATAAAAATAAATAATAAAGAAATTAATATCATAATATATATGTTGTCTAAATTGTAGATTAATATCATAATACATACGGCCGTTGTTTTGTAATTTGAACAAATCTAAGCAGTACAAATGTCCTAGCAGGACAAATGTGTGTTAAGACATTTTTAAAAACCTTCTTGTCTTATTATATAGATAGTACTACATTTAGTATTTATAACAATAAGGGCCATGTAACCAGTAGCGAAGAAAAGGCTTCCCCCAAACATGTTGGAAAAAAAGAAAGGAAAAGAGACAGATAGGTTTAACAAGGCAATGAAACTGTAAATTTCTCAATTAGAAAAAAATTATAACTCCATTATGCTTAATAGTCATATATTTATCAGTGAAAAAATAACAAAAAGTAAAAAGGTTCTCTTAACAATCAAGGGATTTTAAGCAAAATATTCGAATGTTTCATTCAAGCATCCAACCTGTAATCAATCATGAATATATCATTCAAAAATTAAAAAACTATGAAATCATGAAATACTGTTAATACCAGCTAATGTATTTGCAATCATCTACTTCAAAAAGGAGTTCATAATTCACGAAAGAATTGTCAACTATCAGATCATTATAATTCCATTTTGTTTCAACAGTGATAAATGTATCCCCAAAACCATGAAATACTATATTGTTATTTGTTTCTACTTCCAACCATATACTTGAAAAGGAGTTGGTGTTTACTAAAGTATTGTCAACTATTAAATTATTCTACTTCATTGTTGTCATTGTGTATTATGTTCCAAAAATCTTTGTCTTCAAGCACTGCTTCTATTGCCTCATCAATAATTTGTTGTGTGTCTGTCTGTTGGTTAGTCAATAGAGCATCTATGATATCTGCTTTGATTTGCTGGCACTGCTCCTTTGTTAGATTGGGGAAGATATCTTTGTTACAGACATATTCTCTCATGAGGTAACAAACTATGACACCATAATCAAGTCTGCAATAACATTAGAAAAACAAAGTTAATAGTCATCAATGATAATTTTATCACTGTAATGTGTTTTGGTTTTCAGACACTTACGAAAGATCAATTTCTTAGGGACAATTCATTGCAATTTTTGTTTCTTCATGAAACTTGTTACCTTCAATGAGTTTGGGATTGTGATGTTGAAGGTATTTCTCAACAACCTTTCTTTCCAAAAAGAAATGCATAATTAATTGGTGTTTGACAAATAAATGCATAATAAAATTTTTTACTTAAAAATTTCTTACCTCTTTGTTTGCCTCATTTAAGTGGTTATTTGTTTCTGTGCTTAGTCTCATTGAATTGTAAAACTTCCATGAGCCATTTTTAGTATCGAGTACCAACAACGTCCAATGCTTTTTGTTGAAAATTGGGAAAAGAATATATCTTTCCTTAACAACTTCTAACATCATTTTGTTCAACAATTGATTTGTTTCTGCCTTATCTTTTGTGGTGAACAAATACTGTTTTTTGTAAATATATCAGTTTTGTTTACAATGCAATTTAGTAATGGTAATTTTATTAGTATAACACTTGATGAATGAGAACTTATGCACTTGATGTTGGGTATACCTCCTTATTGGAGTGTGGGACCCAATTGGTCTTGGAAAAAGAGTTTAATTTAGTTTAGTATTAATTATAATATATTTTTATATATTATATTTAATTTGTGGAGACCCAATCCAATTTGGAAACAACTAAGGTTTGATAATAAACCCTAGATTCACAATATTTTAGGATTTGGTTTTTGCTCATCCCGAGGTGAAGAGAACGGCTGCTACACATACTCCACTTTGGTGAAATCAATTATTTGGGTGTGTGAATAGTGGAATTACTTTGGGTGGTTCTTTGCTTCGTTTTCGATGTTGATTTGGTTCGTTATTTTGGATCTTTTACAACTCTGGTTCTGAAGATTTTTGTTCATCTATTTGGTGAGGTATTTCCTCTTGTTTATTTATGATTATTTGGAATTCACCTAAGGGTAGTTTTGTGAGACCATTAGTGTCTCGTTTGTAATCATTTGGAACTTATTTGGTTGATAGTGGAATCGGATTTCGATCCCGTGGACGAACCTCACATTGAGGGAACCACGTAAAAATTTTTGTGTTGCTTCTGATTTAATTTTTCCGCATTAGTTTTTATTCCCATTGATTGATTTACTTGTGGGGAATCACATATTTTCCCTAACAACTGGTATCAGAGCATACGGTTTATTTGGGTTTATTTATTTGTGTAAATCAATGGAGGGGAATCTGAGTTGTATGTCTAGCTTCAATGGAAGAGATTGGGTAACTTGGAAAACTAAAATGGAGGACCTATTATTTTGTAAAGATTTGTATGGACCCATTGAGGGTGATAGTGACAAATCAAAAGATGGTTCTTTTTCAAAGAAAGACATTGAGTGCTATTATTGCCATGAGAAAGGGCACATGAAGCAAGAATGCCGAAAGCTCAAGAACAAGGAGAAAAGGCGTGACAAAAGTGTGGATAAGAAGCAAGAAGACACAACGGCAGTTACTACCGATGATCTCATGGTCGTTTGTGAAGATGATTGTATCAATTTTGTGGGCCAAGAGAGTAATTGGATGATTGATTCCGGTGCTTCTTTTCATGTGACTTCTCGAGTTGATTTCTTCACTACCTACACCAAAGGAGATTATGGTTCTGTTCGAATGGGTAATGAAGGTTTGTCCAAGATTATTGGCATGGGTGATGTTTGCTTGGAAACAAATTTGGGTTGCAAGTTGTTACTTAAAGATGTGAGGCATATTCCTGACATTCACCTCAATTTGATCTCTACTGGGAAGCTAGATGATGAAGGCTTCAACAACAAATTTGGTGATGGAATATGGAAGCTCACAAAGGGTTCTTTGGTGGTGGTTAAGTGCAAGAAGACTCATACACTTTATTCGATGCAAGGAAAAATTTGTAAAGGTGTTGTCAATGCACTTCAAGATGATACTTCTACTGAATTATGGCACAAGCGGCTTGGCTATATGAGTGAAAAGGGGATGCAAGTATTGTTCAAGAAAGAGCTTCTACCCGGTTTGAAAGGTACACATCTCAAAACTTGTGTTCATTGTTTGGCGGGTAAACAACATAGAGTTTCTTTTCATAAAAATGTTGCTTCTAGAAAAGAAAATGTTTTGGAGTTGATTCATTCAGATGTTTGTGGTCCTTTAAAAGTTAGAACATATGGTGGTGCACTTTATTTTGTTACTTTCATTGATGATTATTCAAGGAAAGTTTGGGATTTTCTACTAAAAACTAAAGATCAAGTTCTAGAAGTATTTAAGCATTTTCAGGCCATGGTTGAAAGAGAAACAGGGCAGAAATTGAAGTGCATCCAATCAGACAATGGTGGTGAATACATTGGGCCATTTGATGAGTATTGTCGCAGTCAAGGTATTCGGCATCAAAAGACAGTTAAGAAGACTCCTCAACAAAATGGCGTTGCCGAGAGGATGAACCACATCATTGTGGAAAGAACAAGGTGTTTGCTTTCACAAGCTAAATTGCCAAGATCCTTTTGGGGTGAGGCATTGAAGACAGCGGTTGACGTGATCAATTTGTCTCATTCCTATCCTTTGAATGGTGATATTCCAAAAAGAGTTTGGACCTGCAAAGATGTGTCTTATGAGCACTTGAAAGTGTTTGGTTGCCGAGCTTTTGTTCACATTCCAAAGGATGAGAGGTCCAAGCTTGATAGTAAGTCAAGACAATGTATTTTTCTTGGCTATGGGCGTGATGAATTCGGGTATAGATTGTGGGATCCGGTCGACAAGAAAATCATTCGAAGCCGTGATGTTGTGTTTCTTGAAGACCAAACAATTGAAGACTTTGGCAAATGTGATCAACCGGAGCCAAAAACTAGTGATCTCATTGACATGGATCCATCTCCTTCATCTTCGGTGGATGATGAAAATGGGGGAGATGTGCAGCCACCTATTGAAGATGTGGAGGATGATGCTAATCCTAATGAAGTTGAGCCAGAAATTGAGGAAGAGCATCCAACTCAAGAACCGCCACCACAACTTGAGTTGAGGAAATCTACAAGGGACCAACAACCTTCAAGAAAGTATCCTCCCAATGAATTTGTGTTGATTTTCGATCAAGGGGAGCCTGAGAGCTACCAAGAAGCAATTGAGCATGCAAAGAAAGGTGATTGGAAAAAGGCCATGGACGAGGAGATGAATTCCTTGTTTGAAAACCAAACTTATGATTTAGTGAAGTTGCCTAAAGGGAGGAAAATTCTGAAAAATAAGTGGGTTTTCAAATTGAAGAATGATGGCAAGACTCTGAGGTACAAAGCACGTCTTGTTGTGAAAGGCTTTGGGCAAAAGAAAGGTATTGAATTTGATGAGATTTTCTCGCCAGTTGTGAAGATGTCTTCTATTCGGGTTGTAATTGGCATGGCTGCAAGTATGAACCTTGAAGTTGAGTAACTTGATGTGAAGACCACATTTCTTCACGGTGATCTTGAAGAAGAAATTTACATGGAGCAACCAGAAGGTTTTGTGGAAAAAGGGAAAGATAAATTTGTTTGCAAATTGAAGAAAAGTTTGTATGGCCTCAAGCAAGCCCCGCGGCAATGGTACAAAAAATTTGACTCTTTCATGATGAATAATGGTTTTTCTAAAACCACTTCGGACCATTATGTGTTTGTGAAAAATTTTCCGGATGGTAAATTTATTATTCTTTTGCTTTATGTTGATGACATGTTAATTGTAGGTCAAGATTCTACCATGATTAACAAGTTGAAATTGGAGTTGAGCAAGTCTTTTGCTATGAAAGATTTGGGACCGGCAAAGCAAATACTTGGTATGAAAATTGTTCGTGATCGCAAAGAGGGGCTGATTTGGTTATCTCAAGAAAGCTACATTGAGAAAGTTCTTGAAAGGTTCAACATGAATAAAGCAAAGCCGGTTGGTTGTCCACTTGCGGGTCACTTCAAGCTTAGTTCGAATCAATGTCCTACAAGTGAAAAAGACAAAGAAGAGATGTTGAAAGTTCCTTATGCTTCAGCAGTTGGTTCTTTGATGTATGCCATGGTTTGTACAAGGCCGGATATTGCTCACGCTGTTGGTGTGGTGAGTCATTTTCTCTCTAATCCGGGTAAAGAACATTGGGCAGCGGTAAAATGGATTTTAAGGTATCTTCGAGGGACTTCGAAGGTGTGCTTGTGTTTTGGGGATGGTAAGCCGATACTTGATGGGTTCACAGATTCTGACATGGCCAGTGATATTGATTCTAGGAAATCTACTTCGGGGTATTTGATGACTTTTGCAGGGGGAGCTATGGCATGGCAATCTAAATTACAAAAATGTGTTGCTCTCTCAACTACCAAAGCTGAATTTATTGCCATTACGGAAGCTTGCAAAGAAGAGTTATGGTTGAAGAAATTTTTGCAAGAGTTGGGTTTGAAGCAAGAAAAGTATGTGCTTTATTGTGATAGTCAAAGTGCTATTCACTTGAGTAAAAATTCTACTTTTCATTCGAGATCGAAACACATTGATGTGAGATACCATTGGATTCGTGATGTGTTAGATTCGAAATTGTTACAACTCGAAAAGGTTCACACAAATGATAATATTTCAGATATGTTGACAAAGACTTTGTCGAGGGACAAACATTTAAAGTGTCGAACTTTGGCGAGTATGGTTGATTTCTCCACCTAAGTCGGTAGGGGGAGAATTGTTGGGTATACCTCCTTATTGGAGTGTGGGACCCAATTGGTTTTAGAAAAAGAGTTTAATTTGGTTTAGTATTAATTATAATATATTTTTATATATTATATTTAATTTGTGGAGACCCAATCCAATTTAGAAACAACTAAGGTTTGATAATAAACCCTAGATTCACAATATTTTAGGATTTGGTTTTTGCTCATCCCGAGGTGAAGAGAATGGCTGCTACACACACTCCACTTTGGAGAAATCAATTATTTGGGTGTGTGAACAGTGGAATTAATTTGGGTGATTCTTTGCTTCGTTTTCGGTATTGATTTGGTTCGTTATTTTGGATCTTCTACAACTCTAGTTCTGAAGATTTTTGTTCATCTATTTGGTGAGGTCTTTCCTCTTGTTTATTTATGATTATTTGGAATTCACCTAAGGGTGGTTTTGTGAGACCATTAGTGTCTCGTTTGTAATCGTTTGGAACTTATTTGGTTGATAGTGGAATCGGATTTCGATCCCGTGGACTTACCTCACATTGAGGGAACCATGTAAAATTTTTTGTATTGCTTCTGATTTAATTTTTCCGCATTAGTTTTTATTCTCATTGATTGATTTACTTGTGGGGAATCACATATTTTCCCTAACACTTGATATAGAGAAGGGAAATGGATGACATTGTAATGATATATATATATATATATATATATTTTTTACTTACATGGCATAATGTAGTAAATATATATATATGTTGTTCCTACTTGCGAGCTCAGACTGAACTTTGGTTTCGGTTGCTCTTCTCTCATTAAGATTTTTTTGTAGGCATTTATTGCATGTTTTAAAAGCAAAAGCAAACAAGGTTAATGAGAAAATTATTATTGGGTATTACAATTGATATATGCACAAATAGGGATTTGATTTTACATTTCCAAAAAGTTCTTCACATTTGACTATTTTGTCAATATCATCCAAGCAAAAATAGTTGCCCATTTCCTTTCCTTATAAGATTGGATCACTGCAAATGTCAAAATAAAATTTATCACTATATAGCAAAATTTATTGCTCAATTAATCAACGAAAGGTTAGGAGAAGAAATTGAGCATCAAATTTTACTTGATGTATCAAATCTCAACAATAAACTCAAGTATACAACATAAATAGAAATGCCTAAATAATTTCATACCATAGATAAGACACCATGAAGATTAGCAAAATATATCACTCAACTAAACAAATTAAGTAAATTTATCACTATGTAGCAAATTTTATCACGCTGTATATCAAAATTTATCAATGAATAGTAAACAAAGGTTATACATCGATAAATGCATGACTATATACTCAAATTTAGAATCCCAATTTGGAAATTTTAGGACCAAATCATGTTCTTACTCATTGGTTTTTGTTGCCCAAAGGCTAGTGAGTTTCATCCTTGATGTCACGACCCAAACCCGCCCCTATAGGTTTAGCATTATAACTGGCTAGTAATCCAGGGATTACCAAAGGCCTCTGAACGAATCATCATGTAATACGGGGCTGTGAAAGCAAATATATAAAACATACATAGTCCATTGAGTTGTGCAGACATACATGAGACAGATAATTTAAAACTTAGATATATACATATGACGTCAAAATTACATAAGTCATGCATCACCATACAAATATTATCAAAAGGGACTTAGCCCAGTGTACGGATAAACAAAAACAAAACAAATCCTTAACATGATCCACAACAACTTGACTTCTTCAAACGGGAACCTCTCTGGGAGGCGCAAAGATTGGCTGACAACGGACTTCCAGGCAGCCACCATAGAGCCTGGTCACGCTCTCGATCACCTACATACATAATATAAATAGTGAGAGAAAACCTAGTGAATAATAACAGAGTAAAGGGTTTAATGAATGATGTCCCAAATCAGATTCGGAAAGCAAAGTTCGAATTAGAAACAAATTCATATTCTTGTTCAGAGTTCAGAAGCACGTACTTATTCAATTTCACAGATGATCATACGTGGTACACCCATTAACGCTAACAGATTAGATACAGAGTGTTAAGGTTCATACTTGACCATTTCCATAAAGGAACCTCGGTACCGGAAACAGATAACATACTTAAGCCATGGTATTGTTACCCCTGGGTAAGGGCTACGAGACCACAGTATTATTACCCCGGAGCAAGGGCCATGAGACCACGGTATTATGACCCTTGGGCAAGGGCCTTGTGTTCATAAACCACGGTATTGTTACCCCCGGGTAAGGGCTATGTACTAAGGATGCCACGAATACTTTTCAATATATGGACAATTATTCATTGATACAGAACATAGCATTTCAAAAAAACATATCATTTCTTGTCATATCATATAGGAAAATATTTAAACGTGAACATAGCTTTACAAAGCTATTACTCACAGTTGGTTCCAAAAGCAAACAATAAAACAGACATACCAGATAGCTTATGGTGCGTGACCTAAATTCAAACACATAATAGATACACATTGAAACTCATGCTCGGAAGGTACGTAACTCATTTCATTCGTTCTTGGTGTGGTTCTAAGTCTTATCCTCATTATTGTATCTTAATTATGTCCTAGGAATGCCTAGGATGCAATAAGGATGCCAAAATATAATATGAAACACTTAATAAAATTTTCAAAAACAAGGCACCTTGCTCGAGCGCCACTTCCTACACTAGAGCGAGCCCCTAGGTCTGCAAAAATATTGGTTATGTGAATTTTCCGCTTGATGGATGCTCGACGGTCGCACAAGCAGAAGACTGAACAAACAGGATCCTCGCTCGAGCGCAACTCTTGTCGCTCGAGTGGTATGCAAAATTTGTAAAACTTTTAGGAGCATTAATTTTACGCTCGAGCCAAATTTTGGTCGCTTGAGCGAAAGTGCAAAACAAAGAGTGATTGCTTGAGCGCAGCTTCTGTCGCTCAAGCGATGATGCAGAATTTTGAAATTTTCAGATTGCTCTACCAGCTTCAAAACTCAAATTTAATCCAACAAAACACATCATTTTGGGCCCAAAACTTAAGAAAACATGTCTAAACTTGGAAAACATTGAGAATTAAAGATCATTTCATGAAATCAAGGCCCAAAAGCATGCCAATTGTTCAAAATCAAACTTGAAATGTTGAAAACATAACATGCATGTAATTTCTTGACTTCAAAGCTTTTAATATGAAACTTCATGAATTCTCAAAACAAAGGCAAGATGAACACATGCATGTGGGAATTCTTTGAAATCAAAGTCAAAACTTCATGAATTATGCATGCATGCAAGGATTATTCCTAAATTCCTTAATCTAAGCTTAATTCTTATGTTTAACCACCTTAATCTCCTGAACTCTTTCACTAATGTCTTGAATACAAAGCTTAGGGACAAGATTCTCACCAAGAGTCTTCAATTCATTAAGGTTTAGTGATGCTCTTCAGCAATTCTCCAATCTCCTAGCAACTTCCTTCCAAACCTCAAGTTTTGATCCCAATCTCTCTCTCTCTCTCTCTCTCTCTCTCTCATGTTGTAGCTTCAAGAATGATGAAATGAGAGTGTAAAATGTATTCTAGAAGTCATTTGTGCCTTATATAAGCTTGATTAATGAGACTTAATTAAGTTGAGTTAAGAATTAATCAATTATGACTAATTTATTCTAACTGTTTGATTCTGAATCAAAATTCAATTAAACCTACCATAAAATTCTAAAAATTTCAAATAACACATAAATCAAGTCAATTTCGTAACCAGATGCTGATAAGGCCTTCAATTCACAGAATAAGACAGAAACACAAACAGATATTTCTACGACAGACAGATATAGATGCAAATAACGTGTAACACATGCAATTAACGTAAAACTTCCTCCTAATTACTTATTAGGCATTTCTAATCATTGTTTAACAGTTAATCACAGGTCAGGGTTATTACAGTTTTCTCCTCTAAATGAATTTCGTCCTCCAAACTCGAATTACCTTCATTTTGGAAGAACATTGGATCCAAAGGGAACAAATCAGGGTATCTCTTCATCATATCTTCTTCCGTTTCCCATGTTGCATACGTCCCTCCATGATTTTGCCAATCCACTTTCACCAAGGGAATTTCCTTATTCCTCAATCTTTTAATTCGACGATTCATAATTTGAATTGGTCTCTCTTCATACGTATGGTCATCCTTTAAAAGCATATGTGTTGGCTCAATAACATGTAACGGATCTGGTAGTAGTCCCGAAGCATGGATATATGAAAAACATTATGCATTTGTTCCATGATTGGCGGTAAGGCTACCCGATACATCACTGGATTGATCTTCTCAAGGATTTCATATGGCCCAACATATCTCGGTGCCAATTTGCCTTTCACTCCAAACCGCATTTGCCCTTTCATAGGAGTTACTTTAATAAACACATGATCCTCGACTTCATATTCTTGATCTTTTCTTCGGACACTTGCATAACTCTTTTGGCGGCTTTGTGTAGTTTTCAATCTCTGTTGAATCAAGTTCACGTTTTCAGTTGTTTCTTGCACCAGTTCCGGTCCTAACAAAGGTCTATCACCCACCTCAGCCTAACAGATTGGAGAACGACATTTCATACCATACAAAGCTTCATAAGGAGCCATATCGATACTCGAATGATAACTGTTGTTATACACAAACTCAGCTAATGGTAAGTAGGTCTCCCAATTTCCTTGAAAATCTAACACACATTCTGAGCATATCTTCCAAGGTTTGAATGGTTCATTCAAATTGGCTATCTGTCTGTGGATGATAAGCATTGTTCAGTCTCCACTCAGTTCCCAAAGCTTGCTGTAAACTCTGTCAAAATCTTGAAGTGAACTTAGAATCTCTGTCAAATACAATAGATATTGGCACATCGTGTAATCTTACAATCTCTTTCACATATATGTTAGCCAATTTATCCGTATTATAAAAAATTTTGACAAATGTGCAAATTTAGTCAAACGATCAACAATTACCCAGATAGAGTCCATCCCTCGAGAGAAACGAGGTAGCCCAACAATAAAATCCATCGTAATGTGCTCCCATTTCTATTCCAGTATTAGAAGCGGTTGAAGTAGTCCAGCAGGTCGTTGATGTTCGGTCTTTACTTGTTGGCAATGCAAATATCTAACCACAAAATCAGTAATACTCTTCTTCATTCCAGGCTGCCAAAATTTTTGTTTTAAATCTTTGTACATTCTTGTATTTCCCGAATGCATAGCAAATTTGGAGTTATGGGCTTTGGTCATAACGCGTTTCCTCAAATCAGAACAATCCGGTACACAAAGTTGATTCTGAAATTTCAATACATTATTGTCAAACACAAATCCCGACCTCGATTTTGAGTCAATTTCATCCACAATCTTCTTTAAAAATTCATCCTGCAATTGTTTTTCTTTAATTTCTTCAAGTATAGCAAGTTGTGCAGAAAATGGCGGCTAAGACTCCACATTGTTCACGCAACACAATTTCAATTCCATCTCTTTCCAAGTCACATAACA